>JAGSMT010000115.1:1200000-1800000 GCA_029286875.1 Lamproptera curius
CAGTGAAAAGTATTAATATCTCATTTATTAACTAAATTTTAGTCAACGATTTTGCTTTAATGTCTTGTAAATTAAAGATATATTTATAATTTATTATAAATAGTAATTATTTATGTTTACAAACTTATAATATGAGTATTTTTTTAAAAGTAAAAGTTATCTCAAATTGATTATTGTTTATCAAAATTTTATTTGATGTTTCAAGTTTCAGAGCCTACTTACTTATTAAAACAGAGTTTTTATTTTATGCTGTAAAAAAAGTATTGTTTCCGATTCCGTTGCAGCAATTAAAGCGTGATTGTGCCACAGTTTTACCTCACCTCACTGAGAGATGAATCGGACAGCTCCCCCAACTCAATGCCAAATAGTACTAGGCTATCATAAATCGTAAGAGGCAAACATTACAAACTTACGAAGCTCCAATAGCCCACATCGCGTCAGCATAAAACCGCTATATACTACCTTTTCTTATAATTTCATTTTAACTCGACGAACAATCACCAGATTTACTCTTACCACATGATAATACAAAATTAAACGTCGTTCCGGCTGTGGTTTACACTTAATTCGGGCAAAGCTTAATGATATTACTACGCGATTTAATTCATTATTATATTGATACGAATGTTATGATCGTTTCAGATGATTATGGAGCCTTTTAATGAAATTGATATCGGACGAAACTCGGCATCGTTTTAAATCGACTTTTGTTAATTGATAACTTTTGTTCAATGAATCGGAAACTTTGTGAGAATTTTAATTATCCTCGGATGTATTTTATTTCAATTAATTCGATATTAAGAATATTAAATTATAGCCTCATTAAATGTTGATAATAAAAAGCAAGTAATTCAAAAGTAGTTACTATAATTTAAATTTTTGAAAATTTTGTCTCACCTTAATCATAAGATAGGATGAAAAATTTTTAAAATTAATTACAATTTTTCTAAGTAGTTTTGTGGGCAAATATCTTTTAATTAAAAATTTTATGAACAATTAAAATTATTATTAATTTAGATAAACGGCTTTGATTAGCGATTCATTGAAGGTATTATGATTTTTTTAAGAATAACAACACAAATATTTCATTCTCCTTCGACACGCGTGTCAGAAACAAATAATGATTGATTTATAAATCCGTCACAAATATTATTTGGCCTAAATAATGTATCAAATATAATAAACAAAAAGTATTATATTTTTTTGTTTACTAACTATTTGAACGTTCCTTTATAAAATTTTACAACAAATAGAAGATTATTGTCACAAGAGTTTAATATTAAGTGTGTTTTTAATCTATTTATCCTAAATGAACTTTAAAAAGAAACTATAAAAATAAAACATATGTAAGAAATTCTGTGGTTCGAATCGCTGCGGACCTCAACAAATTTTCGTTGTTGTTTCCTAGTTGGTTAGGGCACATTTGGCCTGATCACCCAATTGTCGAAAAGTAGATGATCCATGCGTCGGATGGGCATGTAAAAGTCAGGCACCACCAACCCGCATTGGACCAGCGTGGTGACTGGTCCAGAACCCCTAATGGGTAGGTGTATTAGAGGCCTATGTCCACAGTGGACTACACAGAGCTGATGATGATGATGATGAAGAAATTATATAATGAAACAATATGTTAGGTAAATTTAGTACAAATAATAAAATCATTACTTACATTTCAAACGCATAGTCCCGTTCTAAATAAGCAATGGCATTGTAAAATAAAGCTTCTTGCCAATTATACTAGCATTAAAACGTCGCAATTGCAGTCAGTTTTATTAATTTGAGTAACAAGTTGTTGACATTTTGTAATATGAAGTTGAAATCTATTTCTATAGTTAGAAGCTAGTATCGATGAACATAATGAAGGAACGGTTTGAGGATTTTTACCCAATTCCAGATATCTTTTATGTTTCCTTGTTCTACACTTAATTAAATATTTTTTATTTTTATCTCTGATTCGGTAAAGAAATAGTTGGCCATTATTACAATATTCTTTTCGGTAGATAAGGAAATGCAACGCAACCAAAACAATTATTTAAAACACAACGCTGTCTTGGTGCCTTACACAATTTGGCTCACGCTCAAACCAGCAGAGGAACCGAGCTGAATTTTTGTAAATCTCTCAGAGGAAACAGTTTTCTAGAACTGAGTCGTTCGATGCGAAATGTTATCGTTGTCTAGAATGTAAATAAGTTTTCACAATTCGGTCAGTTAATTGAAAAACAATATAATTACTTTATTCTATTTTATTCAATTCATCATCATCAGCCTGTGATAGTCACATGCTGGACATAGGCCTCCCTAATACACTCCATCCATTAGGGATTTGGACCGTATCCCACCACGCTGGTCCAATGCGGGTTGGTGGTGGACCGACTTTTACATGCCCATCCGACGCATGGATCATCTTACTTTTCAGACAATTGGGTGATCGGCCCAAATTGCCTAACCAACTAGGAAACAACAATGAAAATTTGTTGAGTCCCGCAGGATTCGAACCCACGACCTCCAGTTTCTAAGGCACACGCCTATACCACTAGGCTACGGAGGCAGTCTTTTATTCAATTAGTTTATGCAATTTAAATATTTAGGACCTATCTCATTCTGTCCAGTAACAAAATTTTGCTACATTTTTCTAAACTTGAACAGTAATATAAATTGGTCTATATTATTAAATAGAATAATAAATTTACTAAAAATAATTGTTGCCCTCAATTTATTTAAAAATAACTCGTCCACCATCATATTTTCTACATAGACATCAGCTTTCTTCTAGTGAAAATCTAGCCATGCTAGAAATAGCCATAACAAACTGACAGAAAATAAAAGAAGAATTAAATTGTAAAGGGTATAAAAACAATTAAAAATATATGATTAACAAACCAAAAACATAAATTTACCCAAAATATTGATGAATATTTTAATATCAATCGATCAATCTTACACGTGTAGCGAGCCTTGAACTGAGTGCCTTCCTAAGAACCTCTACAGCGAAAGTAGCATGAGCAAGCGTGTAAAGAAAGCTATCTACGAACTTTTTAATTTATCCAGTCTTTAAAGGGTCAACGAAATTCTTCATTAGGCTTCCGATGACCTAAAATAGTACACTTAACTTTTTTCGTCTACTTTAAATCTATATAAGTTGTTAAAATACAAGCAAGAAGGAAAAAGAATAAAGGAATTTGTGTTTTAACTTTTTTAACGATTATTATCTAATAGTATAATATAACATGTACGGTTTATATATTTTAAAATTCCGATAAGATTTTGTTGCGAATGGCAATAGAATCTTAAATTCTGAGAATTAAAATCTTATTAATTTTGCAATTTGCTGTGTTACTGAGATCTTATTTGGATTTCCATAACATTAGGATTTCAAATAATTAACGTTCGACATACTTATAAGTAATAATAAATACGTAATAAACAAAAGTAACAAAATATATATATTCTAGCTACTAAAATTTTTTTATAGACGTGACCGACATAAAAATTAATTCTTATAGAGAACATATAACTTATTCGTTTTAAAGGTAGTTTAAGTAATTTCTTGGCTTTTTTTATTTAGCCAAGTAACTGAACTAGAAAGGGTTATTTTGGTAAATTCAAGTTTGCAGTATTTAGGCGAGTTTTTATAACATCCCAGCCGTCGGTTAATTAATCCTAAGACGAAGTTGCAAAATTCTGATGAAATCTGATTGATTTTTCTCTCATTTTAGCTGGAAGATGTTATCGCTGTCTATTCTTGGATTCTGTTTTTACCTTTAAGCTTACCGTTGTTTATCATCACTACCTGGAATAAAACAAGTCGCTCTCGCTGTCTGTCCGTCTCTAATTCCCTATGTATGGTTAAATCTTCAAAACGGCTCAACGGATTTTGAAGATGGTTTTCTACTAATTTTAAGCGTCATAATATGTTTTTGAATATCGGCGCTTACGTTTGCCGTTTTGACATGTAAAGCCAGCAATTTCAAGTAGCAAATAAAATAAACCAGGTTTTTATTTAAGTACTAAAAGGCCATTATTTGACATAGTTTGCAGTTCTTACTTAATTACCTTATTTTTCATGAAAATTAAACAAATTTTCTATTAACTTTTGAGTTTTTTGGGAAATATTGCATTATTTTTTTGTAAAGTTGAATGAATGTTGTATATTTAAATTATTTTATTGCATTCTTATCAATCGAGTGGCAATATCAATTACTTGATTATTAACTTTTTCTTACCGTTGCAGAAGAGGTCAGAAAACCGAAACATATTGAACAATAGTTATTAAATATAGAATAGTGATTTTAAAAAGCTAGAAAAATTGCACTTTGTGTTTCTATTGAACGCATTCAATAGTAACGCAATCAAAATCCATAATAAATATTTATAAAAAAAAAACTGATGACAATATTTCTTTTATGGTTTCTTTAAATTGTTTCCGAATTGCACAAAAACTAGTATATGGGATATATACTTCCTAAAGAAAAACTGCGAAAGTTTATCAGGTAAATACAATGAGTAATAAATAAACTTGTCCATACATCATTTTTATGTAAAACAGGGAAATTGTAAATTTGTGTCACCACTCTAGTTTCCGTTTGAAACTGCACGTGTAACCGAACAAAGTACCAGGCGATCATGAATCGCCGTCGGCGGGCGCCCCTGAACGATAGACTATAGATACACAGTCGGTAATATATACGTAGTTACAGCGTACCGGCGAAGGCTGTCCGCGTTTACACGAAGTTGTACATGTGTGAGTAAACGCGTGCGTAGTTAGGAGTCAGAAGCTTTGAGGCTTTATGTAATTTGATGCTGAATTGGATTGAGGTTCTCCTGTTTTAATCTCGACGAGTAGTTTACAAAATTAATATTCCGCCATCAGCGTGTGAATGTTATACACTTTGTGCACGCATTCCGCAATCATTTCGGAGCGTTCTATTTTTAAAATTACTCCGCTAGAGATTATATTAGCTTATAAAAAACGTATACACGGAAACCAATTCATCAATATATTTTAATCCTTGTATATTTTAATGCAGATTAATTCTGTTGAATGCGCATATCAGATATATTGAAACTTCGTTGCGCTTTATTTATAAACGTACGCTATTAAATTAATTAAATAAAACCTGTAAATATATCGCATTAATATGCCATTGATTTATTAAGGTGTTTTAATAAATCTAATAAAAAGTGGGTCGAAGTTAAGTTACGTTAAGTTAATGTTCATCGCTATAGTCTTATGGATAGTAACTAGTCAAATAGATTTTATTCACAACATTATGGAGGTTCATAATTTTAAAAAACTAAAATGATATAACCGCCTTACTAATACAATTTACTTAAATTTTGAATGACCACAACAGTTAATAATAAAAGCTTATGTTAAACCTACATTATATTATAATTTTATATAATTTATATAATCACTATGTGCAGGTTTCCACGTTTGTGTAAACACGGTGATCGACGCTTGGTGTTCCAGCAATAAAAACGTTTCAACTACCGTATTGACTATATCATAATGATATGTTTACGAATACTCTGTAACTTACTAGAGGCAGACACAACAGGGTCAGCTATTATAAACATTTGCAGCGAAGACAGTGCTTGATTTTGCTTTACACAAGTTTTAAAACATTTTGTTGTTATTGTTTTACTCACATTTGTTTAACTATATAAATTTTACACTTTAAATTTTTTTACGCTTACATAAACACATGAAATAAGAAAAAATGTCTACAGTTGAGGTAAATAAATCTAGTGATTTTCAAAAAGATCGCCTCCGTGGTCTAGCGGTATTGGCCCTTGCTTTATAAACCGGAGGTCGTCGGTTCGGATCCCGCGGGGAAACACCTTTGTGTTCGTTGTTTTTTGGTTGGTAAGGACAATTTGGGCCGATCACACAATTGTCTGGAAAGTAAGTCGATCCATGCGTCGGATGGGCATGTGAAAAGTCGGTTCACCCACCAATTCGCATAAGACTAGCGTGGTGGGATACGGGTAATCCCCTTATGCAGAGGCGTGCATTAAGGGTGGCCTATGTCCAGCAGTGGACAAACACAGGCTGATGATTATGATTTTAAAAACAATATAATATTTCAGCATTATAACGAAACCGTTTATGACTTTATTTCACGGTTACAAAGTCTAACGTCAAAAACTAATAACGCTAGAAGCAAATATGCTGTTGTGGTTGGACTGCCGATGTTCTGATTTTTTTTATTTATTATAGCGATGACGAGCAGGACAATCACCTGATGGTAATAAATACGCCCAGCCCTTATAGTTTCATATAAAAAGAGACGTTACAAGTCCTCTCACCGCCCTGAGACATGAAATATTACGTTCACTCGCTAATAACGGTGGCTACGATGACCTTCACACCAGAAGACAGTAACATTTATACACTAATGATTTACGGCATAAATAGTTACAGCGGTGGTAATATCCCCAAAGTTCCTTTGTAAAAAATTTACTTACAATGCAGAAATAATGTTTTATAACCTGGTGTTTACTTTAATACCTTAAATATAATCATTTACTATTAGTTATGGTAAGAGAAATGAATGAAAAATGTCATCTTCAGGTTCTGTTATGTTCGTATTTTTCACCAGGACTGCATAACTCATTAGTGTCGTTTTTGGTGATAACCGATAAATTTAATTCATCCCGCGTAGTGGTATGTCGCGGGGAGACCGTGGAATTCTGCCAACTGGGAAGCCACCTCCCATTGTGTAAAGTTACGACCGTTACAATGAGCCAGGCTTTGCTCACAATTGTAGAGTAACGGACTTATTTACGTTTATATGCAATGACATAATTATTGTACTTATCTATATTTTTGTACATTTTTTGTAATTGCAATCGTAAAGTTGTTTACTTTAGCCAGTCTTAATATAGAGTTCAGCGAATTGATACCATTGACTAAATAGTTTTAAATTAACCTGCGATATTTGTGCACAAAGAAAAAAATTAATGATCATTTGAATATCAAAATAACAATCTTTAATTTGCTGATATATCTTCATCATCTTCGACGTTTTCAATCGCCGTTGACGCCGTATTATTGCCCGCACAACAAATTTTATTCAAATTCCATATGTATTTTCCAAACTGAAAGGATTGAACAGCGATCAATTTAAAATTTAGGCATCAGCAAATCTTAAATCACGGCCTTTTATGATGACAAAAATGTTTATGGTAACCAATACGAACTAATAGCATGGTAATATTATTACTCACTAGCATTGTGCGACTTGAGACAATATGTAAAAGACATCTATAAAATTAAAAAACAACTAACGTTACTTCGTGTAAGATCAACTACCTTTCAGAGACAGTCCAGTCAAAATCGGACAAGACATTCCAGGAATTATCCAGAACAAACAGGTGGATAAAATGATTAGAATAGAATATTTTATTCATTTGTTTAGATAATATAGTTGTTAAAATGTGTATATATTAGTTAAATATAGCCGTTTACATACTTTTTTAAATATTGTTTTTTAATAATCCGTTTCTTTGTTTGATTTGAAGGGTTAAATAGAGGATGAAACGTATAGGGATACAAACTGGACTGACTTTACAGTTTGAAGTTATACTTCTTTTGGCTAGTTAGGGAAAAATCATGAAAGTAAATATTACGATGCGCGAACACAATGTCATAGAAAACCGTAACCCTGAAGTTAGCTACAGTTAACTGAGAATTTTAATTATGGGACTTATTTCTATAATGCGAAAGTTAAAATTTTTAAAGTTCTTTTACCTTCTTACGTCAATGATGTATGACATAAAAGACTTGTACATAAGTACACACATACTTTTTTGTATCGACACGCCAACATAATGAGGAGCTGTTAAAATTAAGGCTATACAAAATAGTTGCTATTAAAAATTGCTAATCTTACGCTGTCTTATGGCATCTCCTAATTCACCTAAATAACCTAAATAAGAAAAATGTAAATTCTCTTTTAAATAATCTTAATCTCATTTTCTTCTGCGGGTATTTTTTTAGTATAACATAAAGTGCAAAACCAACTAAATTGTAAAAATAAAAAAGACATCACATCATCAGTCTGTGTTAGTCCACTGCTGGACATAGGCCTCCCCTACTACACGCCTATCCATTAGGGAGTTTGGACCGTATCCCACCACGACTTGGTAATGACAATGCTCCGTTTTGTAAGTATAATTGACATGTGAATGACGTCATTAGATAGCTGAAAAAAGGACGGAAGCATCTCGGTATTCATTATTCGTAATTAGCATTTTTTGTAACACAACATTGAATGTTGTGTAAAGCTTAGAAAGAATACGGGTTTTATTCTTTTGTAATTTTGTGCTGTGACAAAATGTTTATGTAATCTGTTATTACATATGTTTATGGAATGGCTCGTCCATTTATTCAAGAGCAATGATTTACAAAGCATAATGTTCGTGACAGAACCAGAAATCATAAAATAAGCGTGCAGATTAACATCCTCTAAAATTTTAGGTCTTACTTTTTCCTAATTAGGTTTATGATAAATACAAGTAACATATGTAGGGTAGAAATATTTTGTTTGTCATTTTAAAACTACCGACCGTTAGGAAAATATCGCTATCAGAATTAATTATAACTTTATGATTTTTGGATTACGACGCTGTAAAGCGATCAGGGCATTATGAATGGGTCCAAGCACGTCACTAGAAGTCATAAAATGCGTGTGAAGCATGAAGCTGAGGACAGTCTGCAAGGCATGTCTCGATTTTTATCGTTAGTAATGGTTAAACTATTATGCATAGTTCTGAGCATATCATCATCATCATCAGCCTTTGATAGTCCACCGCTGGACATAGGCCTCCCTATCCATTAGGGGTTTTGGACCGTATCCCACCACGCTGGTCCAATGCGGGTTGGTGGGTGGACCGACTTTTTACATGCCCATCCGACGCATGGATCATCTTACTTTTCAGACAATTGGGTGATCGGCCCAAATTGCCATAACCAACTAGGAAACATAAATAATAAAGACAAATGTATTATAAAAACAATAAAAGCAATCATAATAATATAAAATGCCTGTTTCTTGTATAACGAACGTTTGTATACGAATTCAAATGTTTTATTTGGCTCTTAAAGGCGGAAAAGATGTAATTCTATCCCTTCCTCTAAAGTTTCCAGACCTACAGCATTACATCTGTGCATCAATAGATGCTATGTATCGAATTACCTTTGAAAATTCGGAAAAGGAACAAATTTAATATAAACAAGAGCATCTTATTTGAATTTTTATTATTGTTTAAATCGCTCAAGTCAAATAGGTTTACAAATGTTTATTTTATTTATAAAGACTTATAAATACTCTTTTGTAATAAATATTATTATGGTTTTAGCCATTTCATGCTATATTAAAAAAGCGCTAACGAATTAACATCACTTCAAACAGCGACTAAGAAAGCCTCAAAATTGTATGTCGGTATAAACAAACAAATAGGAAAAATGCCATTTTTAATGCAAATCAAATGTGCCCCTTTAGTGTACGCGAGTACCCTTTCCAGTCGCGTAAAAAAACCATGAAATTTTTTGCAAAATTTCCGTCACAAAACACCCTTTCACCGTCGATCTAAGCGCGACACCCGGCGAACATGAATTGTCGACACATTCCCCAGAACGTATAGACATACATCTACGTAGGACCCTTCCGCATCTATAGTTACATGGTAACGGCGAAGTCTGCCCTCATTTACAGGGATGCGTGTGTGATGAACGCGTGCATCGTTAGTAGTTTGAAGCTTTAAGCTTTTTGTGTTTTATGTTGAATGAGCTTTTCAACTCCCGCCCGCTCCACTTGGCTTACATGGCTAATATTTCATCACGATATTAGGCTAAACTTCCCACGCCTTATTAAGTGTACATTAAATGTAAATTTAATATAATTTATTGTACACTATTTAATCATTTCTGTTGCTTCGCGAATATAATTCATATGTAAGCTGTAGTCCGCGATTTCGTCCACGTGGTAATTTTCCATTGTTTACGCCCCCGCAATCCGCTTTTTAGAAAACTTCGTATAACCCTTTGCTAACTAGTATCTACTTGGCAAATTAAATATTCATGCCAAACATCAAGTTATGTAAACAACGGCGTTAGCATTATATAGATTATATATATATTATATAGATTATATAGTATAAAGATTATACGTGACATTTCAAACATGAGTTCCGTCATAAAACGCGATAAAGTCCGTAAAAATGAATTATTTATAGTGACACTACTTATTATAATTAAAGTGTATTGCTATTAAACTTAATAAACGTACCAGATACCTTCGAAAAGTGTTGACGTTAAAATTTTTTGACACTTTCCAGTTCCTTATACAATGGCCGCAGTATGAAGTGGCAAAATGAAAAATGATCCTCATTTTTCGACAACGGATGGGAAAATTTCTGATTGTGAACTGTAGCGGGGTGACTGCGAAATAGCTGTCCGTACTTTTCATTGTGTAAAGAAACAAGTATTACAATGAGCCACTTCGTCCGTCGCGGCCATGTTTATTGTTTTCAATATGCGTATATATGAATTTGTATATATTAATTAGTTATCATTTTTTTTATTTGTGTACGTTTATAAATGTCATGTAATTCCTGCCAGTAAAATTGATTCAAAAACAACCTTCATTTAGTGGTTAGTTTTGAAGTCAAATAATTTTTTATAATTGGTTTTTATGCAATAACATATGTATCAGATACTTAACATATGGACAGACATACCAGAACACTAAGTTTGAGTCGGCCTCAAAAAATATAATTAAGTCTTAATTCTTGATAAAAGTTTTACAATTAATGAGTCATAATAACGTAAATTCATCTAAAACGCAAAACTAATTAATATAATGGAAAAAAAAATGTTTGTTTTTATAAACTAACTAGCGACCCACCCCGGCTCCGCACGGGTGCAATACAGATATCTGCAAAATCTATAGAAAATTTTATAAATATATCTGCGTTCCTCTACAATATTATGCATGAATTATACATGTAAACCTTCCTCTTCAATCACTCTATCTATACAAAAACCTCATCAAAATCCGTTGCGTATTTTTTAAGATTAAAGCGTACATAGGAATATAGGGACATCGAAAGCGACTTTCTTTTATACTATGCAGTAAAGCTACAGTTTTTAATCTTTAGCTTAATAACGTGAGCTGAAAGTTGATATTGAGAAACCTTCACATTTTTACAAACTTAAGATTATACAAGATAAATATATTTAGATCTATAAATAAAGGTTTTAAAGCCTTTATTTATAGATCTAAATATATTATCTTTATTTCATTGATAGCATTTTCTTGTATTATAACTTCCATTTTCTTTTCGTTTAGGTATACTATGTAACAGGCATTTTATATGAACGATTACCAAATTTTCCCACTCAGAGTATGAAAGCTGAGCTTAATTAATAATGTCCTATCTGAGCAGAAGAAACTATAACGCAGAAAGTTAAACACAGTAACAAACACGATCCGAAAGAGTTCAGGTGCAAACACTGCATTATACATGGCTATTTAAGTATATATTACATTTCTTTGCAGGCAATTGGGTGTTCAGTCGGCATTTCTCTAACCAACAAGAAAACAATAACACAATAGTTGCAGCGACCTCGCAGAACTCGAACCCATTACCTCCGGTGTCTAAAGCCAGAAGTAAGAGACAAACAAATGGAAAATTAAATCTGATTAGGTTGCTTGAAAGTTGAAACTAATTACATAATTATGAAGATAGTTACAAATACAACTTCTTATTGACTATACAAAATTGTTTTAATGTAAGAAACTAAAAAATGTATCAGTTTTAGTACCTTAAAATACAAACACGTTTCTCATTTTTATTCAGACTAGAATTTAGTTTTAAATTTGAAATAAGAACGTGACAAATATAGTATTTTTTTGATTAAAATTGTGAGTTTTAAACCAAAAAAATATTTTATGCAACGGCAAAATAGTTTCCTTGTGTAATATTTTTTAGGACCACCCATCTTACTCAAACAAACCATTAGCCACAACCGTTATGAGATAGCAATTTCAAACATGTGTATTAAAATAATGGTCTGAACAGGTTTCCAAAGCCGGTGCTTCTCGGATTAATTACTAGTAACGGTGAGCATGGAAAAATGCAAAATATGATGTATCTAATCTCGTTAAAAAGCTGTTGGAAATAAAGCAACAAAACATGAACATTAAAACCTTTGTAAACTTCAAAAATTGGATTAACATCGTGCTCAGAACAACTATTTATTAAATTAGTTCTCTAAATATTCGTTATTTAATTAGGTAAAATGTTTTCGTTTTTTTTCGAATGTCTACAGTTGTTGGTTTTAGCTCCTACGTCAAAAATTCTATCATTTTACAGTAATTTTTGTTTTATAAAATATATGGTAATATATATATATTGTAAAATTGTTTGAGCAGACATACACCGTTTCAATTCTACAATATATTTTGCTTAAATTTAATAGTCAATTACATAATAAAATATTTTATAATTATTTATAACGAGGAAAATTACATTAAAATGGTAATTGTATTTTTTTTATTATTCTAACTAAGTTGAGGTGAACAAGGTTAAGGTAAATGATATATAAATAACAAATATATTCATGCAATAATCTTCTTTAGCTTTATTAAGAATCCACGAACTCTAAAGAGAGTTAATTTTACAATGTTCTACTTACATAATTCAATCAGTACCATCCGAAAAAAGTAACTAGCATTTTACTTCGAAACCCTAATGTATATCGGTATTTAAAAGGCGTTCATATCTTATCACAACTTTAACGGCTTGACAATCGAAATCTACAGTTGTGAAATAATAATAACAATTAATTATCAAAGTAAACACAATAATAAAATAAGTTTTTTGTTCGATTTGGGACTGCCAAATATTGCATTACCCGGTTTCGTCCTCAAAAGAAACTGTTTCAGGTTGTCTCATATTCTCAGACAATACTTTTTACCTTATTAGATGTCGTCGTTTGTTAAAAAAAACTTCTATAATCCCTACGTTAATACTAACAGTATACATAGCAACTTGGACATTAGAAGCGCGCTTTATGTTCGGTTGAGGGAACGCCTTTTAAAAGATTATTATAATGCTTAGAAGTTAACACGGCTAGCACCGTTTCATGGTAGACTGGGCTTGCACTCAGTTTTCAACTTCCTTTAGACAAACTAGCTGGACTTTCTCTGATTGTAAACTTTCGCAATAAAGTAATAATTAAACTTCTTCAAGCGGATTTCTTCATTGTAAAAGATTTGAAGCAATAACGCGCATCGCTATATTTATCTTTCACATCATCAGAGGTTACTCTATCGCTTTGGTTTACTTTCATTTAACCTTTAATGATGTTTACTTAAATTTTGCATATAATTATGCATTGAAAATATTTCAAAGTAACAACTCCTTGTGCTACTATAATGTTTTGTTGTATATAATAACAGTAAAGTCCTTCAAGTCGATTTCGACTACGGCGGCCAACACAAGTGCATTCCCTCTTGCATTTTGCTCTCATAGTCCGACGAGACGCAGGACTGAATTTTTACATGCGACGCATGGATCATCCTACTTCACAGACAATCGGCCTCCATTGCCTTATCCAAACTCTAAAACAAAATTAGAATAGATGTTGTGTCCGCGCAGAACTCGAACCCACGACCTCTGGTTTGTAAACCGCTAGCCCATACTATAGGTGACGAAGGCAGTAAAAGAGTTTGGGTCACCGATGCCCATGATCATCGGCGATACCAGGAGTCTCACTAACGCGTTGCCTTCAGTGAGACATCGAATGTTACGTCTAGTTGACCTAGTAAATACGCTGACTACGATGCTTTTCGTAATACGTATACCGTAATACGGTTGTATTACGGTAGTGTGAAAACACTACCGCTTTGCGGCAGATATAGATTTTACCGGTGGTAGGTCCCCTTTTTACAGGAGACCGTCTGGTGGGTACAGACAACATGGTGCCTATTTCTGCCGCGAAGTAGTAGTGTGAAAACACTGCTGTGTTCCGGCTTGAAGGGCACCGTGCCAGCGTATTTAATGGGTAAACAAGACTTAACACCTATGTCTCATGGTAGGCAGCGCGTCGGGATACCACTGGCATTGTCAACGTCATGGGTGTCGGGACCACTTCCCATCAGGGGGTCCGACTGCTCGTCTGCCTGTGTATGCCATAAAAAATAATGGTGCAGCGTCGCGACGGTGTCACCCCATCGGGTCCCGTTTAAAAAATGGACTTACCACCTTTAGAGATCAGATCTAACTAGCGAAGGAATAAAACAATTTTGCTCGTTTTTAGTGCAGTTTCTATTTCAGGTACGGTGTTGTAATTTTTGTCGTATAACTGCGAGTCTCATACTAGAATGTATTTTGACTATTTTAATTAAATATTGTTTTGAGCATTTTAAGAACCGGTCTGTTGCTCTTAAATAATTATTTTTTTGTAATCAAACAGCATTTTTGTTGTTTATTAATATCTTCAGACTTAAGAAGATTACAATTGTACATATGTTTTTATTTTTTATTTTACATTTACCTAAAATAAAATTGTTTTCAACATTATAAAATTGTAAGTACAATAGAAAGCAAATATCGTAGTGAAATATGTAGCGATTCATAATCGGCTTTAGTCGTCTTTCACCTTTAGATGTGAAGAATATCCTTCTTCTACGGCTCTTTAGTTACTATTATCAGACATATGTACGTACTCATTGTTGTATATTTCTACGTTACAAAAGAAAATAGGTAATAATTTTTCCATTAAACTATTTTATATTTTGTATCTATTAAAGGCAAAATCCCCTACTTCCTCAATTCAAAAGTAGTGTGTTCGTAATGCAATATAATCATAAATATATTTAATAAATCAATATTTAATATAAACATCCCATTTAATATCAAATTTTGAAAATATAAGAACCCTTCATGCTGACTGAAAAATAATTTGTAAATACAGAAAATTAGTTGTGGGACTTATATTAATGTGCTAATTGTATTATTTAAAATTTCTATTACGAATATTTTGTTATAGATTCCTAACGAAACAATTTAATTTCTACAGTTTACAAGAATAAGTTATCATATATAATACGTGTTCCAGAATCATAATTGATAAAACTGTCGTAAAAGAGGTACGCCTTACTAGGCTAAATACTAGGAAAACATAAATTGTAGAAAGCGATCGCGCCGGCAACCCTACATATCTAGGCGTTGGCATATGCATGAACCATTGAATACGCCTTTGATTTACCCAAACAAGTGAGAGCGGTAACGTGCACTTGTGTGTGTAAGTAAAAAGTCAAACTGTGTAAAGCTTTACGCAAAACTTTGTTGGATTGGTTTCCGTTATGGAATTATTGACTAACGCTTAGTTTACCTTATATATCACGGGTTTTAATTAAAGGATGCTGATATAGGAACGAGTACATACAGAAGAGTTAGTATGTTTGTCTAGCCAACTTGATTGCCTTTCTGTATACTTTACTTTAACATAACTAGCATAGTTATTGATTTATTATTTCAGTAATAAATTACATTTATAATGAAATTTTTAATAAATAACACCATGGTGCTTATTTCGGCCACAAATCAGTGGTACTCTTACGGGTAGGTTGTGTATCACAAGCAATTCATTCAATGAAAAGAATATTTCAAAAATCCTAGAAATATATGTAAAAATGTATCTATTGTAATTTTAACCATAGGATGTAATGACCACAAAAATGCAACCTACATACAACTCATTAACTATATTAATTATATGACTTAAGCTTTGAATTTACCAAGATCAATCCGACAATTAAGACAAGCCAAAAAGACAACAGTTAAACAGATTATTAAATAGTTTTATTGCTTTGTATGAAGTTAAAACAATAAATACAGCAGAACTTCTTTGTATGGTAAATTTTCGTACTATAAATATCCAGCCCCCGTCATATTAAATATAACTAACTACGTTATTGACAAATTAACAAGGTTCATTTGAATTACAATGCTACAAAAAACAACAATGCGATTCCAGCAATGCATTCGGAATGCTGACATAATTTTATGTTACATTATTACATCAGTATTGATTATCATCTCGATATCTGAAACAAATAATTACGTAAGTTGTTATTGCAATTTTGAACGCGTGCTAAAATTAAATTTGTATTTTACGAACACAATGTTTATATCTGTTTAAAAGAAGCTTCGCAAAAACTACTGTAAAGTAGTCCTGTAGTAGTTAACTTGTAAAAGGGTTTTACTACTCATAATAATGACAACAATTACTTTGCGCTGCTTATTTAAATTCTTTTAGAGAGTTGAATAAAAACTAACTCTAGTCTGTACTATATTATCAATTAAAGAAGTTAAATTAATTAATGTACAAATATTTACTCGTGAGCGATATCTAAATTACTTGAAACATTGAATAATTTATTAAATAAAATGACTTTACGGATTTTATCGCGTTTATTATACATTTTAAATTACTGACGTTTCGAACACTTTCCAGCGGCCGTGGTCACGGGGTAGACTGGATTAAAATTAATTAAATAGTTATTGATTAAATACTTGCTTAATGTAAAAGTTATACCTTAATCTATTTAAATAACTTACTACTTATTAATTGTGTAGTGTATTAAAGGTTTTAACGTTTGTATTTGGGAAAACAAATAGGAAAGTACCACTTTGATGCCTGTTTCTACTGCTAAAAATAAGTATACAAATTATGGTGCAACTCGTTCAAAGAGAAACGTAGAAAAGAGCCTATTGCAGTAAGGAACCCAATAATTTAGTATGACTAAACCTTATTTATTTATCTACGACCAAAAATGCCTGGTCAGCAATGAAATATGTGTAGAAACGAAGCAATTTTAATATTTTTGCCCCCGTAAAATGGTTACATGTTATATAGGCGTATTAATTTCACGATTCAAAATACATTAAAGGTTATGAAAAGAACATTATATTTTTATAAAAAAGTATTATTCATTCTAAATAAAAATAAACGGAAAAACATTGCAGGGGTTTATTAAAAATTCGTGATAGCAAACTGCACTTTTGAAAATTTTTAATTAATTATGAAAAAAATGAATTAAAATATTTAGATGTTAGTTGTATCATGAGTTAATTTTTTTTTATCTTATATTTCTGTGTAAAGAATCTGTCTATTTTTACCGATATTATGTTTAACTACATAATACCAATTATAGTTGCGTCCTATAAATGTTACTTGGTAAAAAGGAAAATTACAGACACTTTTATAATAATTTACTTGACAGCTAAACGAAATGTAGTACTAAAATGTATGTAATACGCGGATTTCTCGGTTTTCTATTTCCCGTTTAGTACTGACGCTAAGTCAAGCAAGCTGGCGAATGTTCAAATGTCGTTTAAGACAACCACGATAAATCCATAGTCACAAACTTCCTTAAAACGGTATTTTTAGAATTTCGCTGTACGAATAACATACTAATTAATTTGTAGAGATAAATATATATATATATATTTTCAATTAACAAATACATGTAGAAAATGTTGAAGGTTATTATTTGTATTACTGTTTATCTAAATCCAGAATGTTTTGAAGAATAACACAGGATAAAGCTCAAGTTCTTGGTCTTAAGAATAAATATACAAATGTTTATTATTAAGAATAAGAAAAGACTATATACGCAAAAAGTTGAATATGTTTTTACTCAATAGTACTTTTCTATAAAGTAAAAACATTTCAAAACTGTTTATAACGCCTTGACACCAACAGTAATAGTTTGAACCTTGAGGTACTTCGTCGCCAAAATTAATAGCTGAATTTTTGTTATAATTTGCCCATTACCATTTCTTATTCTTGACAGAAAACTTTTTCTAGATTGATTTGACGTCAAACGGAAATGCCAAAACATCGAATTACGTAAGCCCTTTATCAATAGAAGTAAATACGAAGATATATGGCGAACGATGGTTTCCTTTATGTAACATGTAGGCGATCAAAATAGTGGTATTTTGCAGTTACAGAGTCTACGGGCTGGTCCAGATCCAATTAACTCTGAAACTGTGGTCATGTTGAAGCAAGCCTTAAATCAGAGACAGACATTTATTGGGATAAAGTCGAACGAATTCCCATGCATTCAATACTCCCAAAATAGTTATTAACCTTCAATTTATGAATGTTACTGATATATGGAGATACATCAGTTATCCTTGTCAATAAGCAGTACAATGTTATGTTAGGTTCTAGAAATTTTTAGAAAAGTAATGTATACTATGGAAAAAGCTTAATAATGATAAGATTAAACTGTAATACATATTCTAAAGTAATAATATAAATACCAAGTGTATGGGTTTGTGCGTATGTTTTGAATGAATCAGACATCAGTTCAAATTTTGGTCACTAGAGATGCACTTTTCCTTTGTTTCCCGGGGAAGATAAATAATTTAATGGATTAACACCTTTAATACGCAAAGGGACGGTTTTCCAACTCAATTGGTCTTTTTAGTCCTTACACCCACGAGAAACTTCGCCACACAGTTAAGAACAAATGATCAAAGACCTTTATATAGATTGTAACAACTTCTTCATCAATAGGACCCATAACAATTTACTATTTTTGTAAATTTACCTTAATTGTAACTCTAACTCCTTCAGTTTAGCTCCATAATATAAAAAAGAAAAAAGAGTAACTAGAATATGGATGAGCGAAAAATGCAATGATATACTCAACTATAAACTTCGATCATAGTTTGTAAGAATAACTAAGCAAGTCATTCGAAGATTTATAGAGTATATTTTAATATGAAATCAATTTCTAACTTCGAGATCGTAACATACTGTAAAAATGTTCCTTGTAGCTTAAATAAAGTTATTATAAATATAAAAAAATATTTAAGGATTAGAGTACATGACCATCAATATTGCTCATTTAGGGTTAATCTATAATTGATAATTTTATCAACGTGACGTCATCAATACCGTAGTTAATAAATGGCACATGTAGGAAGGCAAGCAAAGTTAGTCCTCGCTTTATTAAGTTACATTCAATTTTGCTACGTATACGGTCCCTTAAGTTGGTTAAAAGTAACCGTGATTACAGTTTCTCTTCAGTATACGGCAAGTTCAAAGCAGAATATTGATACAAAATTTTATGATTAAAGTATTTTTAAAAAAGCATTACCGTTTTAAATTTAATTAAATCTTTATATACATGACATTTAATACAATTTTGTGAATACCTTTATACATTTTGATTGCATTGAAAGACTGACATTCGTTATAAGAAACAAGTACACATACATACGTAACATATGTTCTATATAGTATGTTTCTTGTAAATGTGTCGAGTTAAAAAGTTTTCTGCCCAACTTACTATGGAAAATAGTAATGTATGCATTATGTTACGAGCACAGTGTAAAATATTCAACGAGGCCCAGCTAAACAGCTTAGCGAACCCTAAGAAAAAGCTCTTTAGTTCTATATTTAGGAGTTGAGACGGCACTCTTCAAACATTACAGCGTGTTTGATGAAGCATGATATGTTTATTAAATGCATAAAAGTATAGGAAATAGCGAGCTAACATGTTTTTTTGTATGTAATCATAAATATTAATTTTTACTGAAAACTGAAATTACAGTAAATAAAAATATTAACTACGAAACTAAATTGTGTAGATTTACTAATGAATGAATTTAATTGCAACTAGTTGAAAAACGTGTCTAAAATTTTATTTAATCCGATTTATAAGCATTAATACAATTTTAAATTAACATTCTGATTTTGTTATTAAATAGAAAAATAATTTAAATGTCCCGCGTAAACACAAATTAAACTTTTTAAAATACACAAGCATTAACTTTATTGCATCAGAAGGACAAATCACGTGTGGTCCCTTACAGGAGACCGTCTGGTGGTACCACTCAGTAGCTATTTGCTGCGAAGCACAGTGTGACACTGCTGTGTCCTTGTGAAGGCATCGAGCCAGTCGTATTTACTGGGTGAACGAGACATAACTAAGTTCAGGTAGCAAGCGTTGGTGATACCTGTATTGCAATGTTCTAGGTCGTGTGAAACTTCCATCAGGGCCAAATGCTCGTCTGCCTTGTACATAAAAGTCAGTAAAAAATTTGTATAGTATTACTTCCTATTTTAGCTTTAAACTTGAAAGAAGTGTAGTTGTAGGAGAATCATGGAATCATGAGGAAATTTCTAGACTTCGTTTCTAAAGATTAGAAAAGGCCTATCATTCGATTAATCTGATTACGCATTGACCTAAAATCGGTTATCATGTAAAAGACAGTTCTGGTAGGCGAGGTATAGATGCAGATGATATATACGAGGATATATAACGCCTTGCTCTCATCAATTTGAGATGAATTGAAAATTTGATCAACATTCTTTGCTCGGAAAGATCAGATGCCAGTGGTTTGATGTAAAATAAGTCTGATGATATTGATTAGACCAAATGCCACCTTCATGTTACGTGGAGGATACAGAGATGATGACGAGCATTTGTAGAACAAGTGTTTCCATTATGAGTTAAACGTTTTACATAAATGACAAAAGTAAGATTTATGATGTTATAAAACCTAGAAAATAACTCTTTAATATTTATGTTATAAAAAAATCTAAAATAAACGCTGAACTAGTCTTCTGATAGCGAAGTTTAATTTATAGATTTATATAAAAGGATATAAAACAAAGTAACGTATACAAATTATGTAAATAAAACTGAAGTGATCGAAATTTATCAGTAGACGAAAGTCCACTAGTGTGCATTCCTTGCCAAAAAGAAATGAAGCGTATGATGCCACAAGTCTGCTAACCACACTAAAAATTAAATGGAGGAAACCTAGTCTCCTTTACCCAGTAATTATACAAGCTACGGTTACCTATCAACCAGAACACAGTAGTGTGTTTAAACTACGACTTTGCAACAGAAGTTACCTAGTTGATATTTTCACTTTGACCACCTGTAAAAAAAGTACTAAATAAAAATAAATACAAAAAAAATAAAAACGGATTCATTCGTTCTTAGTAAATTACAAAGAGTAAGGTGCGTTAAGGCCTCTTCTAAAAGATGCAAATTGTCTTTAACTGCTTGATAAATTTTTTGGCTGCATTTGTTTTATTTTATCTTCCTGTCGTGGGATCGATTTCCTTCTTATTCTTCTTCTTTGTGATTTTTAAGTTCAAAGCGGAGCTACCACCTTCAAAATGTTGATTTAATTGTGTGGTTTACCCTATATATAAGTAATTGAAACAAGATTGTATACTTATTCACCTATCATACAAGTAGTAGTCGTGTTTCATAGAAATGGTTTATTTGAGTAAAGTTAATAAGTATTAAAATAATTTAATAAATGCATACAAAGCGCTCCGTTAAAAGCCTTCGTTTGCCTGTGTGCGTGCCATGACTACGCAGTTGGCTTTGAAACTCTATGTAATTAGATGCTGAATCAGTTTTGTGGTTTTCGTATTTTGTACTTGATGAGTAATATACAAAATTAATAACCTTTCATCATAGCGGAAGTGTAATTCACTTTGGATTTATACCAATATTATCTGAATTTGCATGGCTTATTTATAGCATAAGCTAGATTTTATCAGATTTAGATTCTAGATTTTATCGATGACCGGTAGTGTAATTTAATATAAACTTAAAGATCTATTAATTTAAGAAAATTAAAGTCTTAAATTTTTTTAACTACAAATAAATAAACTTAGGGTAAGATTATTTGACTATTTAAAGCAAGTAGCAATAAGGATATTGAAAGGCAGCATTTTTTAATGTTATTGTTTATGATTCTCTCTGAATTAATTTCATGAAAATTTATTTTAAGTTTACTTAAAAATATACCCACCAACCCGCATTGGACCAGCGTGGTGGATTTCGAACGCTAATGGAGGTGTATTAGGGGAGGCCTATGTCCAGCAGTGGACTAACAAAGGCTGATGATGTGATGATGTGTGTAAAAATATATTCTATTTAATTTGCCAAATCCTTTCAAGATTTAAATAAGTCTAGGTTTTAAGCCACATGTAGTCTAAAAATTAAAGCTTCTCAAGTTATGTAATATTATTAGTAATAAAATTTTCAAATTATTCAAACTATAATAGGATATGATCTATATTTCACAGATAATTTAAATATTACTTTATAGGTGAACATGGGACGATACAAAAGTGTCTTAACAATCTTTAAAGGAAAGCCGCCGAAGTAAATATATTACCACACATGGGAGGAAGAGTTAACTTAGTACTCAGTTTATTAAGTTATAACCGACTTGGTCCATAAGAGTTAACAGGATAAGTACTAACGCGGCCCGTTTATATTTTATCGGCAATGATATTCATAGAATAAAATATTATAATGAATTATATAATAAACCATTTACTATTTTTACTAGGTTTTATACTATACAAATATGGATTAACTCAGGCTGATGATGAATGAATCAATACTATACTACCAGTTTATCACTGCATCAAGGACACGTTCTCCTGTACTTATGATATTTACATTTTTTATGTGTCAATTAAAATCGAACATAGTAAAACCTCATTTATACTGACCATTAACTAAAATTTAATTTCATGTTCATTTTTTATATCTTACACGTAAGTGTACGTCTTTTATTTATCGATTGAGACAGTACGAATACTGCAGGGTCAACTAGTCAGTTATATAATTCAAGGGCAATGTAATAAACCTTAATAAAAACATAGCTCTCATATTTAAACTGCAATGCGAATTAATTGATATTTGTTAAAACGTTTTTTTTATTTGTTACTTTTGTTGCATTGGTGATTAAAGGCAATAATGTAGTAATCAGCCATATTCAAATTAAATCTGGAAAGCTACTAATTACGAATAAAATAAATAATTCATATTCTATTTGCCTTAGACCTTATTACGTTTTTGTACTTTTCTTTTCTCTATTTTTAGTTTTCTGTACGTTACTTTTTTGTATTTTTGGTTTTTCTTCTCTTTGCCTTATAAATGTAATGATATAAAGCATTATACTATTATTACTATTCGTGGTTTGACGACAACAAGTTTTGAAATCTTGTGTGCTCCGACGGACGTGCCTGGTTTAACATCGTCCATCGATTGTGTCAATTTTGTCATCGAATACTTGCCAGCGGTTTCAGATAGTTCTCTAAACATTCACTATACGGCACAATCTTTGGAATAATCTGGAAACTTATTCAACCAACTTTCGCATCTCTGGTTGTTAAATATATAAACAAATAGCCTTCCTTTACTACTAACAATACAGCCATTCAGTTTTGTCTATATGTGATATGTTTTATTCACTAAAAACTCGACCCTTATCCCGATCGACCTCATTTCACTATCATAATAAGCTTTTCTTGCCAAAACGTGCCGCTTTAAGTATCGTTACGTGTGTAATAATGTTACAATACTTCTTTGGCAATGATGATAAATATTTATATACGTTGGGATAGTTTTTGTATGGTTATAGAATACCCAAGGTACATAGAATCCCAGGTATATCGATGTTTACTATCAAAAACAGTACTACTGCATTTCATGTCATAATCCCTGAATCAACTAGTCAAACTGATAAATTAAAATGGCCGCAGGATCCTGTGACCAAGATACATGTTATTCACGTTTATTATGTTTCATCAAAACAGTGTACAACAATTCATCAATGTCTGTAACAGTGTCCGATAGTTAAGACCGTAGCCGTTACAGTGCACCTACGTGCATGTTGACACAGGAATTTAATAAACATTATGGTGGCACGGGCTATTTCTTGTTACAGAACGTCGCAAATTGATAACGAAATATGGTTGAGAAGCGTCATCGTATAAGGTCAAGTGGATTGAGTTCCAGGTTCCAATACTCAATTTATCAATAATATGACGGTAAATCTATAGCTTAATGTACATGCTTAGTTATTATTAAGATAAGATCATTTTTAGTAAAGACGAATAATGTGTCCAGTAATTTTTTACATTAATATCTTAAAGTAAACATGATATTTATCATTTATTAAAGTAATTAAGGTTAGCTAGAACTATGAATATTTTATCATTGAAGGTTAAACATATAATTATAGTAAATATTTTTTTATACTATGTCATGGCATGAGTACGTTAATATACGCTTAAGAAATGTAAAATACAAATCGTCACATAATTAAATTAAATCAGATAGTAATAGTTATGCAAAAACTTCTGATTTTATTTGTGTACCAAACAGAACGCCTGTCTAGGAACAGTAGAAAGCACCCATTTCGTTCTTATGTAACGGCCTGTAAAGTTCATACAGTTTTATTACTGGCCTTTTCCGAATTGCAATAGATAGTAGTAAAAGTTTAAGCTTTTATATGACGTCGTTCCCAATCAGTTCGGCTTTGTGTAGTGTTTCGATTTACTGAATCTATAAAAGGCAGTTCAATGATAAGTTTCGTTTCGAATTTTTAATTACGAAATAATTGTATTCTGATTTTATACGAATAAATGGTTTAAAATAGGTAGCTTGGCTGTTTAAAGAAATTCTCCTAGGTGCTATGCTATTTTTGCGGTTACTGCAATCATTTTTGTCGCAATAATAACCTCTTTGAAGGTAAAGTTTAACTAGGTTAGTTGAAAACCCAACTAAATCTATATATATATAAAAGAGATTTCCACCTATATATTGACTCGTCACGATATCTCTAGAACCATGAAGCGTAGCGACTTAAAATTTGGTAGGAGTATTCCTTTCGCCGAGTAGAGGTCAGCTAAGAACGGATTTTACGAAATTCCACCCAAAAGGGGTTTGGGGGTTACTAGTGTGTAATATAATTTTATGTCGCAAATATGCACAGCGAAATAGCAGTCACAAAATCACAAAATTTTCATCATCATCAGACAAAACTATACAAATTGGACCAAAAGGCAGATTGGACTCTGCGAAATATTAAAAATACTCTACGTTGATAATTGTATTAAGAAACCCGCAGCGTGTTTACATCCAGCGAGCTAGTGGTACGTGATAATGCTGGCCAATTCGCGCTTCGACAATTACGTGCCCGCAGCGTAACGAGCACGTGCCGCTTAAAACAATACACGTCCTTACAGGGAATAATTAGAATCAATATTGAAAACGAAATTAAATATTGTCAAGCAATATTTTATTCGTACTGTACAAATATGTGTAATATGCATTCTATATAGACGTCAACTTCACTTGAAACAAAACATATTTCAAACCCATCTTAATGAAATGAATTGTGCTTTTATACCGAAACAATTTCAAGACCTTCAAGAAAACAGTCTGCCCTTACCCAAAAGGCGGGCAGCGCATTTGCTGTTCTTTATGGTATCGTCCATCTCCATGGGAGGCGATGATTATTTCTGTTATCACAACAACTTGCAGGGGAGGCCCTCGTTGGCTTCACTTTTTACATTTGCACGTATAAGAAATGCATTCTTCAGTGTAGTTACAATGACGAAATACTTGGTCGCCAAGATGTGGCTTATTTTTGGCAAATTATCGACGGTGACTTCGGTGAGTTAGAAATTATATGAACTAAATTGAACATTACTTTGCAGATAGTTAAATGTTTTCTCTATTTCATTATCATCACCATCATAATCAGCTTGTGTTAGTCTACTGCTGGACATAGGCCTGCAATGCATGCAATCTCTATTGGGTGGCTTTTGAACCGTCGTTCCGATCTCACCACACTGGTCCAGTACGGGTTAGTGGGTGGAGCGACTTTTACGTGCCCATCCGACACTTTGATCATCTTTCTTATAAGATAATTGGTTGATTGACCCAAATTTTCTTAAGCAACCAGAAAACAATGATAACACAAGACCTCCGGTTTATAAAGCAAGTACCGCTAGACCACGGAGGCGGTTTTTTTATTAATTCAAAAATTTCATATTAATTTAAAAAGTTTTTTCATTTTTTCTTATCAAGGAGTAAATTCTTCTTTATCCCTAACTAGTTGACCTCGCAGACTTCGTAACACTTTAATTGATAAATAAAAGATAAAAAAATATCAATCAACATTAAAATAAATCTGATAGATCAACGATTGTAGTAAATCTACTACTTGTTAGGTGAAATTAAGATATTTTTTCACCTTTTGAAACTTCTCTGGACTTCCACCAATAATTCAAGGCCAAAATAAGCCAAATCGGTTCAGCCATTCTCGAGTTTTAGCGAGACTAACGAACAGCAATTGATTTTTATATAAATATAAGAAGAAGATAGACAGATAGATAGATAGATATAGATAGAAGATAAATAAAATTACTTCTAGCGAAGCATTTGTTTTAAACGTCAAATGTGATAATGTTACATTAAAAAGTAAAAATTGCCCAAAGCGCTAAGGTTAGAATAGAAAACGAATTCTTAAATTTCTCAAAAACCTTGATTAAAAGTATCCTATGTCCTATTCCTGGTTCTAAGCTACCTCCTCACGAAATTTTAGCCAAATCTGATCAGCGGTTCTTCAGTTATAAATGGTGTAACTAACACGACTTTCTTTTAAATGCAACGATAAGATAGTTACGAAACTAAAATAAATAGTTTTAAAACTTTACTTTACTACTGTAACTATTCCAAAGAATATTATCAAAATACAAATAAACAATACAGGATTTTTTTATACAGCTGTTTATCAATAATACTAGGTTAAAATACTCTTATGCCAGAGAACGAAACTATCGAAACATGAAAACAACATCACTGAACATAAACGCCAGCGAGCCCCAAGGAAACCTCGTTATACATTTAGGTTAGTTGAAACCAATTGTGTAAAAGTTTACGGACGCGAGGGGAGAACAGACAGTGGGTCCATCGCGACAAACGTAAAAACAGCTAGTTAGCGGAGTTTACACAAACAAGGTGCTTGTTAACTGTAAGTTAACTTGTTAATTTTGGTTGCGCGATGTTTGTGATCGTCTGTTTGGAACTCGACGAATGTTGATGAATTGTGAAACTATCGAAATATTCAACTGCGCTCGGTTTTGTATTTGTTTATTAATATTATATTTAATTGCTTCATATTAAACCTGTGTTGATGCACCATATATAAAGGTCAAGTTGTCTTATTATTAATTGAATGATAATACGAATACGAAAACACTGTACAGATAAAAAATATATAATATGTATCTTAATAATTATGGTACATATTATATATTTTTTTAGCAATAGATGCGATACACATTTAACTAGAATTATCTGCACTTAATAAAGGTCAAACAAGATTTTATTTACTTAAAATTTGTAATTGCCTCATGACGTTAATGACAGTTTATAGCTATTGATACATTTCTTGTGAACAGTAATATTCCTAAATTATCATGTGGAAATCCAGCCAATACTACCTCCGTAGCCTAGTGGCATGAGCGTATGCTTTAGAAACTGGATGTCGTGGGTTCGAATCCTGCGGGGACCTTGGGTAGGGCAATTTGGGCTGATCACCCAATTGTCTGAAAAGTAAGATGATCCATGCGTTGGATGGGCATGTTAAAAGTCGGTCCACCCACCAACCCGCATTGGACCAGCGTGGTGGGATACGGTCCAAAACCCCCTAATGGATAGGGGTGTAGTAGGGGAGGCCTATGTCCAGCAGTGGACTATCACAGGCTGATGATGATGATCGTGATTAGACATCAATCCATTTTTAAATCACTAACGTCCTTTAACGACTGCCAAAAGTGGTCTTGTCGAATAGAATTAACTTTTTACATACCAATACGACGAATACATACATATATATAGTAATCAAACATATCTTCAAGGTATCATAAAATGGTTGTGATGTTTTCTGGATATTACATCTTCAACAATGAAAGTATGTTGAGTCCCCGCAGGATTCTAACCCACCACCTCCGGTTTTAAGGCACACGCCCATACCACTAGGCTACGGAGGCAGCTATTTTGAAATATTGTTCTAAAATTCACTCAAACATCGCTACTGAATTAGCAAAAATTTTGGCCACAATGCACTTTATGCGAAATGGGAATGGGTACAAAAAGGAAGGAGACAAAATTGAATTAGTCGAGAAAATTGATAACCGATGCCAATATTTTGTCGTAAGTGTGCTTATAAAATCAATAAATGAAGCATGCTTAAAGCATATACGATCACGAAATATAATAGTTAAAATATATTTAACAGGTTATATTTAAGAAATCCATTTAATACATCGATAAACTTTGTTCAGCATAACTTACGAAACATCGAAACGTTCATGTCTTCTCATTTATTTTATCTATGTAGATTAAAGGGGGACGGTAACATTTTTCAATACGGCATCAAACGATTGTTTCTCAAAATATATCTGCAGAAGTGAACAATGGATACTAATATTCCCCACTTTTCAGTACATTTACATATATAAAACGTTCCAACGTAAATATCGAAATGGAACTCACTTGAATCGGAAAGAAGTTGAATGCCGCTCGGACTACGGAATTTTATATTGGCTTCACTTTCTTTTTAAGTGTAGGCTTCTATATCAAATGCATGTAAAACAGTTTCTATTCAAATGGTAAAGAATCATAAATAACTTTGAAAAGAGCCCTTGTTCTTTTGTATTATTTTTATCTTACCCCTCTTTAGCGTAAATAATAGGAGCTAAAAAGCGTAAAAAATACAGGACGATAAAACTGTGTACATTTAAACATTAACGACAAACTATTCTAACTTTTTATATATTTTTTAAGTTTTAAGGTTAATTAATGGTCAGGTTTCTTTAATTTATATAGCTTACTATAAAATATATATCATACATAATATTACGTCACATAAATCATTATCATTGCTAACATAAATATTTAGGTTTTATGTTACTACAGACACATAATTCAAGGATCATTATATCATCCAATTAAATAGAGTTCAAAATAACCGCACTTATTTTTATATATTCATGACAATTATAGGTAACAATAATAACTTTCACAATTATTTCTCGTCCGCATCACAGCGTCGAGACCAAAACATTCGAAAAACTGTGCCCCATTCACCAAATAAAAAATTGAAAACAGGAATGCAGGAACAAATGACAGCTGCTACCTGGTTCTCGAATCTCGGAACTGTATAAAATGCTTTGTTACGAAAATACAGAGAAGTGTTGCATTGTACATTTTGTCAAATTGTGACCTTCCCGATTTCGACATTATATCTACACTATAATTTGGAAGTATAAGATGAAAAATTTTATCTTTCTGTTACCCTGGTAGATTTTTGCAATTTAGATAGACTCTTACTGATTACCGAAGTATGATATTATCGCCTATAGTCTTCAAGTTTTTCATAAGTATTCATATATTCCAATATGCCAAACAAGCTCTCCACCATTATAATGTTAGCATGGAATTTTAAAAAATCCAACTTAACCTAAAACTTCAAACCATTTTCACGCAACGAAATCACAAAAATTGGAAATGAAGGAACCACAAAGTGACTGAAGTAGAATGCTCGAATTAATTAAGCTTTGAACTTTCATGCAAAACGCTATTAATACGTAATATTAAAGTTAAACAAGTTCTCTAAAAGCGCAGCGTATAATATGACAAAAAATAACTATAAAAACATTCATAAACGGCGAAAATAATTCGATAAAATCTCAAAATGCCGCTCGAACTTACGTATAAACTCCTGTAAACAAGTTTAAAACCGCACAGCTAACCGGGAAATTGAAAGGCACAGATTTTTTTTTCAAATCAAATTACTAATTAAGCTTTACGTTTCGTTCCTTTAGCTTACATTGCTTAACAAATCCGGAAACGCAGCTAGAAAGTCGTTAACTACGCTTTAGATTGAAAGTCGAGACCTTCACTCAGAGGTTTTCATTGCATTTATAGTCAGCGGGTAGGTTGTATTCTCTACTTTCCTCTGTGTGTTGTTGCCGCGTTGTGGAAAAAAAGCCGTGCGTTTTATGTCAATAACGAGCTTGTATGACCTATATAAAACATTATCCGAGCAAAAATCTAATTACGAACAGCTGTTATTTACTGTCGCTCCACTGCTGTAGATAAGGTATTGATCTGTTGCATCTTTTCCGGCTAAATGCGTTTTCCAGTCTGCCACGTCTGTAATTGTGAACGCTATAAGCACACGTACACGGGACGCGGCTGTGTGAGTGCGCCACGTGTAAGCTAACCCTCTCGCGGGCTATGCGCGCCTGGTATTTCTCCCTCCGCGCTGTAAACGATCTTGTTTGCGAGAACTTTCGAGCGGAAAATTTGTCTCATGTACTTCGGAAGCTGGGACAAACGTATTATTTTGAATTATCTGTATTAAGTAGCAGCCAGTTTAAATTATAAACATATTAAGTATATATTTATTATCGAACTATTTATATTATTATTAATGTGAAAATAAATAAAAGAAACTTGTGATAATAAGTAATTCCAAATATTTCAAACATTATATAATTGAAAATTTATAAAGGTAAATATGATATTATCCAGAGAAACATTTACGTAATGATTTGATTACGCAACTACCCTTAGATTCTGTAATCAATAAGGTTCAATCAGAGGTTTCTGTCCTACCAATAGCATGATATGTAAGTAGCTATAAAGATATAGTTCAAAAAGATTTTGAAAAATTTCGTATTCATCGTGCTCTCTCAAATAGTTTTAGTGCTTATACATCTCTATATTATACAATGACATTATTCGTTTGATATTTAAAACTAAAAATAAAGATTCATAGAAAAATTCTCTCATTTAATATGATCATTATTAACAGTTCGGGTGCCATTGAATTCCTGCAAAGATCCGATTTTTACCAAAAGAAAATTATTTTTCACCTCATATATCGTGTTTAAGATTGAAACATGACATTTAGCTATGACCCTGCCTAAACTATGACCTTTACCGCACTAAATGATACTCCATTTATTCATATTTATTGCTGTTGCTGTTGCTTTAACAGCAAATGTAACAAAAGGTAGCATTCTATATTGTGTTACGTGTACACGTGTGCAATTATCAATTGCATTTGAGCTTTTGTTAAAGGAAAACGTCACGTTCCGCATAAACACATGGACGCAAAGGCATTGCAATCAAGCGCCTTCACATGTGGCCGTGAACTGGCGGTTACAGCGATGTCCTAGCACTGAATAAACAAGTCGCAACGCTTGACTACATTACCTAACGTGTTTCAACCTAGTTACAGACAATATATCAAGTTAGGGTTGCGGCAACTCTTCATATAGTTATGTTTGAAATCTTCATTCAGTATATTTGTATAAAAGTATCATTATAATTATATTATGACCGTGTGGTCAAACTATTTTACTATTAATTTAAGTTAAATGCGCGCGATTGCGGGAATATAAATTAAATTCGGTTAGCCCGAAATGGATAAGCACGTCATGCTCTAATATGCATCGGCTGTGATCGACATTAAGCACCAATTTCTCTTATAAAGGACATAAGTTAATTATTTTTTTAGCGTTTGACATAATATTTGCAATAATTGATATATATGTAGCTATATATATAGCCCTGTTTTAGATCTATTTAATTTTCTTTATACATACATATGTAAACCTATTCTAAGTACATTTTTAATTACGGTTTTTCACAGTATAAAAGATAAAAACAAACGGGCATGTTTTTTTTTCTTTTAATTTTATTTTAATTACTATGTCGTGTATCGTTTGACCGCTATAGTAATACTAAACCTTGCTTTAGCACACGGGGGTCGTGGGTTCAAATCCTGCGTGGATACAATTTTATAATATTATTGTATTCTTGTTAATCAGGGCATTATCTATAAAAAAGATACATTATTAATTCACCAATGGCTCATCACTCTGCGTAAAAAATGTTTTTAAGAAATTCCGAGGGAATTAGAAGCCCACCCTTAAAGTATAAGTTATACATGTATATTAAGACTTACTAGCTTTGCCTCGCGGATTCACCCGTATGGTAATGACAATTTGTTATTATAGTACGTTATATATAATTATTATAGCATGTTAAATTCATGTAAACACAAAGGTTTATGGATGCATGCCGCAACAACTGGCCAATGGCACATTTTTTTACACGTATAAACTTTTTATTATATTTTATAATAATAGTTCACAACAATTTTTTATAAAGTAAAATATCATTAAAATCCATTCTGTCGCATTTATAATATTCGTAGGAATTACGATTACTTAGTTATTCAAAATTATTGATCCTTTTGTATCAGGGTGTCATATTATTAATTTTGTATAGTTTCTAAATGATATTTCACATGATCACATCATCAGCCTGTGATAGTCCACTGCTGGTTATAGGCCTCCGCTAATACAACCCTTTTCCATTGGGTTTTGGACTGCATCTCACCACGCTGGTCCAATGCAGGTTGGTGGGTGGACCGACTTTTTACATGCCCATCCGAAGCATGGATCATCTTACTTTTCAGACAATTGGGTGATCGGCCTGTATTGCCCGAACCAACTAGGAAATAGCAATGAAAATTTGTTGAGTCCCCGAAGGATACGAACCCATGACCTCCGGTTTCAAAAGCACACGCCCATTCCACTAGGCTACGGATGCAGTAAGGCAGGCAAAGATATTTTATATATCTATATTAAATATCTTTTATATTTATATATTTAATACATCTATATTAAAAATCTTTTAGAAACTATATATATAAATTATAGTTAACCCCACCAACCCGCATTGGACCAGCGTGGTGGATTCGATCCAAAACCCCCTAATGGATAGGGATGTATTAGAGGAGGCTTATGTCCAGCTGTGGATGATGATGAATAGTTAACGTTTTAGTTAAATATTTTTTCAAGCATTATATCCTAATCCTCTTTTTAATTGTATACATACTCTCGTTTAATGATATTAAAAAATGTTATAGAAGTTGTAACCTAATGGATAGGTGTATTAGGAGGCCTATGTCCAGCGGTGGACTAACAAAGGCTGATGATGGTGATGCGATGTATAGAAGTTGTCGTCGTAACGTCGGTGAATATTTTTTTTTGATTATATAGCTGTTTATTATTTATTTTATTTTTACATATGTATATAACTTGTAATTTAATTTTAACCGCAATTTTCTTATATTAAAAGTATTTTTCATAATAAAACGGTAATTATAAACGCAGGTCATGCCATTTGACATTCACAACGTCGTAACACCTTAAAAATTTATGTAACAAATTTAAAAAGATAAATATACATAATCAAATGACAATGGACGGACAAGTTTTTCTTAATTCTCATAAAATTAAGCCACAAGAGGCTATAGCGTTAAGTAACTACTAAATTACTGTTTAAGAACAGTAAACGATCCCATTTAAAACTTTCAGACGATTTGTTACATCAATTTAAAATACTTTTAGCCAGTTGTTATTTTCTGTGACATGTTTTGATCTACGACGATGGCTGTAACATATCACTCATAAATAATGTATTTTGTCTTTACGTTTACTAATTATTAACGAAAACTTAAATTTAGACATGGTTCATTGAACTTTCAATGTAGTTAATAATAATTGTATGATTGTAACTTTATATATACATATAACTTAAAAAAAAACTTGTTTAATGTTGTGGCAGTGATATTTCCATAATTTGCGTTTTTATTATTAATAATATTGCTTATTTAACACATTGTTAAGCATAAATTGTTTTTATTAAAAATAGGCAGAGTGCGGTTCCGTGCCAGCCTCCCTAGTCTAGCGCTATTAGCTTTCGCTTTATAAACCGGAGGACGTGCGTTCGAATCCCGCGGGGACACAAAATTGTGTTATCGTTGTTTTCTGGTTGGTTAGGACAATTTAGCCGAACACAATTGTCCGAATAAGAAATCATGGTTGGATAGGTCAGCAAAGTGTCCACCCATCGACCGCGATTGGAAACAGCGTGGAAACTAAACGAAAAGCCCAATAGAAAAAGCGCAGTTACGGAAGGCATATGTCCTGACAGATGATGACGTTGTATTTGAGTTTCCATGCAGGATTTCAATAGTGGATTCAATCTATAAAATACAAATACTCTAAATTCTTTTTAAAATTAATGATGAATACATCTTTCATACTGTTTACTAACAATTTGAGCTAATAATTGGGTTCTATTCCATAAAAATAATAACATACAAATTTTAATTATCGATGAACTGCTCAATTATTTACGTTATATCTTTTAAAAACTGATATTTGTAAAGAACCGTTTCGTTTAATTTCTGCGACTAAATATTTTCACAAGTTAGTTATAATATAAAAGATCTTACTTTTATGCATATACTGTTGCATTTTGACAGAAAAAACATTTCGTGGCAAAAATATTTTTTTTAAATATGTTTCCTCATTGCTCCGCTCCTAGTACACCGATTTTGTTCATACTTTTTTAAATGAAAGTATTAAATGTCATTTGGTCCCATTGTTCATAATTAAGATATTTAAGAAATAAAAAAAAAATAACAACTTTGATTAAATGCCGTAATCGTAAAAGATAGACTTAACGTATGTTTTGCGTAGTTGTACTGCTTAAAACGGTCTATAATAAAGTCCGCTAGGACATACATCTAAGTTTTAAGAATAACCCAAAACTCATTAGGGCAATATTGTGTACGTTCATAATAAAGGCAATGCATTTAGAAAATTCTTCATTCTGTGTGCATAAAACGTGTCATGAGATGATATTTTGATTAAATAAATACCTTTAAAGATATTAGAGATTTAAAATGCAGTTGCAATAATCGCGGTAGTTTCTTGCAGAGATTGGATATAAAGAGTCATCATCATCATCATCGTTAGTCCATTGACAGGTCCCTAATGCTCGCTCTTATTAGGGTTTTGGACCTTCCACACTGGTCCAATGCGGGTTGGTAGATGGACCGAATTTTTACATGCCCATCTAACGCATAGATCATCTTAATTTTCAGACCATTGGGTGATTGCCTAAAGATGTCCTAAACTACCAGAAAACAGCGATAACACAATGCCGTGTCCCCGCGGGATTCGAACCCACGACCTCCGGTTTATAAAGCAAAGGCCAAAACCGCTTGGCCACGGAGGCGGTTGGGTGGTTTTATTAGTATTTTTTTATTTACGGACTTCTAATGACAACCAAATATTATATTTACGGTGGTTGCCGACGCGAACAGTGCAATTTTTATACTACAATACAATAATATTCTGTATTATTTATTTTATCAATACAGACTTGTTGATTTTTCAGATTTGTAGCATTAAAACAAAACGCAAAATAAACACCCAACTAAAGTGTGATCAGTTAAGTCGATAAAACATAAATGATGCCAAACATTTTCAGTTTTATCAAAGTGTAAACCCTGAATCAACTTTTTGAATCCCAGCCAAAACAGTGTAATGCCGTAATAAAATACTGTAGGACCATGTAGCACATACTGACCGAGTGGACATTATTTACTTAAATATAATAATTTAACTACATGTTAAATTTAATAATTTAAATAATATTTCTGGACGAATGACGACCATCTTGTCACAAAACATGCGAAACTTTGTTATGTAAACATCAAGATTGAAAATTACATTAAATACATATTACATAGATGAAAACGATATGTTCAATACGCAATGTTTTTCCTTATTCGGAATCGAACGCCCTTGGTGCAACACTAAAAAATACGCCAAGCGGGAAAAAGGATTTTAGGCACAATGTATTACTAACAAAATATTAAAGTTTGATAATTTTTTTATAATTTTTGTAACAAGTTTAATATTTTTTTGAAACGTAACGTAAAGAGATGTATAAATTTTTGAATTTGTTTAAATTTTTCAATTATAAACAGTACAATTACATAGATTCGACATACTAAAAAAGAACACAGATTATATGCGTTAAGATTACGTTATGTGTAACCACTGGAATTAGATAAAAGTGCAATCTATGACTAATTATTTAATTTAATATAACTGCTATCACATATCATCATTTACTGTTTTCTATTTTTTTTAATGTTACTACTTACGTAGTATTTAGTTAAATAGTCAACTTTTCGATTTTTAAAGTGAATAACTAAACACATCAAAAATATGTTCATTTATATCAATCTTGACGTAAAATAATTGTGATATTAACACACGCGAACTAAATTAAATTTTAAATAATGCAATCTTAAATTAACTTTTTTTGCTTACTTAATATTTCAACAAATTGTAAGAAAATATTACCAGGTCCATCGAAGGTAGCTGAATTTTATAGCCAAACACAAAATCTTTTATTAATTACTTTAGCAGCTTAATTATAAACTTGTACTGTAAAAAAATTGTGTCCATAAATGTATTTTTAGAACAGCAAAAAAATATTTGTTAATATTATATCCAAAATATGGAATATTTTAACAGTAACCTTATAAATTTCCACTTTAGATACAAATTACCAATATTCCCCCTTTAGTATTATCGTTACCGGTTTGATGCTTCTTGGCAAACCGGAAGTTATCTCGATAGAAAATTTACTTCAAAGGCAATTTAATTTAAGCATCAATATAAAACGGTTATAGTTGCAGTATTAAAAATTCTTCTAGAAATGAAAAATGAAAGCCAATAAAATTAATAATTGGCTAGTACGTCACAAATGTTTAATTTTTTAATTACTTTTGTTATTAACTAATAACAAAAGTAATTAAAAACTATCATATAATAGTCAATGATGATAACATATTTTCTGTTTAATGAAATAAAATAAACAATATAATGTTAACTTTATGCTTATTAGCCCTGCTTATAAGAAAGTTACTATGAGATACTACTAATCACCTCAGCATCGTGATTCTACGTCACTTACCCAGTAATCATACCAGTTTCGATGCCCTTTGAACCGGAGGATAATAGTGTTCGCACAATACTAAATTTCTAAGGTAGGCAACGCGAGTGTACATTTCCTACATGGCTGTTATCAGGAAGTCCTGATATATAAGTAGCAACATGATACCTATATATATATATATATATATATATATATTATATATATATTGACATGATAGAATACATAAAATGATGTAAATTTGATTACGATAGAATGGACATGCATGGCTCGATGTAAGACGATGGACGATGAAATGCGATGAAATCACAGAAATTATTCGAATATTCCGATCTGAGAGGCTTGGATATTCTTTTGTATATTTTTTGTTAACATCTTACGTGTTCAATAATAAAACACTATTTTTATTATAAGTGTTCTGTTTTTTTATGAGCACAGATTATGTATGTATAATTAATCAATTACCGTTATAATAAAAATATGTGTTGTTTAAAGTAAAAGTTAACTATTCGTTCACCTATTACTTATTATATTTGATACGATAAGAATATTCTACGTTCATTATTAATCTACTAACATTAGCTTTACTTGCGTTATCTCTGATCCTCAAATAGTCTTTAGGGGATGATGTCGATGTTTAAAAGTGTTATCTTACCGACTCCCCTCCAGCTTCAGTGAAAAGATTTTGTATTTCATATTTAAAATTTAAGTTAACCATAAAAGCATTTGGTTTTTAATTTTTTAACATTGTTAATAGTTTATAAGCCCTTAAATGATACTGGATGGATATTAAAATTTGGTAACCCATAGCAACAAAGTAACGGCGTACGAAGTTCATCATCATCATCATCAGCTTGTGTTAGTCCACTGCTGGACATAGACCTCCATGGTATGGTATGGTACGATGGTATTGCGTTTTAATACTGAGTTATTGTTCACTGATTGATATCCCAGTAACAATTCTGCAATAACGACATTTGACAAATTTTTGTTGTTAGTATATTAACAGTATTAAAAATATATTAGGTACAATATTTGCAACAAAAACCAATTCCATTATTTTTTACATAATTTTCGTGTCTAATTTGGCTTTAATATACACTCGGTTTTGAGAGACTTGGCAAACAACAACACAATCCGCAGAAGTGTTCGTTTGAAGTAAAACATACAAATAGACAGACAAGAAATGTAAAAACAACAATTTTTGGCATCATTTCCCACAAGGAGCGTGTAATATTTTAAACTGTTTTCTGCTACAAATCAAACGTAATATGTATCCTATCGCATTGCGTGATGCGAGAGACATTTGTTACAACAAGAGTGGAAATACACTATTCAATTTGTTTCCTTTGTGCAAATAGTCATTAGGCTGTTCAGTCTCCACGTGGATCATTGTACAAACAACGGTCGGCGCTGCTTGTTCAGTCGAGCCGTGGGACGTCTGCATTTTTCTGTAAATATCGTCATTTCAAACATTCTAATTAGTCACTTGACCGCTCGCGTCTTCAAGGCCACAGCCCACCGTCTAAGATCTAGGACGCAACTCGTTACAACGGCGAGTGGTGACTTGAAGAAATAACAACGTACTGTGCATTAAAGAATCATTTTCTGCGTCAGGATTTGAAATGGATGCACGCGGTAGTTATTCTTCTCGTACATTAAATATGACTGAGGTCCACCCGTCAGTAGACATAGACTTCTAGAGAGGGTTTTTTTTATGCTAAGTGCCACTCCGTTCCTCTGTTTTCTCATACTTCATTTAAGGTTTAGAGAATTTCATTGTCGAGAGATTTATAAACACGGCTGCACTTGTTCGGATAAATTTTATATTACAAGTGGTCTTTTGAATTAAGCTATTGTATTGCAAGTTTTTACTTCTGTTTGCTGCTATAAATGTTTTTTATATCATAAAGAACTACACAACAAATGTTTTACTAACTAATGCATATATTTTAAGTTAAGAGTATATATCAAATACATTATTTATCAAAGCAATTTGATTCCAATTCAAGTATAAACGCAGACTACTTCACGTGTTGATTTTTATTCACAACACTCACGCAGTGTCAAACACCATCCATGATTATGGCCATTGTCTCTCGGGCCAACGTATCCAATCATTTGTTTCATTGTTACAAACATGGCTATATTACCATCCAAATTTGTATATATTTAACATCATATTCATAGCGAAAGAACAGGAATAATTGTACTTACAAATGAAATTAACCTCTGGACTTACAACTAGCTTACAGATAACAATGTGCATTTAGTAGTGACTTTCTAGTACACGCTTATAAGTATTATACGTAAAATGAATGTTTTATATTCGGCCTTTTCAGGAAATATCAACAGCAATATTCGTTTATCTCCGATTTTATTATATTTTCCATCAAGAACAAATTTGTCATCAAAATCCACGCGTACCATCGAATTACCGGTTATTTTGATGAGATGCTTGAAATTTGTTTTTCTTCCAGCTAATGCATCGTCTTAACTATATTATCTCAGTGGTAATTAGCTCTAAACAACTAGAAATTGGAACCCAAAAGTTAACAAGTCTACGCAGAATTCGTAAGATCATCGGTTGCGTAATTGCAAGTGCACCATTAGTGCATGTATCATTGCAATCTATAATATACACAGATTGATTCCGATTATTTCAGTACAAACTTATAACATAGATTAGCCGTGAATGCAAGAGATATTACACACTGCATCGCAGTACGCGAAAACAGAGGTGCACTCCGTCTTCCTAAGCCGATGGGACGGACAATCAACTCCGCCGGAACAAAATCAAGCTCAGGAGCGACCATTTACATGTATCCGATACTTTGTTCATCTTACTTCACAGAATCATCAGTCCGCCATGAACCAAACCAACAAGAAACAAGTGGAATTTTAACAAAAAAATTGACAAACGTTAAACAGTACCTTAATGCGCAAGGTAAGCCGTGTTTCCGCCACTTCATATTAAATGTCTGATATCTTTTAAAGTTTTCACTTAACCAAAATGTCATGTATGACACGTATTGTGTACGCAGAATATATTTTTTTAAATGGATTAACATTTATGTAAACTTACTTTTTATTATCTTAAATAAGGCGTGAATATGTCTCATTGCATTTTTTAACAATGTTTACATTAAAATGCTTTTTGTGGGTTATTCTTAAAACATAGATATATGCATTCGCAGATTTTTTTATAGATCATCTAAAGAAATACAATTATATAAAACATAGTTTTAGTCTATCTTTTACTGTTTCGACAGCGTTTGCAATTTAATCGCAAGAGGTTGTGATTTTTGACGCCGAAATTTTCTTAATATCTATTAAACTTTTTGTTACGAAATTATTTTTAAAGAATAAGACCAAATAAACCAAAAAAAGGGAATGCTCCGAATTAAGTATCTCCTTCTTTTAGGAAGTCGGTCAAAAAGTTTCCGAGCACTAGCCGGATTCTAAGGCACGACTTCCCGTTTTTAAAGCGCAAGCACATACAACTTCTACATAAGCAATAGCAATCTATTGCAATGTAACTTTAAAGCCCTTATAATTCATCATCATCATCATCAGCCTGTGATAGTCCACTGCCGGACATAGGCCTCCCCTAATACACCCCTATCCTTTAGGGGGTTTGGACCGTATCCCACCACGCGGGTTGGTGTGTGGACCGACTTGTGACATGCCCATCCGACGCATGGATCAGCTTACTTTTCAGACAATTGGGTGATCGGCCCAAATTGCCCTAACCAACTAGGAAACAACAATGAAAATTTCTTGAGTCCCCGCAGGATTCGAACCCACGACTTCCGGTTTCTAAAGCACACGCCCATACTACTAGGCTTATAATTATATATGTGATATTAAAAATAAGTTTTTAAACCGAACTGTTAATTTTAAATTCATTAAACAAATTTTTAGTTTATTTTAAGTACTGAAAACAATTCTATTTCATTTCAGCCAATGAAGTTATAAGCAGAAAATATTTGATAGGATAGAAAAAACTGTAAAATCGTAAATATTAACTACATTTGGCACTCACTTTGCTTCAACGATTTGGTCTAATACTAAGTTCTTGGCACAAAAATTTGAAAAATATTACAGACAATACTCATAAATTTACAACAATTGAAAAATAAGTACTTAATAATATTCCTAAAATTATAATGAGAACTCGTCTAAAGTTATTATTTTACGGTTTTTCATATATCACCTAAAATTGTCTTTAAATGTGTTAACTGTACAGTCCACATTCTTTAGGCGTAAATTGTATTGTAAAACATCGAAAGCTCGCATTTTAGAAAGCAAAGCAACAGTGTTAATTCTTGGCAAGTTTCAGTTCAAGAACAGAAAACATAAAGCAATCAAGACACAAAAATCGATTTTCTAATACTATTTTTTTTGTTTACCGAGTAAATTACGTTGCATACAGTTTACTAGCGTCTTTCAAATCGCCAAATGACAACTACAAATATATATCATATTTTACTATACATTCAACTTGTAACAAACGAAAAATATCTACAACGTATAGTTAAAAATATTATGGAACAGCAAAATTGAACGACCTGTATTAATTAATGTGGAAACACTGTCAAAATATCGTTACTCTAGAAGTCATTGTATAATATAATATCTTTGAAAATGATAACAAAAATAGAACATAAAAATAAACAACATAATGAAACAAAAACATCTACATGAAAACTGAGTTATGTAAGTCGCGTTACATCGCATTTCCGCCGACGCGAAAATTAGGTCGTCCATGACAAGAGCCCAGCCTACCTGGCCTATTTTCCAATCGAAAAGGTGACCTGAGTCTGTCTATCCATATTGTGCATATGTTTTATACCTTATTTGTTGACGAAAACACTATTTAAAAAATATAACAGACGTACTGGATAACAGTTTGTATAATATTACACTTTATAATTACGCAACAAGACTTCTGAAAGATATTTTGAAAAAAAATAATAAACTCCTCGTAATAATAAACTCCTCGTAACGTCAATACTGTTATCCCGACACTTATATTATATGCTTAAAACTATAGATTTAGGTTTTATTAAAAAATGTTGACTTTCTAAAACGACTGCCAAAGATAGTCTTGACTACCGGGACCTACTTTTTACATGCCCATGCGACGCATGAATCGTCTTACTTTCCAGACAATTGGGTGATCAGCCCAATTGTCTAGAAAGTACCGACCAGAAAACATAGATAACAATTTTATTAGATAATATATTAAACAAGTCAAACATTTTAACGTTGTTTCCCCGCGGGATTCGAAACCACGACCTCCGTTGTATAAATTAAGGGCCAATACCGCTAGGCCTCCGAGGCGGTTATCCAATAATTGTCATCAATCACCTGAAACAGTCAAAAACTAAGTTAAGGAATTAGTGCACACCGGTTCATTTGGAAATTTTTTTTTGCGAGTCATATAATACTTAAACATAAAATACAGATCATATTACTTGTTATGACAATAGCAAACCAAATAGGGGATCGTTCTATTAGTTTCTTGGATTCATTCAAACACTAAACATAATTGATTTAAATACTCGTCTGAATTTATAGCATTTATTTGACCTTTTAGATCTTTTCCTGTAGCCATAGTCACGTGACAGATCAATGTGTCGTTCATCTTTAAAGTTTTAACAAGCCAAGCAAGTTGCAATCTCGGTATACGTAAATAGGATAAATAATTATTATTAATAACTGGTCTAAGCCTTTCCCACAAAACCATGCATGTTAAAAACAATCTGTAACATCCGTAATGTCGTAAATAAAATTAATTGCGGTGAAATCAGAATGAATGAAAGTAATGCAATAATAATACTGTGTTCCTGCTTAATTTGTGTTTTATAAGCTACATAGGCATTAACTTATTAATGTCGCATCTAAAGTGAAATTACTATTTTAAAACTTTCAGCTTTTGTAAATCTGAATGTTATTTAAGAACACTTTTCTAAATCTCACGGATATTGAGATGCAGTTTAAAGCATCACAGTAATGCTTGCACGTAGTTATCTTTGCTTAAATTTTTGAAAAACAAGCAAACATCATTGCTATTATAAATCTAACTATTTGACAGAATTATTAATCAAACCAAAAATTTTCAATTGTAATCCATTTATAAAAAAACAGTATCAAAATTCACCGTTAACAAAGTTACTCGCAGCTCCAATAGTTTTTACACTCGCGAAGCGACAAACTGAACATGGAAACATGATTGTCCCTATTGTCTATCTGTTCGATGACCTCGATATGATTCTTCTATTTATAGGACACGCAAGTTTGTTTTGTAAACAACAGCGAATTTATATGATGACATTTATTAAAAAAAGGTATTAAAAGTTAAGTACGGCTATTCTTCACAAATATATACATTTCTATGGGGATCAAACGCTCTAATTATTTTTTAAAAGTCAACGACATTCAAACCTTTTCTAGGTAAATGCTCACGGGACAGACTAAGCACGTTAACCGTCATAACGTTAAACTTAATGCGGGTAAGGTTTTTAGTAAAAATTATCGCTTATAAACGGAAAGTAAAGTATTAAACTACTAATTTATTGAATTAAAATAGTACAAGCTAGTGTTTCGACTGAAAACAGACTGACTTATCAGCGAATCATTGTTCTCTGCTTCCATCGTCTTGTCAGCATTTCAATCCTAGGTAGAGCATATAAACACTACTCTAGATAGGCTAGAATCAAAAATAGATCATTTATAAAGTAGTAAAAGGACACATTTTATGGTAAAAATAAAATTATACGCTTATTATTTTACTCTATCAAGGGGAAAGTAAATTTCATAATTTTCTTCAAAAACCATTTAAGTTGAAACGAAGAAAATTCAATTGAATAAAGGAATCAGGAAAAATATAACTAGACTATTTATTTTTAGAAAATTGTTTGACCACTCAAAATCATTTTCAAATGGTTTTGATTTCTAATAGAGACGAGGCAAATACAATTTCATAGCATTCAATGAGAGTTTTTGTAGAATTTATTTTATGAATTAGCCGACCAGAAAACTTATTTCAGCGACGATTAGACGTTGCTTAATTGAGTTTTTCTTTTTTCTACCTTTCCGATAAAAAATAAATAGGTTCCTGCAGCCACCTTAGGAACTTGTTTGTCTATAGAAACGTGTAATAAGGTATTAGACTTTCTTATTAACTTTTTAATGAACTATTATCATTGGTTGAAGCATAAAAAGGCACACTAAAGCGTTGACACTTTAATTTGCTAACTGTGAGAAGTATGGCAAGTGTAGAAATTTTCTTGCTAATACGTGTACATTTTTTGATTGCAATATTATTATGTAATTATTTAAATTATGAATAAAACGCGCATTTTCGAATAAAATAAATAATACTTATTTAATATGTTTTTTTATTAATCTATAAAGTTGTAACAACAATGTTGCCATTGATTGATTCCATGAGATTGGCAAAATCATAGTTAAAATTTTTGAGGCCTTCATACAATTTATGATTAAAAATAATACAAGCAATTCGAAGGCCCACCGCGTAATTTTAAAAAACATTAACTAAAACTTTGATATAAAATTTTGATAAACAAGAATATAACGAAAACAAATAATATTTTTGTTTTATCTTTTGCACTTGAACGCATAATGTAGATTGACATATCTAATTTTCTCCTGAACACGGTTCTTACTTTGTCTGTAAAGAGAGGCACAGTCGCTGCTTCGTGGTCCAGCTGCAAGAAAGCTAAGAGATTATTAATAAAATTACTTTACGGATTTTCGCGTTTATTTTATTTAAATTCCGACGTTTCGAACACTTTCCAGCGGCCGTGGTCACGGGTAGACGCCACCACGGCCACTGGAAAGTGTTCGAAACGTCGGGAATTTAAAATGTAAAATAAACGCGATTAAATCCGTAAAGTAATTTTATTTAATAATGTATAATATTCGCGCAAGCAATAGAAATAATTAAGCTAAGAGATATTTTGTAGGCCAATGTAACAATTTTCCATGGCTTATAAATTCAGCGGATGCGATATCGAGGGACCGTTGTAGGTGGGGGCGTTAGGCATAGAGTCATCGATTTCTTTACTTTTCATGGTTGAGAATCATTTTTCTGCAAGGATATGGATCGCCTCCTTTCAGGCCCTGAATATCGAGGTTTCTGCAATTTAATACAGCTTTAGACTGAGTATAAAGAGTTGAAATTCTAGCCCATAAAGGAAACAAATGTTGTTTGAACTAAGAAGCCTCTAATGTGGACGCGTTGAGCTTGTCGAAAATTGAAAGTGTCATGAGTCCTCAGTGTCACGCAGAAGTAACAATATTTATGGTTTTAATCCAATGCTAACACTCTCTGGCTTACAATCCGGATGATAATCAAGGATGGTTCGTAGTAAGCATTTGCAGTATAAAATCACATCGATTACCTTAACTTTTCATGACGTTATCATTGCTTTTCCAGGATATGATTCTGATTATTTAAAATGTATAAATTTCAAAAATTTACGATTTAAAAGCTTTAATGATAAATCCATTTATACTAGAAATTTAAAATTGAATCTTACCAAAAAACAAGAAGCATTCTTTTCACATTAAGTGTTGTGCCAATTAGAATTACAACATTTTGATATGACAAGTAGTGTTCTTTAAAACATTATTTTATGGCATTTAATTTTAGTTGAACATTTTATACACGATTGTATTGATTGAATTAAGTTGATTCGTAACATTTACTTCAAAAAAATGATCTTCTGATATTTGCAAACGAAATCTTTATTTCTATTATTTTCCAACTTATTACCAGATTTTAATTTTAATATTAAACTTAATTATTTAATATGTCATCATTCATCACATCTTGTAGTCCACGGACATAGGCCTCCCTATACACCTCCATCCATTAGGTTTGGACCGTATTCCAACACGCTGATCCAAAGCGGGTTGGGTGGACCGACTTTTACATGCCCATCCGACGCATGGGTTATCTTACTTTTCGGGTGATCAGCCCGCATTGCCAACCAACTAGGAAACACCATTGTTGAGTCCCCGCAGGATTCGAACCCACGACCTCAGGTTTCTAAAGTGCATACCACTAGGCTACGGAGGCAGTCTCATACCATTTATAGAATTACCGAAACGCAACAATATGTACATTATTCTCGCCAATTTGAATACAACATGATTGAAGTAATGTCATCCAACTATTATTGTCCAGATTTGTTGTTAAACTTTTCTAACTGACAAAAGATGTTAATGACTTGCAATACATGATTCCAGCGTAGCTGCCAAGCATTTCACTTTCAACCTACGTTAAATTTTTATTCTATGACTCGAATTTAAACAAATCTTGATCAGTTAGCATAAGGAAACATGTTGCTTTCTATAGTAACTTTAGTCTCCTTGAATAAAGTTATGTCACAAATTCATTGTTCTTTCTAACCACAAAAGTTTTCAAGAACTAATAAGATTAGTACTCAAGGATTTGACTACGATGATTTATATATTGAATTTATTATCATAAGGAAAATGTTTCTTTACTATACTATTTGAAATAAGTATATGGCAAATATAGTCTATCTTGCATGATTAAAGTTTAGATGTAAATATAAAATATATTAATAAAACGTACATACGTAATCCATTTCATTATCAGTTTACTAACAGAGTCCAATATTGTTTTTTTATAATCCAAGGTCGACTAGAAGAAAATCCCAATGGCATTAAGACGCCTTTGTACAACTTGTGCAAGAAGAGTTCAAAAATAAAAAGATAAATATTAATATATATACGGTTTATTTTTTAGTTTCACATTTTTTCCATAGAATCTAGGAGAGTACAAATGTTTTCGTTATGATTTCAAAAAGTTAGCAAACGCAAATGTTTCCTTACTTTTTTTTTAGCAACGCTGCAACGGTACGCATCTTTGAAGTGACGTTTCGGTCCGCAAAATAACGAAAAGTGAAATGTTTTTACAGTCCATGCTATGCAAAATTAGAAAACCCTTTTTACGTCGAATGTTCTACACATTGCGTATTTTTTAGAAAAGTAGCAATAAGTCCGTAGTGATCTTCGAGTTTATTAAACATAAAGGGAAGTATATGTGTTGATGTTTGATAAAAAAGAGAGTTTTATGTAGAACATAGCTCTTGCATATTTCACATTTGTTTATATAATTACAGAATATTAGATACAATACCATTAATTAAAGTCAAATAGTCTGGCTTATATTTCGTTGCAGAAAACCAGCTTGGTAAAAAATTAACTTACTTGAAGAAGTGTCATACTGTGTTTAATATATCTTAAGTCCTTTACGATATTTTTGTTTAGTATGGGAGCATAAAATTTGTTAATATTTTACTATATAAAGTTACTACTAACTTCAACTTTTTTTACGGTCACGAAGCGACCAATTGAACATGCAACAATGATTGTGACCATTGTTTACCACACCAGTACATCAATCAAATACATTAATACGATTTTCATACTTTTAAAAAGTTTATTTTAAAAACAGCAACAATAATGACCTAATTTAAAATTAATTTACCTTTAAAATTGCAGAGAAATAACAAATCTTAGTATAGTCAAATGAGTAAATATTAAACAAATAGACTTTCGAGTCTCATGATATAAAAATAAATTTACTTCTAACACAGAAATAAGAATCAACACTAAGCTGTATTTAAGTAAAGCTACAAAGCTTATTTTTTTTTTCACAAATATATTGATTTGGTTCAAATAAAACTGAAAAAAACTACACAGGCTTTTAAATAAAATCTAAACATAGATGTATCATTGTCCCATATTTCACCCAGTGTAAGAAGTCTTTAATGTATACATGTGGTTTTCAAAGTATTCACATATATTTTTATGTTTGCAAATGACTAAAATAATTTTTCGTCATTATTAGTATCTATACCAGGGTACTAATAATGACGAAAAATATTTCAATATGATTTTATCATCAGTATAGTAACAATACAATACAAATTGCAAATCTAGAATTATGTAAATGTACATTTATCTGAAAGTTTTTAGTCGATAAGTGGGAAATCATAATAACGCCAAACCGCTGGTAAAGTTAAAGTTTTTAACCTGCAATCAAGTTCTTTTAAGTGTTTTTATAGACTAACACAGATGAAAATCCAATTCCATGACTTATTCATTGAACGATTATGGAGAATTTATTTTATAAATAAGTGCAGTTAAACTTATTTCAGCGTTGATTGGAAGTTTGCTTATTGGAGATTTTCTTTGGTGAGCATTTTTCTTAATAAATTAATAAATTCCTGCCCACCATCTAAAGCTGTTCGCCTATAAAAGCAAGTAATAACTATTTACGTTAATAGTTATTAATTCCTAATCAACTTTGTCTTCTTCTTCTTTTTGCAATCAAAAAAAGCAGTAACCTTAATGTAGTTGTTACTAAAACCACTGCTCAGTTGTTTTACAATAACGTAATTTATTAATGGTTTAAAACTATGCCATAAGGTATAAAAGTGTGCTATGTAGAATAATGTAGAAAAAATAAATATAATAAAGGCATCAAACGTAATGCTCATTATCATGAAAAGTTGAAATCTATATATACAAGTAAACTTTAGTAAGGTTAGTTAATACAGTTAAAAAGATCACTATCACAATCACCTTGTATGTATAAATTAGGAAATGAAAATAACTACATAAAATTTGCCTGCATATCATTTCATGTTGGTAGTATTTAAACATATTTTTACATAACTTTTATTAGAATTCACTGTTACATTAGCTTTAGTAAAATTCTGTTAAAAAAGGATCACTTGTTTCAGACTTTTTCTCATCAGCAACGATACGCAACCTTGAAAACGTACTTTCAGTTCGCATCACAACAAAAAACAGAATATTTTTACTTTCTACGTTAGCAATGTTAGAAAATCATTTGTATTTCGCGCTTTTAGGGTACGTTTTTAAATTTTTTTACACGCTAAAATAAGTCCATGGTGAGTCATATGTTTCCTAAATAGACTATAAATAACAGTCGTTTGTTTAATCTAAATTCTATCATATATAGGATATATGATAGAATTTAAAAGCGTCTCTTTAATATATACAACTGTTTAAGAATATACTTAAAATATTACTACATATAAGCTTAAAAATAGTTAATATATCATCATCAGCCTGTGATAGTCCACTGGTGCGTCAGTGCATAGATAAGAACGATAGAAGTTTGGTTCATAGTATAGTATAGTATAGTATCCTATACTCCGCAAAGCTTAGAGCGATAAGAGAAAGGAGGCATACATATCTATAGTGTACAATTTTTTTATGTAAAATATTATTTTTAGTATTTTTTTTTAAATCGCTGCCGGATGTACAAAAAAATCATTAAACTCACCTCATGTACTATTGCTCACAAACCAAAGTGTTTATTAGAAATATAATAATTGTAATTTACATCTTTTTTTATTAAACGTTGCTTTCGCTAAAAATAATGGTAGCTTATAGAAGCGCGTTATAAGTTATTATAATTTTTTATGAACTCTGCAATAAACAGTCTACATTGACGACACGCTGAGGCTTCTCAGAGGTTTGACGTTTTAATTTGAATATCAATTTATAAGCTTATTAGAAAGCAGATTCAAGCATCTTTTTGTATGCAGAAAAACATACGCATACAAGAAAACAGATTATTACCCTCAATATGCATAATTTTATAATGTAGTTAAAATAAAAATAAGAATTAGGTACACTTGATACAATTTTGAGCCATTTAAAGGTCTACTGTTTATCCGTTCTAAAACACAAATTACTTATTAAAATTCACATTAAACATGTATTGCAATGGCATATAAAATGTAAATAAACATTGAGAACGCAATACAGTACAGGTAAATAAACATTGAGAACGCAATACAGTACAGGTATGATATGAATCCAAAACATTATTATCCAGTATACAGTAAAATAAACAAAACAGTTAGTTAAAAAACTAGTTTCCCATTGTATCTCGTAATCGTAACCGACTTATGCTAGAGTTTAAAACTTGAAGTGTTCGCAAAATATATATGATTGTTGTTTATTACCATAAATTTCTAACATTAACAAACGTTTGTGAAAATATACGTTTAGCAATAGGTACACATCTCTATCATTTCGTTTGGATATCTTTGTATATTTTGAGTTGAAAAGTAGCTAGACACGTGCGTTATGAAAATTATTTTCAGCTATAGCGATACGCAACTCTGCATTGTACATTCGCTTCTTTAAACAGGGTAAAGAGTTTTTATCTACATTAAACAAAGTTGAAATACCCTTGTTGTTTCATGTACGAAACATTTTTTTAACTTTATTGAAACACTGAAAAAAAGGTCGCATGTATATAATGTTGTGTAATTAAATATTCAAAGTATGTATTTTTCTTCCTAGTGTCGTAGTAAGAGATGGAATTCAGAATATGTTGGCAGTTGCATTAAAAAAATAAAAAGTTGTTCCTTTTTGCAATCAACGAATTACTTTTTAACACAAATTTCAAATTGTAAGAGGAGACAATAAATTACATATACATTAGTTCTAACTAATAATCGATAAGTTGCTAATTCTAATTAGTTTGCTATGAATTGGGAAGTTAGATACCTAAGTTGGTCAAGATACAGTAGAAGTTTTGTTTAATTCAAACTCAGTATGCAGTCAGAATGTTTTACTTCTTAATTTTTTTTGTGGTATCCTCAATGACTGCGGGACATGAATATGGTGCGCTACCTTGGCCACCATTTCTTTCCAGATATTTCTGTCTTATTACATTTAGATGGATGTGTGTGCCCATCTTGTAGGACACCGCCATTTCGTTCTCTTTTCTTCCTCACCACCTGCAATAACCAGCCTTTCCAGACTGCCAGGGTCTTGCCTGACCGTGTTTCCAAAAAACTAGAGGCCTACAGATTGTCGAGAGCCCTGTTGCTAAATTCAAATGTTAGAGGACTGACTAGTTGGTGTGAAGTTCCTTCCAGTTTATTCTCAGTATAATGCGATAGCAACACATTTTGAATGCGTCAATCCTGGATCTCACCTTCGCTTTTAGCGTCCAGGTAGCAGAAATATATAAAAATATAGAAAATAAGAACGTGTGCATTAGCTTCTTTTTGGGATACATATTTCGCCATAATAGCTCTAATCTTTTTACTGCAGTTTTCGTCTTCCTGATAACTTCCTGTTTCCAATCTCAGTTGTCTATGATATGCGATCCTAGGTATATGTTCTTCTTTAACAACTGCAAATCATGAAGTTCGTAGGTTCGTTTTAGGGTAATCCCTATCCTTAAGCTTTAGGGTTATATCCACAAACATGTCTTTAGTTTTTGCTTGTTGATCAGCTGACCATACTCTCGACTGATAATAGTTATACTGAACAGGAGTTGAACGGGAACTGCCTCCGTAGCCTAGTGGTATGGGCATGTGCTTTAGAAACTGGAAGTCGTGGGTTCGAATCCTGCAGGGACGCAACAAATTTTCATTGTTGTTTCCTAGTTGGTTAGGGCAATTTGAGCCGAACACCCAATCGTCTGAAAAGTAAAATGATCCATACGTTGGAGGGGCATGTAAAAAGTCGATCCATCCACCAACCCGCATTGGACCAGCATGGTGGGATACGGTCCAAACCCCTTAATGAATGGGGGTGCATCAGGGGAGGCCTATGTCCAGCAGTGGACTAACACAGGCTGATAATGATGAAAAAAATGATGGACAGGAGTTTAGCTTATTATGTCTCGGAGGGTCCAAATATTGTGGTGGCATCAGCAAAGCGCAGGTTTTTTATTAAGTGGCCCTCAGCGCTGATGCCCAATGTAAAACATACAATTATACCTTTATAATTGTCCAATGTCAATCTCATTCTTAATGTTTTACAGAATTTCTCAAATCATAAATATAATGCACTCATCTTTTTATAAACAGATACACAAAATCAAAATACTCCGGTAATAAAGTTACCACCGACAATTGTTTTTACACTCGCGACGCGACAAACTGAACATGTGACAATGATTGTCCCCATTGTCTGCTGTACGGTGACCCCGATATGACATTTCTTTCTTTCCAAATACGTACATGGTCATTTTAGAATCAGGACAAAACGTAAAATAAACCAATAAAGGTTTAGACTTATCGCTTATTTTATAATTTTAACCAGTTTACAGCATAGAAACAAAAATCCAAATACTTAACTTATTTAATGCACTTCTATAAAGAACATATAAAGTAAAAAAAAATCGCGAAAAAAACTTATTTCCACGGCAAAACTTTGCCAAATAACCAAAAACCGTTTACGATTTTTTGTGTCAGATCTTTAAAAAAATACAATACCTATAGGACGCGTGTAGTAAGTTATTAAAATTACCAATGAACATTTTTATAAACTCTCTTTATTTCGTCTACTACCATCATCTACATCTACTGCCTTAGCAGCTTAGCTTAGTGGTATGGGCGTGTGCTTCAAAAACCGGAGGTCGTGGGTTCGAATCCTGCGGGGAATCAACCAATTTTCGTTGTTGTTTCGTAGTTGGTTAGGGCAATTTGGGCCGATCACCCAATTGTCCGAAAAGTAAGATGATCCATGCGTCGGATGGGCATGTAAAAGTCGGTCCACTCACCTACCCGCATTGGACCAGCGTGGTGGAAACGGTCCAAAACCCCTAATGGATAGGGTATGTTAGGAAGCCTATGTGGACTATCACAGGATGATGATGATGATTTCATCTACGTTAAGGCCTTACAAAGATTCAATGTTATATTTAGTTACCGAACACAGAAATTTTTCAAATATTTTGCTTGTCTTAATTTAAACCGACTTTTCCAAAGAAGAAGGTACTCAATTAACAGCTTATGACACACGGTCGTACTTGTCACACGGTTGACACTGATCACATGTATAACTACTGTATATGTTCATATTTATTTCAATTTAATAATTTAATCGTTTACTTTATAAGGATGATTTCACAAGTGTATAAAAAACGTGAAAATAATTTTCGAACCAATACAAGCTTCATAAAGTTTAAGTTCCTTTTTTATGTCGTATTTTTAACAATTAAGCTAAGGTTAAGATTATTGTTCGCTGTTTTCAAAATTATTGTAACATGTCATAATGTGTAATAAGAGATCGTTGTACATGCCTGGCTCACATACCAGTACCTCATTTATTATTCGTTAATTGTAATGTTGAATGTTTTGTATGTATTGCTGTTGGTGTGTCTAAATAAATAAATAAATATAATAATAAAAAGTTGACAATTACTAAATGGTAGGACACTGTTAGGTAATGTTACGGAAATTAAAAGTGGTAGGTTTCCTTTTGTAGAGATTGTCTAGCATTTACCACCGCAGTGCCTACTCTTTCCGCAATAAAGTAAGAATATACTGTCTTCCGTTTTAAAGAGCATCGTAGCCAGCGTAGTTAGTGGGTAAACGCGACGTAACATCCCATGTCTCAGGGCGGCTAGTAGATTTGTAGTCTTGCACTGCGTTCTTTGTAGCTATAATCTTTACGTAAAATCTAGTAAATAGCTTTAATGAAACTTAATAATAACATAGCTTACGCCTCAAAATAACATAAGGTATTTTTACATTTGTCAATATATATATTCGATATATTTTTATAAATTTGTAGTGATCTTTTAAAATGTAACAATAAAATTCAAGTATAAAGGCAAAATCTGCTATTTCGGAATGCGTTACATAAAGCCTTGGAGTTACACGTATATTATAGAAACATTTATTATAAATAGGCCTCAAAAAGTCCGGAGAAGAACAGACATCATTGATAATAATGTTCGTAATCTAAATAATCAAGATACTATTGACTTGTTTTGATTAGTTTTTGTAGTTGTGTAATCATCATCATCATCATCATCATCATCCTGTGATAGTCCACTGCTGGATATAGGCCTCCCCTAATACACCCCTTTCCATTAGTGGTTTTGTGTAAACCGTTTTTTAACCGACATCCCAAAAGAAGGAGGTACTCAATTCGGAGCCTATGTTTCTTTTACTGTAAAAATTGTGCCGTCAGACTGTTTGTATCATCTTTGCATCTATTTTGGAATCTTTGTAAACTGCCATTTTGCAGCAAAAGAAGAATACGCATCTGTTTTGAAAATTAATATTACCTGGACAATACTTAACTATAAAATGAACTGTTAGTTTGCATCAAAAAGGAAAGTTAAATATTTTACGGTCTGTTCACGAAAGTTACAAATCCCTTTTAGCATAAGACTGTTTTAACTTCAAGTTTTTTAACAGCTCCGTAGCCTAGAGCCTGCGTAGCCTAGTGCTAAGGGCGTGTGCTTAGGAGATCATGAGGTCGTATCCTGCGGGGACTCGGCAAATTTTTGTTGTTAGTTCGTTAGGGAAATTTGAGCTGATCTACCAATTGTCTGAAAAATAAGTTGATCCATGCGTCGGATGAGCATGTAAAAAGTCGGTCCACCCACACACATCATACATACATCATCAGCCTGTGACAGTCCACTGCTGAACATAGGCCTCCCCAAATACATCCCTATCGTGTTGGGATACGGTCCATAAACCCCCTAATAGAGAAGGGTGGGCCTATGTCCAGCAGTGGACTTACACAGGCTGATGGTGTTTTCAATAGCAATAAGTATATAACTGTCTATAAAGTCTAGAACTGTAAATGTATTCAACAAAAAGATAAGAAAAGGTGTAAGTAACCTACTAGGTCGTTTCTAAGTAGGCCGTAGTATCCGTAGGCCCGTGACCACGGCCGCTGGAAAGTGTTCGAAACGTCGGGAATTTAAATATGTAAAATAAACGCGATAAAATCCGTAAAAAGTAATTTTATTTAATAATGTATAATATTCGCGTAAATGAAAGAAATCATTATCATAAAAATAGATATAAAGATTGCAAATATAAAATTTAACATACAGTAAAAAGAATATTAAATCTTTTAACTATGGCCAATTAATCTGCCTAGTATTCCTTTGTAACAAGCCGAATCCGTAATGAGTTAACTTGCCTTAAGAATTGTAAATCCGGTTCTTATTGTATTTAAAGTCTTATGGAAGCTTTTACAATTAAAGCGTAAATTAAATTTGAAATGTAGGTTAATCCTTTATTAATGAATTAAAACATAACATTTATTACAATTTTGTAGATTTATTTTAAGCGCGCTAAAACAATGTGACAATGGTTTTTATAGTCGTTCCTCAAAATTATCTACTTTCCCCATAGTATTTTTTTGTTGTTCAAATAATACCTACTTAAAACAATAGAGCAAAGTCGCTTTACCCTTTATGTAGCTTATAAAAGATCATAAAAAGTTTTCAATGGCAGTTCTGAGACGTTGATTATAATAACAAAAATGCCAATACTTCCGTTTGACATATATTAAGACGTAAAATCTAGGACAAAAATATTTTGTGTTTTCACTTTCAGTACATCGTGTTTTTTGTAAATGTAGAAATAAAACAAAATCACTTTTTTTGCAATTAATCCAGCAATTGAAAAGAAGGCTTTTTTATACTATTAACACTTTTACGGGTTTTATTGCGTTCAATTTGTTTACAGCATACAACTGCAAATGTTCTGAAAATCAAAATATTGTAATATTTCAATATTTTGATATTAATGCGACAATTCTTTATGTAGTTTTACTAAATATTGTATAACATAAATATAAATGCAAAAAATATTTGTTTAATTAAATTATCAAATAAATCAAAAATAAAACCGCTATCATCATCATCGGCCTGTGTTAATCCATTGCTGGACATAAGCCTCCCCTAATGCAGGCCATCAATTATATTGACCACCAGGTCAATGCGGGTTAGTGGGTCGGCTGACTTTTTACATGCTCATCTGATATGGATCATCTTACTTTTCCAGACAATCGGGTGATCGTCCCAAATTGTCCTAACCAACCAGAAAACAACGATAACACAAGTGGTTTCACTGCGGATTCGAACCTCCGATTTATATCGCAAGGTTCAATACCGCTAACCACGAGGCGTGGTGCGTTTACATAAAATCTATAGATATTTACAACATATTTTTGTAATTTTCATCCTAAAAATAATCCAATATAACCAAGCAATGTTATCTGAATAACAGGATCAACAAACAATCAAACCGAGGCTGCAAAACAATTGTTTAAGATACTTATTAGTTTTTGAGAATTTAAAAATGTTATGTTTAGGAACCATTAGGCTCAATAGTTAAGCCACGGAGGCGGTTTGATGATTGTTTATTGTTAAATAACGGTTTCGAAAAGAAAGGCCAAGTGTTTCCAATTATATTATTATCAAGGTACTTTTATTGCTTCCTTGTTCAGTGTTATCAGATGCGGTGATAAGTTTGGGGGATTTGTATTTTATCGTAGAAATTACTTATTACATTTACATTGCGTTCTCAAGTGATCGGAAACGCCATAGACAGTCACTTATAATGTAAAACTGCTTATAACATGTGCAAATACGAAGGTTGGGTTCCTAATCTTTAATATCTTACGGGGCAATGTATATTCACTATTACAAATTCCCAGGAGACGATTATGGTTTAACAATTAATAAAATTTTCCAGCCCCGATGCTTTACGATTTTTTTGATAATTTATCTATTCATTTAAATAAATAGATTAATTATCATAACTTAAACGTAATACAATAATAAATTACATAAGATGACTTAAAAAACGCCGTCGAGTTTCTTACGCCGGTTCTTCTTAGGCAAAAGGCGTCCTATTCCAAGCCGTTGGTAGCTTCTTTGACATTTAATAAGCACTTTTATATCGAATAAAGTTACCTGAATTTGAATATTTTAACTATTTACCACACGACAACGAAGAACCTACAAAGGTAGAATAGAACCTTATGGTAAGTATAAAAATTACTGCCAGTTAATTTAGCATCAAACACACGTTTTAAACTTAAATTTAGGTGATTAAATAAACATGGCATTAAACTTTTGATTAAATAAAAAGATTCCTTAATTTGTAATCTTTTTGCTATATAACGAACGCATTTTGACATTAGAAATATTACGATAATATAGTATAACGAACGCATTTTGTCATTAGAAATAATTGTTCGATACATTTTCATAGTTAATGGGCATTCATTATGTTTTTAAGCAATAGCGATTATTAGGCTGCAAAATTTATTCAGACAAAAAGACAGTTTTTCTATATTAAACAGAACTTTTTCAGCCATTAAAGTTGTTTTCATCTTGTGAAATCTTTAAAACTTTTTTACCGATTTCTTAAAAGAAGGAGGTACTTAATTCGGAGCCTATCTTTTTATATATATGTTACTTCGTTACTCCGCTCCTAGTGCTCCGATTTTGTGATTTTTTTTTGAACTATCATTAATTTACATAATATGTAATGTGATTCCGCTTTTGGTTTAACAATTTGCAGCAGCTAAATAGATACTTAAGAAATTAAGAAAATTACGCGGTCAAAAATCACAACCTCGTGCGATTAAATTGCAATCGCTGTCGGAACCGTAAAAGATAGACTCAAACTATGTTTTACGTAATTCTACTTTTTTAAATGGTCTTTAATAAAGTCCGCAAGAGCATTTATTTATATTTTATGAATAACCCACAATAACCATTGTACGTTATTCTTTTTGTTAAACATTGTAAAAAATTGCAAGGCATATTCAAACCTCATTTAAGGTACTATAAAGGTAATATATATGTAATTTAATGTAAAAGTTAATGCATTTTAAAAAAAATTCTATGTGCCTTAAACGTGTCATACATGACATTTTGATTAAATTAATACATTAAAAGATATAAGAGATTTAGAATGCAGTGGCGGAAACAAGTGTAGTTGTACTTTCTTACCGGCTTCATCATCATCATCATCATCAGCCTGTGATAGTCCACTGCTGGACATAGGCCTCTCCTAATACACCCTATCCATTAGGGGTTGTAGACCGTACCCACCACGCTGGTCCAATGCGGGTTGGTGGGTGGACAATTTTTACAAGCCCATCCGACGCATGGATCATCTTACTTTTCAGACAATTGGGTGATCAGCCCAAATTGTTATATACTGTGTAAAGTCGGTAATTTTTTTTTTGATAAAATTTCACTTGTACAAATATCTTTTCAATAAATATTATGTCACATGATAAAACGTAAAGAGCCTTTATTAAATCTGTCTATTAAATTTTTTTAACTTATTTTTCAAATTTTTAATTCAGTCAAATAATATATAGTATTCCATAGTAACAAAGCGACTCCGTAATAAGTTAACTTGTTTGATCAATTTAAACTCATAATTCTTATTCTTTCCAAAGTCTAAAGAGCTCATTCGTTATTAAAGCAAAATTTTAATTACTCATGGTCTATCAATTTTAATTATCCATCTTCCAGTTTTCCGTTTATGTTGAAAATACTTGTTTTGTTATTATATAAGCCTATTAAAAATGGAAAACATATATTTTTAAGAGTAACGAAAACTTTCAAAAACCCTACTTCCTAGGTAGTTTCCTTAGAAGGTCCCTAGATAAATTTTAACTTTACATAGCATACAAAACTTATCAAAACACACCGCCTCATAGGGCTACAAAATTACTCGTAACATAATTATCCTGTTGCGCTTTTCAGCAATCGGTACAACGTGTTACAGACAATCTACAGTATCCAGTGGACTTAATACGATTACAAAGATTTGCATGTCACAGGACTGGAGGTGTAAGAGGACGTTGGCGTACGAAAGATAATTAGTGGCCTCACGAATTTAATAACTAACCTTAATCTCTGTAAATTAATCGCGTTTATTCATGAACCCCACGAAATCTTATTATATTTGCAATTCACAACAGTCTCATACTCTTTTCTTTTTGAAACTGTAGGTACAAATAAGCCTTTAAAACATCCAAATTAAATAGGGTTTTCCCAATAATGTATTTAGCACGTTTTCATTTAGGCAGTTACTCTATGCAAATTTACTAATGCTACGCTATCTTTTATAAGCAGTTAACAAAAATACTTGTTAACCAAAGAAACATTTTTTTTAGAGAATAGTACTAAAAATCGATCATTCAGCTAATAGCGATGAGTCGTTTTACCGTAAATGAGTTACTGCATGTTACCCGTAACGTGCGGTCAGCTAATAATGTGCTCCAAACAGATTACGATTACGGCGGCTGATTTATATTAAACGTCTGCCATCTGCGCAGAAGAAATCATACTTGCATAGTATCATACTAAGGCACAACTTATCTTATACGTATTTTTAAGAGTGCATCTCAAAGGTAGCCTGTACTTGAGTTGCTTATTCTGATTTAAAGTGCATCGTTACCAGGGTAAGAGCGCTTTGTCTTCGGAGTTTGTGTTTTTTTTTGCTCAAAATATCAAATCATCTCTGTTCAAATTTGAGTTTCAAAATATGAGAGATTATTTTTAAGAAGCAGTTAATACATAAAATTTTTGCAACACTTACTTCTGTACTTCTGAATTTAGTAATAAATCAAAATATGGAAGAAGCAACGTGGATATGTTAAGGGTAAATTAAATCATGCAAATTTTTCAAACACGTGCGGAAATTCTTTTAATTATCTTTTCTCGTTTAGTAACAGAATTAAGCACTGCAGTAACCGACATTGGACACTTATGCCAAGAGTACTTTTTGCGTGTTCAACTTAAAATCTATAACTAATCTGTACATTTTTTTTTTAAATACCGTTTATAAATATAGTGGCAAAGTATTTTTTGTAAGATGAGAATATTATATTTTAATTTAAATTAATACATTACGCTATAAACACTAAGAGAAAAATAGTAGAAACATGTTGTTTACGTAACTATTACTTGTTATAATCGGCGAACAAATATTAAATAGAATCTTCACGTTTTGAGATCACAAAGAAACAAAACAAGAGATTTAATACAATTTTTTAAGCAAAAATATGTAAAAAAATGTGTACGTTAAGTTTGAAGTTACGATTCCTTTTATATAAAATTAAATAAATTTCAATTCCCTCTATAATTGTTCTTCTTCAGTTTTAAATTTATGTGTAAATTTGTTATTTAATAACATTTGTGACTTTTTTAATACGATACGATATTTTTTTTTATTGTTTAAAGCTATTACCCGAGCAGAACGTTTTAAAGTCAGTTCATCCACCAACCCGCATTGGACCAGCGTGGTGCGGTCATACCATACCATACGGTCGTAAAGCCCCTGATGGTGTTCATTAGAGGAGGCCTATGTCCAGCAGTGGACTATCACAGGCTGATGATGATGATGAACTGATACATGCCCTGCCCATAAGACAAGCAGCGTCCCCAGATGGCACAAATTCACTGATTGCCCTGAGACAAGAGATGCTACGTCTCGTTTACCCAGTACTTGCGCTAACATAGGTGCCCTTTAAACCGGAAAACATTACAGATATGCGGCAGACATAGACACCTCAGTGGTACTACCCACAGACCCTTGTAAAAAGGGACCCACCTCCTCTAAAGAGTTCAATTTTAATAAATCAACATTTATATCAATGTATAATTTTTTACGAACATAAAAAAAATATATCACGAAAAATGTTAGCATCATCTATGAGTCGTTAAGTTAAGAGAAAGCAATAAGTTACAAGAACCGTCATTTGCGAGACGATAGTCACTACAGATACAAACGTTGAGACGAGAGATGATTATGTATTCGATTAAAAACGAATGCAGTAAATATTTAGATTCTTACAGATAATCAACAACTATCGATAAGGTTTACAGTTCCACACAGAGTCCACGATCGGGATTCCAAGGCGCAAACTAATACCACAAGCTATATATATACACTATGTCTGTGTTAATCTTAATTAATGATTTACTACGGTTTAATCTATGATTTTTATGTGTCAATTGACGGAACCAAAGGAAACGTTTGCATACATGATTGTGTTTCTTTAGTCAATTTATTTTTTTTATTCGTTAAGCTTCAACAAAGTACCCCAGGCAATAGTGTCGGACCGACTTACCACAGTAATCCTCTGCTGGTAAAAGAATCAACGCATACGGCCGATCCAAACACGTCTAGTCAAAAGCGTAGACCGCGAAACGTTCTCCTTGACCCGGACGAGGAAGGGTTCGCCGAGACTCCGGACCCAACGGGGGCCCCACATCAGACCCTACACACCCTCGCTTACAAGCACAGCAAAACACACACACCGCGTACACTAGATACACCCGCGTTTCAGGGCGGTTCTCACCACCCCCAGCCACCGATTAATACAGTCACCAGATCATCGGCGTCCCGGTCCGCAAACCATCATCATCAAAGATTACCTAACTCACGTATCTTCTGTACGTGTGGCCTTCACTTTTAGCAAAAAGTGTCGTTCACCTGGTTCGTGGGACGGTAGCTTTCCGCGAACTCTGTGTTAGATGAAGCTTACCAAAGACATTGGTCTGGAAGCATAACATCATTACTAAAAAAAATGGATCGACTTTTTACATGTTATCCGACGCATGTATTATCCTATTTTTCAGACAATTGGGTAATCGGCCCAAATTGTCCTAACCGACCAGGAAACAACAATGACACGAAGTGGTTTACCCGCAGGATTCGAACCTCCGATTTATATCGCAAGGTTCAATACCGCTAGGCCATGGAGACGGTGGTGCGTTTATATAGAATCTATAGATATTTACAACACATTTTTGTTATTTTCATCCTAAAAAATAATCCAATATAACCAAGCAATGTAATCTGAATGACAGGATCAACAAACAATCAAACCGAGGCTTTTACGTTTTTAATGTGGTTAGGAACCATTAAAAGTTTTTAAAGTATAAGATTTTTTACTTTGTAACGGATATTTTATGCAAAATAGTTATTTTAGGTATTTTTTAACATGTATTGCACCTTATCCATATAATAATTTAATGCCTACAAAACATGTAAAACATATCACTCCCATTCCACCTCATACTTTGTGACGAACTAGGACTAATTTTGAACACTTTATAAAACTGTGCAAGCAACCGAAAAATTTATTATTACGTTAGGCTATAGAGATCAGTAGATGCCAGTAGATGTATGAATAGTATTTTTAACCACCACAAGGCTGCGATCAGTTCAGCTTAACTCACTAGTTACCTTTTTTCACTACGCATACCCGTTCTCGCGAGATCAAGGCTAAGTTCCGTTTGGCTCACAACCGTAAACCCCACCACGTTTTTTATTTCTAGCGCCTAAAACATAGGATGGCAGGAGCATTTTAGGGATCCTCTGCGATTCCACCAACGCTGGCCGCCTAGGCAGCCTCTCGCAAGGCCTGCAGCATCGCAGGACGCATTGGCACGGTCTTCGTTTCGGCCACTATACCTGACTTCCCCTAATCTTTATATCGTTTCAGGACAAAGTCTTCCTAACCGTATGTGATGGATTGGCGGTCTTGCTCCGACGATAACCACGTTTAAGCCATGGTAGAAAAAGAGATCTTTACACCACAATATCCAATAGGTCGTATTTTGAAAAGCTTCTAATATGTCTACTTCAATTTCATCAAAAACTTTCCTTAGTCTTTGGGAGAGGTGTATATAATTAAAACTGATGATTTACCTGCTAATTCATGGAACTAAGGCAATCTTGTATACGTAAAACCCTAACAAACACCTCTTTATTCAATTGTGTTTCATTTTTAAATGGAAAAGAATTAAGTTCGAAATCTATCAGTCGCCATATTTGATGGGCTTTTGTTATGCAAATAAGGCAAATTGTCCCCTTGGTTGTGAGCAAAGCTTGACTGTCTCGCCGGAGGCCATTCGAAGTCACCTGTAACATGCGTACAACTTAATGGCCAATAACACAGTTTCATCAATAATGACGAGGATTATGCATTAATTCTGTGTACGTCGAATACTGCAAATAGGAAAATATTCTATAATAATTTCATATTTTGGGCCTCTGTTACTGAAATTTACAAAATAACATTTTTAATAATTTATTTTAACAGACTTCCTAACAAAAGAGGCACTTAATTCAGTGTGCATGTTTTTTTTAATTCAGATGTTACCCTATTACTACGTCCCTAAATGGCCGAATTCTATAATTCTTTTTGTTCATCTATTCATGGTTGTTATGTGATCTCATTTTTTAAATATTTTATGATCATTATTTTTTTTAATCATGAAAAATATTCGTTATCGAAAATCACAGGAAAAACTACAGGCTAGAGTATTCTCTTATCTTCATATTCATGTTTTAAATACCAATTACTGCAACATATAGCTCAAAAAAAACAGTAAGAAAAATACTTAAGAGTAACCAAGAAATAAGATTTCCGGAACTTATTTTAAATATTAAATGTCAATGCCCATTTTACTCTGAAAAGAAAGTCAGTTATAGCACATACATATATTATACAGTACATATAACATGCATAACCCGCTAGAAGGAAACGTCTGAAGAAGACTTAGTAATTCTATTATGGGCACCTCTGTTTGTTCATTCGTAGTTATGTAACAAAGCCGTGTAAGTGAGAAGTCTGTTAGTCAAATCAAAATTTCAAAGGACATTTGCGAGTGCTTTTTCGAACGTAATAAAAGTATCGCATTTACGCTATTAATTTTATTTTTAATAAATAACTGTTATGACGATAGAAAGCTTCTCTTTTTCGCGGTAGTCTTAAACTTGTAATTTACTACGCTCAATTTTGAGAATATAAAAGAGAGAGAAAACTTTACAATATTTATTGAGGCAGTTAATGTTTCTTTTAAATTTATTAAAACTATATTAAGCGTTATTGAACTATTGTTAGTTTTCAACAAGTTTTCTTAAAATTTTGCTCAATAGCACGTTTAACTAGCATAATTAAACTCTTCGTATATTATTTTTAAAATAACAAAAATTTAAATCGTATTTTTTTAATATACGATTAATACGCTATACCGAAATAAGTTTTAATACATTCTATAATGTATTTTGGATACGCATCGATATACTTCAAATTCTTTATCTAACAAAATTGTTCTCGAAACATTTATTATTAAAAAAATATATTATAAGGATGTTTTGAAATTTTACTTGCTTTAAACTGTGTATTTATTACACAATAATAACAGTAAAATTAATTCATAAGACATTAAAAAAATAATGACATTAAAAGTTCTCTAAAAAAATTGCGAGAGCCTTTTCATTCAAAATCATATCGTAATAACCCTTTAAAACCCTTTAACAAGGAGGCATCTATTTTTTTTAAGGTAATATAGGAACGTAGGTAATTTTTTGTTCTGCAGATGTATTTATAAACGCTGCAGTCGCCAAATTAAGCTTGTCAACCTAAAGCTCAAGATAATGTGTTCCACTTGAAACCTAAAACAATTAAAAACTTGAGTTTACTTTCTCTGTACTAATTTATCCTTACAATGCAATTTACCATTTGGGTTGCGGAGATTAGATGCCAGTCGCTCTGCTTAAAAACTGTTATTAAGTTAATTCTGATGGATTAGACGCCGACCCCACAATAACATGAGAAAATGGCTAAGTGAATAATTGCTACTAGTGCGTTTGGATGTGGTTTGCGATCCAGGGTTATCTTACGATAAATTGTCTCTGATCTATCGTGTAATTGACATTAATCGTCGCTTAGATATTAGAATGCGTTTTATTGATATCGCATACAAGTTATTTACATAAGTAAAACGTAATATATTGAACGCTGTGTTTTTCATTCAAAAGGATGACTTATTTTGCACCAGTATGCACAGCTTCAGTATTACGCAACTTTATTGCTTTTTTGATCTTGTTACTTTTGTACCATATATATAAATGCTTCAATCAAATTCGTTTACGATCACAGAGACATGCACTACTGCCACAATTACTATTGAATTGTAATAATTATAAAAATATCGTAGTCTGTTTAAAAGAGTAAAGTATATTGTTAATAATTCCTTGTTTTTGAACGAAAATCCGAATAGAAGTTATTATTACCGTTATAATTTTTATACAATTACATAGCAGATGGGAACATATTTGTAAAGATTCTGTTATAAAATAAAAAGAATGCACTTGCTAACTTGTTTTTATCTGTAACGCTTAAAATTAAAAAACTAACCGTTTATTCACACAAACAAACGTGACTCCTCTTTAGTTGCAAAAAATCAATATTTAGCTATTTTTTTTATAAAAATCATTTGTTAACTGTCATCAATAATATCGTTTTTATTTCATTTTAACCTTATACTAATATTTTTCTGCTAAAAATGCTTGTATTCTATCAATCCTACATAAAAATTATCTGGCCAATGAAATGTAACGTCCCTTAGAAGCAACATTGTTATAATTAATTTGTGCATAAAGCAAATTGAATATATAATTAATTAATAAATTAATAAAGATCAAAATAATAAAAATTAACACTCTAAACCTATTGAACCTTTATGATGTTAATTTACCAGTCTTTATTCCAAATATGACACATAGAACTTATTCTACCAATTTCGGCAACACAAGTACGGTAAGGAGATGCATGTTGACGTTTATCAAAGCATACGTCCTCATAGAGGTGGAACAAAGATGATCTTAACAGAATTATCTAGTTGCACTTTCCAGCAATCGGAACTACGTGCCGCTTGTTACAAGAACTCGAATGCAAGTATCGAATGGACATACTTCCTTGTGTCGGATTTAATACGATCACCAGGATTTGCATGTCACAGGACCCGGAGTGCTAGATGACGATGACGTGTATAACACTGCTAACATTCTTTGGTTTATTTTAATAATAGAAAATTTCAAACAATTACGTATAAATAGCTTACATTCAATTAATTTAGATTAACTTATAAGGTAAATTTAAATTTTGGATAAATATTTTGGGACAACACAACACCATTTAGTTCTAACTAAATTAAAGATATGGTAACTAGATGACTAATAAATACAGAAACTAACTTCTTTTTTGCCTAACCACCACCTGAAGCGACGACTCTTTGTCATAATTATTAAAAAAAAAGGATATAAGTATGTATTCGATATTTTTCTAAAGTGTCGTAAAAACAGAACAGCAAAAGCACTGCACACAAGTCCATAAGAAAGTTTAAAAAATGTTTTTAACTTATTAAATTTAGTGCAATAGATTAGTTCTTAATGAGCGCAGTACTAGCCGCATTCAGCAATTGAAATAAAACTATAATTAAATTAAAATGAACATTACAAGGCTTAACGTTGTTGTTTAGTTAAATGTATGGCAGTATTAAATATGACACCCACCAACACGCATTGGACCAGTGAGGTGGGATACTGTCAAAAACGTCCTAATGGATTAGGGGAGGCATATGTTCAGCAATGGACTAACACCTGCTGATGATGATGATCATTACGATGATTAAATATGTGGTGATTAAATATGTGCTAATAATAACCTGTATTTGATTGAAAATGAAGCAACTAGATTTAGGTGATATGAAGTGAACATTGCTAATAGTAAATTTTATTCAGATAAACTTAATGAGCAATGAAATTTAATTTCATTAAAACATACCGTTATATTTTTACAAGACACTAAATAATAGAAATACATTAACTAATACGCAATGCATTTGTCTATGATTTACGTGGTAACTCATAAAAACCCATACAATCCTGCCTAGGTGAAAGCCTGGCCAAACTTTGTTCACGAAATGGTTTTGAATTTTATTTCAAGAGAATTGAGTTCAAAATCTATCAATCACTATTTTTCAGTCTTTTGTAATGCAAATGAGGCAATGTGTCCCCTCGATTGTGAACAAACTTGGATTTCGCGACGCCACAGGCTAGACCTGATATTACCCGTAACTTGTGTCCAAATATATAGCCCATGACGATATTGGATGCCGTGAATTATTTATCTGTTCTATCAGTAGTTATAAAATGATACCAAAACAGTGAATATATAGTATAACTTGAAGATAATTGAGTAATTGTATTACGAACTCCTACTTGCCCATTCTTATATATCTTGTAACTCAGGTTGACTGGTTTATTAAATGAAGATTATTAGCAAGTCCCTTATACAGTACTTTAAAATTAAACTGTCTATTTTTCGATATTTTAATTGTGTGTGACAGTACACTCAAACTGCTTACACCAAGCTAGAAACCTTACTTTTAACTGTTTGGGTAAAATCTGAGTCTAATGTACAAACTTGACATTGGCGAAATCAATGAGGAAACTCCATATAGCCGAACAATTACATAGAATTGAGTAATATTTGAATTTTGCTAATGTAATTCACAGTTAATATAAATCTTTAATACGAAATCATTTATAATATTAAGTCTCCAACTATACACGAGATAAGTATTTTAGTGAAGCTTTAGATATTTTCGCGACCACAATTACTTTCTTCGTTTTTTTAATGTAGGTGCTATTTATTTCACGTGGATAGTTGTTTTATAACAACCACATAATTAACTTTTTGTTTGTTACCAGGGCCTATTCAGCCATTATAATTAAATATCGTTTCCACCGTAGTACAATTAAAATAACTCTAAATTTTTAAACTTTAAAGGCATATACTGTGCTATTAATAATTTTTATTAACTTGCAACGATATTTTTATTGCTACGTATACTCTGAGTACTTGTTAAGATTTGCTGCTTACAGTTTTCCCTTCATAGCAATATGTAAGCATATTGAAACGCTCTTTCAAGCAGCAAGTTCCCTTTAATACTGTTTATACGGTTTTATATAGCAAAACATTTTTGTTTATATTAAAAGAATTATATTTGTTTTTACTTAACATTATAGGATTAATAAATGAGATATACATATAATTGAAGTAATTTCATTATTTTATAACCAACGCCCATTATTTTTTTTTTCAATATTTGTATTAAACATAAAAATATTGAAACAATTAGTTACATTAAATAAAAAAAGTCACCTCCGGTGTCTAGTGGTATTGGCCCTTGATTTATAAACCGGTCATGAGTTCGGATCTCGCGAGGAAAACAACTTTGTGTTATTGTTGTTTTCTGGTTGGTGAGGACAATAAAGCCGATCTTCCAAAAGCCTGAAAAGTAAGATGATTCATGTGTCGGATGGGCACGTAAAATGTCGGTTCACCCACCAACCCGCAATGGATCTGCCAAGTATGATACGTTCCAAAACACCCTAATGGCGTGCTTTTGGAGGCCTAAATCCAGCATTGGACTCACACAGACTGATGATGAACAAGAAATCTAACAAACAAACGCTATAGAATACCTAAAGTATACACAAAGGAAATACGTATGAGTAATTTTTGCTTTATTTCAGTATTTTCTAATGAAATAAAATTCATAAAAACTATTATTTATTCTTATACAATTAACTAACAAATATAGTAGTGTTTCTTTTAGGTTTTCACATCGATTTTTTTAGTAAAAGAACTGTTATGAAAATATAAAGGCACTTTTTTTTACTTATTTTCAGCTGCAACGATACCAACTTTGAATTGTACTGTCGGTTCGTATCACAGTAAAAAGTGAAAAAAATTTAACATTTTACGTTAGAAAAGTTACAAAAACCCTTTTTACTTTGCTCATGCTATGTTTTTTAGTTTTTATTTGCACGTCTGGTTAATCTATAATGTGTGTTATATTTACATAAAAACAAAAGTGCATCATCATCATCATCAGCCTTTGATAGTCCACTGCTGGACATAGGCCTCCCTAATACACCCCTATCCATTAGGGGGACTTTTTACATGCCCATCCGACGCATGGATCATCTTACTTTTCAGACAATTGGGTGATCGGCCCAAATTGTCCTAACCAACTAGGAAACAACAATGAAAATTTGTTGAGTCCCCGCAGGATTCGAACCCACGACCTCCGGTTTCTAAAGCAAACGCCTACACCACTAGGCTACGGAGGCAGTCGAAATGTGCATACTAATTTAAAAAATATGACAAAACATGGTTATTTCCAAATGTCTTTTCTATGTTTTAAAATATAAAATGTAGCCAGAAAATTGATTGTTTACATTAAAGGTTATTATCGTTTTCGATGTACCTAATTTAAAGTCGAAAATTGACTAAGAATCGAACCCAACTTATTTTGTTAGATCCGTGAACGACTTATAACATTTTTGTGATACATATTTATGTTAGAGTCGTTACTGCGTAAATATTTTCTATTATTTAATTTAGTAAATAGTAATTTATTACAAACATATTTATTTCGATCTACTTATAATTATTTTAGTGATTAACCTTTTTTAAGTATCAAATCAAATTTTATGCTATCATTTGCAATAGAATTTATTCGAAACGTGTCTACAATTTTAAATCTCTTAGGTATTAGAGATTAAAAATTTTGGGTATTTGTTTTCTTAATATGTTGTCTTAGAAATGTTCAGACAACATGAAGTAGACAATTTTAAAGTTTGTTTATTCTTATTTTGATTTAAAATTAAATAATTTAAAATCAAAAGAAGAATATTAAAATCAAAATAAATTATTTCATTTTCATTCGTGGGGTATTTTTAAGGATCTTATCAAATGTCCTTTTATTCATCTGTTTATAAAATATTTTTTATCGATAAATTATTAATATATTACAAAATCTTATATCTTATAATATAAAGAAGACCGGTGGTAGGTCCCTGTTTTTCCGGTGGTAGGTCCCCTGTTTACAGGAGACCGTCTGGGTGGGTACCACCGCGGTGCCTAATTCTGCCGCGAAGCAGTAGTGTGAAAACACTGCTGTGTTCCGGTTTGAAGGGCACCGTAGCCAGCGTATTTACTGGGTAAACGAGACTTAACACCCTATGTCTCACGGTAGGCAGCGCGTTGGCGATACCACTGGTATTGCCAATGTCTATGGGCGTCGGTGACCACTTTCCATCAGGTGGCCGACTGCTCGTCTGCTTGCGTAAGCCATAAAAAAAAAAAGAAGATATCAGATTTTCTATAGAAGCGTCTTTTTTATGTTTTTATTTTCTGTTTACATAGCTGCGCTTGGTTATGATTTTTGGCTACATATTTTTTATATCTTTAAATATGTTTTAAACCATTAATTTAAGTCAATATGTAGGAAGATGCTGTCATACATCCATACCTACCGAATAAATAAGAGAAAACAAATAAAAAAAAACGTACATGACTAGTTCTCAGGAATTTGCTAAAAATGACTTCGGATAATAATAAGTCGAAATCCAACTTTTCTCGATTTTAATTAAAATAAAGTGATGATGAAAAAAAATTATCATGAAGGAATAATGATTCAAGTGAAATTAAATCAAATTAAAATATATTGAAAACGAAATTATTCATTACAAATAAGAGCTATTAAAACAAATAGATCATCAATCAAAATTCAATGTGAGGTTATTTTTGACGAAATTTTATTGGTTACATTTGATTTTATTATTCCCTCATAAATTCTCATTTACACATTAACAGAATAGTAAGGGAATGATAGTAAGGAAATGATAAATTTAATATAACCTACAAAAACTGGTCTATGTTTGACCAGTTTTGAACCTCAAATTAAATTCCGATTCAAGGCAAAATTTTTACTTCTCAAAACATGTAAAAATCATAATGATTATTACAAATAAAATAATTACGTTATATTCAGATGGTGTGAGGGAATGAGATATAAAAATGTAATATTTGAATAATTAGATTAAAACGATTTGACAACAACACATCTCTTCGCGCCTTGTATCAATGATAGTATGACTTCATTGACAATGCTGCCAACGGCAAAAATTTATAAGCGCGGCAACCTACGATCCGATTTAAAAGTACAATCGAGGTTTTAGAAAAAGTGAGGAAATTATTCTTTTTGGGAATTTCTAATAATTTCTTATCGTTACCTAATAAAAGGACATTTACTGTCAAATGCACTATTTTGAATATAAGTTATGATCAAAACTAGTCAATTTCTAAAATACAATAAAATTAATGATATAATATAATTTAAATATTGAGTTTGGGACACGATGAGGGAATGATATTTGAAGCATTCGGTTACCTACCATTTATTATTGTGAGCTAAAAAACAGTTAGATGTAATATGGCTCAAGTAACTTTAGTAGTATAGTTTTAGTAAAAAAATACAAAGTCTATTATACAATGTTAATAATATAAAAAACTGAGTATGGACACGATTTTCGCAAATTCCTGAGAACTAGTCACATATACAATTTAGTACCACCTTCTTTTGGGATATCGGTCAAAAATATTAACATTCTACGTTAATAGGATATCGCTACGAAGTTTATCAAAGTATACCCTCCTGGAGGTACAACAAAGGTGCTTTTAACAGAATTATCTTGTTGCACTCTACAGCAATCGAAACTACGTGCCGCTTATTACAGGAATTTACCTGTATCGAATGGACATACTTCCTTGTCTACGATTTAATACAATCGCCAACATTTGCATGTCACAGGACTAAGTGCTGTAGGACTTTGATATACTGATAACAATAACAAACACTAGTTAATCGGTAACTTTTATTATAACTCATTGCTGCTAACATTAATAAATAGCCTTGTTTTAATTCAATATTCTAAATAATCTAGTATTATACGTTTACTTTTTAAGCATAGTAAAGCATTTTTGTTTTAAAAAATGATCATCTTTTTTATGTAAAATATAACATTATCGAGTAAATTCAGTCCAGTAAATTCTTAAATTAGTGCTTTGAAGACAATATTTTTTTATAATTGTTAAAGCACTCTAGTCTTCTATTGTAACAAAATCTAATTGAAGCCTCTAATGCGTATGACAACCAGATCAAATAACCTAAAGTAATATGAGTTTTATTTAATAAATTGCAGGCCTTTTTTGGTTCTGGTAAACTATTCTATACTCTTTACAAGAAGATAACATTCGAGTGTCTGCTTGTAACATCAAATTAACAATTTTTAAATGATTACATTGTGATATATAAGCCATACATGAAACAAAACAAATTTTTTAATTATTTTAGTTTGTCTGTCTGTTTGTTCTGACTAATAGCTGGTGCGATTTGGACGGGACTACCTACTCACTTGAAGACAGCTGATGTAACTAGGAGCAACTTAGACTTTTTCTTATAAAAAAACTAATGTTTTTTTTTTCAAAGAGGCTGTGATTTTTTTAGATTATTTTTCCAGTTTAAAGTTCAGTCAATCTGTAGAATATGATGCTCAGTTTCCAACTGCAATCTGTATATGATAGATACGACATAAATTATTTGTAAAAACAACATATGCAGTTACATTAAATACTTAGGATAGGTAAATCTCATCATCTCTTCGTTGTATCGATTGCTTTCGCAACTTTTTTCAAGTGTAAAATAGTTACCAAATTTTCTGAGCGTTCTTTTAAACTCGTTTTGTTGTTAACGTGATTTACTTTTGCTTTTTCCATTAAACCCAAAGTTATGTCATATTACTATTTTATTTTATTACAACCAATTTATTTAAAGTGTTAACGGAATGTAATGAGGCTAACATGAAAAAAAACGTAAAAGCTTCAAAGTTGATTAATGCCAAAACTGTGCTAACGATCTCAAAGTTAATTCAAGGTTTTTACAAAAAATGTAGGCAAAATTGCATTTAATTTACTTATTCGAGATTCGTTTTAGCTTTACATATAAAATGCTTGTGGGACCACAATTAATGAACATACATTTATTCAAATCAATGCGGCAATTCACATTTTTTTATATGTAATGAATAGTTTTATACATTATTACAGTTTTGTAAATTTCTTTTAAAATAAGAATAGATTTCTGTTTGTGCATTATATTTGTATCCAGTCTTAATTACTTGGCGACAAATTTTAGTGACAAGTTCTTTTAGTGAAACCATTGCGTACACCCTTCACTTTCTATTACCTCCCAATCTGCATTTGTGTTAAATCGGTTAATCAGGCTGACCACGCTACCACCCCACCACGACTGAACCATGGCAAATAATTTGCAAAAAACATAGTAAATTATCTAAATGCACATCATTTCCTTGCCTGATAATGATGCTGATTATTCTTGGAGATAAAATGAAGACATCATAATCATCGTCGTTAATAAATAACTCGTTGCTAAAATTTACTTTTTCTAAGTAATATTTAAATTAGCAAAAAAATATAAAGCACTTTTTGTAACAATTGAAATGAAAGCACAATGTGTGTATTCGCTATTTACGGTACAATTATGTAAAGAGTTGTTGTAGATTTCAAGTTGTACACGTTGAGTGAACTCTTGGCGTAAGAGCCTAATTTCGGTGCCTGCAGCGTTGAATTCAGTTACACGATGATAAATAAAACTGTAGTATAAAACCTACGTTTAAAGTATTAACTTTCCCTTACTATGCAAGGTTCCTACATTATAAAATAACTAAACGAACTCTTTGTAAAATATAATATAGGTTTTATAAATTTAGTTTATCAATACTAAAGCAATAATAAGAAGCAAACATTTTATATGTTTGCGTACTTACTTTGCAAAAAATACTTCTTGATGATGAAAAACCGTTAAGTAAAACTACACATGTGTACCGTTATGGTAACGTTTTTGCAGACTGCAAAATTTTATTTTAAACGAATCCAAGAATGCCAATAGTCGTACCAAGCTAGCATTTCGTTAACAAACGAAGAAATAACGACATTATACTCTAATGACCCTTCTCCATTCGTTTTGAACGTATGAACCAGCCTTAATCCAGCTGGTTCATGCGGGTTTGTTGGACCGTAAATGCCGTCGACGCATGGATCATCTTACTTTACAGACATTGGGTCATCGAATCGGCCCATGTTTATTGATTTAAACTTCTTGCACAAATAGAACAAAGGCAGATTTAATGCCGGGGACATTCTCAACCAGTCAACCTTGAGCAACCTCCTGCACCACGCAGGAGATAAAAGTTGGGAGGTGCACTGATAAGTAGGGTAAAAAAACATAGAACTAAATATAAATAATAATAATATAAATAATACATAAATATGCAAAAAATAATATATACTAATATGTGCAACATAAATAAATTGATGATTAAGAATCTGATAGCAGGTTACTTGTCAGATGCTCTTTGACTTTGGTCTTAAACGGTACTTTATTTTTGGCCATCCTTTAAGAGGTAGCGATTTCCATAAAAGAATGGATTAGATAAAAATGAGGAGTGAGTGAAGTCTGAATGGTGAATAGATCATTGAAGGAGACGATTATGCGTCAAGCAAAGATTTTGTTGCTGACATCACATAGGTATTGAAACTTAGACGATATGTACGATGGCGTAAGACGAGAACTGAGAAAGGAGTAAAGAGCAGTTAAGGCACGTAGTGATTTATCATTAATAATCCTGCAAAAGTAACTGCCTCCTAGCCTAGTGGTATTGGCGTTTGCTTTAGAAACCGGAGGTCGTGGTTCGAATCTGCGGGACTCAACAAATTTTCGTTGTTGTTTCCTAGTTGGTTAGGACAGTTAAGCCGATCACCCAATTGCCTGAAAAGTAAGATGATCCATGCGTTGGATGGGCATGTAAAAGGCGGTCCACCCACCAACCCGCATTGGACCAGCGTGGTGGGATACGGTCCAAAAAACCCTAATGGATAGGGTTGTATTAGGGAGGCCTATGTCTAGCAGTGGACTATCAAAGGCTGATGATGAATCCTGCAAAAGACTGATAGTTCTTTTCGTAATGCACAAGTTCAAGGCACTAGCAACTTGTTTTGTTTTTCCAGTGCAACGCGGGAGATACAGCGGATCGTAGGAATGTACTAAATGCCAAATACTACGGTCTGGTGTCTCTATTAGGTATATAATAATCAAGGCCCCTAGGCAACAGGTTTTAATTATATGAGTTATTCTGGAAAAATTGTTGTAAGCAATACAACAATTTTGCGGAATTCTAATTAACGCCTAAAATCAATTATTAATTTAAAACAAATAGGAGAGCGATTTAAGGCAGAAACAAGGACTTACACAGCAACACAATGGGATATAATTTCCAAGATATAAAAAATCGAAATTAATTATCGATATAAGCAGAAAACAGCGACTTTTGCAGTAAAACAAAAAGATAATATTGAAAAAAAAATGCTTAAAGTTTTATGTTTATAGCAGAAAATAGAAAACTAGAATGAATTGCGCAGCTACATTCGCTTTTTAAGTAACCGAAGAATAACTTGCAAATTTCCTCTTAAATATTAACGTGCTATTTAAAGTCTTCTCAGTTACACGGCTTTGTTACAAAACCACGAATACGCAAACAGTACCACTGATCCTCTTAATAGAATTACTAAGTCATCTTCAAACAGTCTCTTGTACGGGGCTACGCACGGTATGACTTTGTGATTTATAATACAAAATAAATGTGGCAAGCTATTTCAAAGCTATTTCCACAAATCTTACAGTTTTTCTGTTTTTGGTTATATAATTTTTCTTCTTGAGTGTCTTTTTAAGAGACAATGGCACTCTGACGAAAATTGTGTAAAAAAATAGGCTAACAATTATTGATCTAACAGGTAAACGAAACGTATGTGGATACTGTCAGAAAAGTGATCGCAGCCAATAATTAAATATTCTAGTAGGAGATCCCCCCATAGTATGACCATCGCCCATCGTATTACGGGTTGAAAATAATTTTTATAAAAAATTTCTTATTTTATACTGACAAAAGTGATTTGCAACTATTCACTTACGCGATAAACCTTATATCAAAATAAAGATTATTTTAATGCGAGTATAATGATATAAGGTCGGCTGCAAAAAATTGTTGCTGAATCCCGGTCTTTATTTTTACTTAATTTTTAAAAACGAAATATTCGTGCGGCTGAATACGTGCGTGACATATCAATACGCATCTAAGAAAGTTTTTTGATGAAATAAAAGAATTTAATAATTAATTATAACTTTTATGCAATGTTTTATTGATAAAGTTAAAAGTAAAATTATTCGAGAATGATCGTAAAAATGTAAAAAAATTCAACTACTACTTTTTAAGGTCATTTTTTTAAACGATTTTTTAAACAGTCACAATAATTACATGTGACGAAATAAATTAAAACCATAAATACTAATTTTTCATAATTATTCTGTCTCGTTACAACTAATTCAAATTATAGTTCCATCGTTAAAATATATTACAGAGTCACTTAAATGTCACAGAAAACACTTTTTAGCCATTTTTGGACTAATTAATTTTTAAAAAATAATATCAACACGCACTATATTCAATAGCAGCACGTTTTTTCTTATTTGAAAATAGCGTCTAATAATGCATAACAAATAATGCTCAGCACTTACTATAGCCTATCGCTATCTTTCTCAATTTCATAAACAAAAAGCATGCGCCCTCTCTTTTTTTCGACGAAGGAGCGACACACAGCGATGCTGCGTCCTTTTCTATAGCACTGGATATGTTCCTCGGACCTCTCTTTCGCATATTCAGGGGCACGAATATTTCGTTTTTTAAAAGTTCCAACCGGGATTTAGCACCAATTTGTCACAGCCAACTTTATATCATTATACTCGCAATAAAATTATCTTTAATTTGATATAAGGTTTATCGCGTAAGTGCAAATCATTATTGTTAATTTACCTGTATATACTTGTTTACCGAATAATTGCACCGGGAAAAAGAAGACAATCTGGTGTTTGCATATTCTATAAGCTATATACTTTCGGTTAGTCTACAGTTTATTGCATAAGAAAATGCGTGTAATGTTTAAGAAAAATCTTTTTTTAATTATAAATTAATTACACTTAGCATCAAAATTTTGAGCCAACCTCCTCAAAATTAATATTTTAAAATTATTATATTTTAATATCATATAAATTTTATATAAAAATTATGTTCATCCCGTAATATGATGGGTGATGGTCGTACAATGGTGGGATCTTAGACTATACATTTTGTGGTAGACGCAAAAGGACTAAATTTTACAAAAGAATAAATTATATTAATACTTTTTAATAATCATCTTTATCTATGGTGGATGCACAGAATAAGGATATGAAGCAAAACGTAAATACTAATACCAATACGCAATGTATAGACAACCATCATATCAGATTTGACTCGGTTATTGACCATTTAGCTGGACGCGAGTTACAGGTAACAGCGAATTGCCTCTAGCGTCGCGAAAGCCAAGCTCTGCTCACAGACGAGGGGACACATTGCTTCATTTGCATTACAAAGGACCGGAATATGGCGATTGATTGATTTCGAACTCGATTCTCATGAATTAAAAATTTAACACTATTGCGTTAAACAGCGTAGCCGAAGCTGTACGCATACGAGATTTATTACATTTCTTAAATTAATACGTAACTATAAAAGGCTCATCACATCTCGCTTATTATACACTAGCGACCCCGCGCCTTCGCACGGGAGCTATGCTTAACGAAAATATAGATAGAATATTAAACATGTGTTACACATATAAAGCTCCTCTTTATCTATTAAAAAAACAGCATCGAATTCCGTTGCGTAGTTTGAAAGATTTAAGTATACATAGGGCTATAGGGTCACAGAAAGCTACTTTGTTTTATTTTATATTTGTTTTGTGCTAATGAATTATAAACTGCCTCCGTAGCCTAGTGGTATGGGCGTGTGCTTTAGAAACCGGAGGTCGTGGGTTCGAATCCTGCGGGACGCAACAAATTTTCAATGTTGTTTCTAGTTGGTTAGGCAATTTGGGCCGATCACCCAATTGTCTGAAAAGTAAGATGATCCATGCGTCGGATGGGCATGTAAAAGGCGGTCCACCCACCAACCCGCATTGGACCAGCGTGGTGGGATACGGTCCAAACCCCTAATGGATAGGGTGTATTAGGGAGGCCTATGTCCAGCAGTGGACTAACAAAGGCTGATGATGATGTGATGTTAATGAATTATAAAAATATTTCACAAATGAATAACAAAAATTATATATAAATTAAATAATATTAAAAAAATATCTTATTTCATCTAAAATGGTTCTATGGTTATATATAAAACTGTTTAACGTAAAAAGTAAAAGTATAATAAAAGTAATAAAAAAGGATATAAGTTTCGTAAATACTGATTAATACGTGCAAAAGCACTGCTTTCAAGTCCATAAGAATTTTTCAATAGTATTTTTAACTCATTCAATTTAGTGAAATTGATTACTTATAAATAAGCGCAGTACTAGCCGCATTCAGCATTGAAAATAAGACTAAAATTACAAGGCTTAATGTTGTTGTTTAGTTAAATGTATAGCAGTAAGAAATATGTGGCACCATTATTTGACAAAAAATAAAGCAAAAAGATGAAGATCATAGGAAATGAAGTTCACAAGTTCATTCCAAATGTAAAAAGATGATGGATCGAGATAATTGATACCAATAAAATTTATTTTCATCGAAGTAAACTGTTATCTTTATACAAGAGCTCGAATAATGGAATTCACTGTAAATAATACACCATGTTAAACCTTTATCTATGATTTACGTTGTTGCAAAGCCTTGGCAAGCAATGTTTACGCAATGGCCTTCGTATTTTAAGAGAATTGATTTCCAAATCTATCAACCCATATATTTCAGTCTTTTGCAATGCAAATGAGGCTATGTGTCCCCTCGTTTGTTAACAGACTTGGATTTCATGACGCCACAGGCTAGGCACCTGTAACTTGTGTCAAAACAAACTGCCCATAACGATATTTAATGCCGTGAAATATTTATCTGCCCTATAAACAGTTATGAAATTATATACCAAACGAGTGAATATACTATAAAACGTGTTTGAGGATAATTAAATAATTGCACCTTTGGTGCCCCGTTCTTGTCTATGTAATAAAGTCCTGTTACTCAGAAGACTGTTAGGATGGGAGGAGTGGTTCACAAAATTAAAATATTAAATACTATTTGTAAGTGTCAACTTATTTAGAAATTCAAAATTAAACAGTCTATAGTTCTTAATATTATAATTGTGACAGTGAGAATAAACTGAAGCGGTTTTACTTTGCTAAAAACCTTGGCTTTAATTGTTAAGTAATATTTGAATTTTGCTTATTAAATTCGAAACCAATACAAATTATTAAAAAGAACAAAAATTTTAAATTTTTTACTATGGGCGTGATTTTATTAAAGGATTCTTTACTTTCTTAATTATTTACGATATATTAACTATTTCGCCGTGAATCAGATGATGCACATTTAAGTTTTTGTTTGTAACCAAAGGCTAATAAGCCAAAAATTTCAATTTTCTTTACATCGCAGTAAACTTAAGCTATTAATATTTTTTATAAACTTCCCCACTACCACCACCATCAGTCTTTGATAGTCCACAGCTGAACATAGGCCTCCCCTAATACACCCCTATCCATTAGGGGGTTTTGGACCGTATCCTACCACGCTACCGCCCAAAAACCCCCTAATGGAGAAGGCGTGCATTGTGGAAGGCCAGGTCTGAAGCAGAAGTCCAGCATTGGACTCACAAAGGCTGATGATGAATTAGAACAAGAAACCAGTAAACAAACGTTTTATAATACCTAGTTTTAGTTTTTTTTACACGTCTAGATAATCTATAATGTGTGTTATATCTACATAAAAACAAATGTGCCTACTAATTTTAAAAATACGGCAAAATGTGGTTGTTTCTGATTGTTTTTCTATACATTAAAATATAAAAAATGGACAAGAAAATTGTTTGTTTACATTGAAAGTTATTGTCCTTGTCGATGCACCTAGTTTAAAGTTACAAAGTGACTACGAAACGAACGCAAGTTATTTTGTTCGATCATTGAACGACTGGTAACTCTTTGTGATTACAAATATATTTTTTACATTAGAATTGTTACTGCGTAATATTTTTTTATTATTTTACTTATTAACATAGTAAATAATTAATATATCAATCGCAATAGAATTAATTCAAAACGTGCCCTTAGAATTTCAAATCTCTAATACCTTTTAAGGTATTTGTTTTGTTAATATGCCGTCTTAGAAATGTTCAAATAACATACAGTAGTCAATTATAAAATTGATTTATTTGTATAAGGGTCAAAATAATTTACTTGTAAAGCGTGGGGTATTTTTTAGGATATTATCGAAATTTTTTATATTTTATGAACAGATAAGTCTGCTCATAAAATATATATATCTATTGAAAGCAGGCCCTCCGCTTTTGATTCCATAAAATATTTTTTTTTTAAATTAATATTTTTTATTATATAAAAAGATAAGATTTTCTATAAAACCGTATTTTTAGTTTTTATTTTTTATTAATATGTAAATATATGTCTCTAACAGATTAGCTAGCGTGTATAGCTGCGCTTGGTTATGATTTTTGGCCACATTTTTTTATATCTTTAAATATGTTTTAAACTATTTATTTCATTATGATTTTAAATAACAAAAAAAATTGTAGGAAAATGCTGTCATGCATCCATAACTACCGCATAAATGTCGGTCAAAAATATTAAAAGTCTACGTTAATAGGCTATCGCTACGAAGTTTATCAAAGCATCTACCCTCCTGGAGGTACAACAAAAGTGCTTTTAACAGAATCATCTTGTTCACTCTCCAGCAATCGGAACTACGTGCCGCTTATTACAGGAACTTACCTGTATCGAATGGACATATTTCCTTGTCTACGATTTAATACAATCGCCAAGATTTGCATGTCACAGAACTAAGTGCTGTAGGACGTTGATACGCTGATAACAATACCCAAATTTTAAGGAATTTTTGTCATAACTCAATACTAAAGCAAAAAAATCTAGTTTTATACGTTAACTTTTAAGCATAGCAAGCGATTTTGTTTTGAAACATAATCATCTTGTTTATATAAAATAAAGCATTACCTAGCACCAGTCCAGTAAAGTCTTAAAGTTTGTTTGTTCTGGCTAATCTTTGAAATGGCTGGTCTGATTTTAACGGGACTACTCACTTGAATAATAGCTGATATAACTAGGAGTAATTTTTTTCTTATTAAAAAACTAATAGATTTTTTTTATACATTACCTAAAAAGCTTGTATTAAATGCAATTGTAAAACTCCAGAATATATAGATTTTTCAAAATTATTTATTTAATTTTTGTTCGCACTAAAAAGGCTGTGATTTTTTTAACATTTTTGTTCCAGTTTAAAGTTCTGTCAATCTGTAGAAAATTATGCTCAGTATCTAACTGCAATCTATATTTGATAGGTACTATATAAATTATTTGTAAAACCAAGTATTTATTAAATTATAAAGAATACGCGGCTTGTTTGGATAATTATTTTATACAAACTACGATCTATAAACATCTATATTATAATATTTAGCCACCATTAACACAATTTTAATAAATATTTCTTCTGTTATACGTTTAAATTTAATTTATGTTGAAATTTAAGTAAGTTTAAAGTAATTTAACCATTATTTAATAATGCACTTATAGTAAATACTTAGGATAGGTAAACCTCTTCGTTTTATTGATTCCTTTTCCAAAATTATTTTTCAAGTGTAAAAGAGTTTCTCTAGCCAGATTTCCTGAGCGTTGTTTTAAATCGTTGGTAAACTCGTTTTGTTGTTTACGTGATATTTTTTACTGTTTGGCTTTTTCCATTGAACCCAAAGTTATTTGATATTGCTATTTTTTTATTACAACCGATTTACTAAAAACGTTAACGTAATGTAATGAGGCTAACATAATGAAAAGTTAAAGCTTCAAAGTAGATTTATGCCGAAACTGTGCCATAACTAATAACAAACGATCTCAAAATTAATTCCTGGTTTTTCACAAGAAAATGTAAGCGCAATTAGATTTCATTTACTTATTCTAGATTCATTTTAGCTTTACATATAAAATACTTGTGGGACGACAAATATTAAAGTACATATTCATGTAAAATAATGGGGCTATACATTGTTTTTATATATACGTTTTATATACTATTACAGTTTCCACGTTTATTTTTAAATAAGGAAAAATTTTGGTTTGTTTATTATATCTGTTCAGTCCTAATTACTCGGCGTCTGAAATAATTTTAGCGACGAGTTCATTGGAACCATTGCGTATATTTCGTATACAGGATAAGAACTCGTTGAATCTTGTTACTTTTACGTGATATTTAAATTAGCAAAAAAATGTAAAGCACTTTTTGTCACAATTAAAATGTTAGCACAATGTGTGTATTCGGTATTTACGGTACAATTATGTAAAGAGTTGTTGCAGATTTCAAGTTGTACACGGTGAGAGAACTCTTGGCGTAAGAGCCTAATTTGGGTGCCTGCAGCGTTGAAATCAGTTACACAATGACAAATAAAACTGCAGACTTACGTTTAGTGCAGAAGTAAAGCGTTAATTTCCCTTTACTTTGCAAGCTTTCTTTATCATAACATATGGCAATGAAGTGCTTGCTTAAATGTTATTAGGTTTTTTAAATAAAGTTTATCAATACTAAAAATAAGTTTGAAAGTATCTGCGGACTTATTAAAAAAAAATATTTCAACCACCAGTTTTACTTCTTGAGCTAAAATGGCACTTTGTATCTTTGGGGACTGGAGCAGTTGCGGCATTTTGGTTAAGAATTTTTTTTTATAGCAAACAGATGGATTATATCATTGACATTGTTATAAGAATAACATAATAAATCCGTAAAAACTGAATTATTTATCATGTATAGTATTCGCGTAAGTAACAAAAAAAAATCGTTTAAAGACTATTAATGATTTATCATTTTTAATACATTCGTAGTATTAAATAAGATTACATTTTGATCACAAATTGCATAGAGCAGAAGTTATCGTATTTGATTAATGACAATTATAGTACTTAAAAGTATATAATTTAGTCGAAGCAACATTATTAATTTTTACAAGAATTTAAAATGAACCTAATCTATTAAACTAACCTTATGAATAATATATTTTATTGTTAGTCTAAGGTCCAAGACATGAACACTGGGAAGAGTTTAAAACAATCAGGTATAAAATAATTGTAAAGTAATTTAAAGCGATAAAATCCGTAAAATTATATTACTTATAGTACTCGCGGAAGCGACAGAATATATTAAATCGACCTACCAATTTGAACAAAAGAAAACAGAAGCTATCATTTATATTTTGTGTTTTTTTTATAACTATGTGTTAGAAAAAAGATTTCCATTCCCCAAAAAGTAAAAAACAGAACTCTCATGTTCTGCCTGCCATTGTACTGATATGTAAAGGTACTAGTGGACCTAAAAAAAAATATTTTATTATGAAAATTATGGCCGTAAGGAAACAGTTTAAAAATACATTAGCAAAGTATGATTTATGTGAAAAATTATTATTACGAGAATTTTCCAACTTTTTAATATTTAATAATTTTCACTTTAATTTTGCGTCTATAAATAGCCAATTCTAAGACAGCTGATTAACCCCATATGGTTTAGGCCTGAAACCGATAGCATTTACTCTATTGACCCAGAATATAAATTAATAATCGATTTAAGGCAGAAAATGAGGTTTTATACAGCACAGTTAGATATAATTAAGATTAATATTTTTTTTTTATTTTAAGTCTATAGCCGAAACCAGAATAAATAGCGCAGCACTACATTCGCTTTTTAAGTAACTAGAGAACAACTTTTTTTAAGAATAATAATTTCCACTGAAATATTGATGTGCTATTTAAATCTTCACACTTACACGGCTTTGTTACAAACCTACGAATACGCAAACAGTGGTACCATTAATAGAATTACTAAGTCATCGTCAAACAGTCTCTTGTACGGGGCTATGCACGGTACGACTTTGTGATTTATAATGCAAAATAAATGTGGCAAGCTATTTTAAAACCATTTCTTCAGATTTTAACATTTATCTATTCTTGGTTATTTCATTTTTCTTCTTGATTGTCCTTTTAAGAGACAAAGAATTATTTGATAAAATTACATATTTGAGAGGGTCGCAATTATTCATCTAACTGGTAACCGACACATGGATTGGTATTCAATGTGTGAATGCCGCCAAAATTACCCTAGGTTGTATGCAAGTGCACTTCTGCGGCTAGCGAAAAAGAACATAATAAAAAAAACCAAGACTCGTAAACGATCAACATTTTTTTATAATAAATATCACCTATGCTAGAAGCATTTAAATCAAGATGTGATGTAAAACTTGAACACTAATACATATAAAGCAAGAAGATTATATGTCAATTTAACTTTACATAGTTAACAATGATAGACATGAGAGTATACCATAGTACCAATAGAGTATTTTCTTACCGATCGAGCAATAATAACCACCTGTAGTATAGACAATCAATCATAGCAGATTTGACTCGGTTATTGGCCATTTAGTTGGACGCGAGTTACAGGTAACAGCGAATTGCCTCTAGCGTCGCGAAAGCCAAGCTCTGCTCACAGACGAGGGGACATATCGCCTCATTTGCATTACAAAGGACCGGAATATGGCGATTGATTGATTTCGAACTCGATTCTCATGAATTAAAAATTTAACACTATTGCGTTAAACAGCGTTGCCGTAGCTGTACGCAGACGAGATTTATTACATTTCTTAAATTAATACGTAACTATAAAAGGCTCATCAAATCTCGCATATTACATACGAGTATTGAGCGAATGAATTATAAAAATATTTCACAAATGACTGACAATTTTTATGTATTTTAAATGATATTTTAAAAATATCTTTGTTAATCTAAAATGAATGGTTAGAACATTAATATATGTTTATCAGCTCTAGTTTTATTTAACAATTTAAAACTGTATAACGGCACGTTACGATATGCTTACTAAAGTTGAATAGATAGCAATTCGATGTAAACCTTGTGCAGCCGATATTGGCAAATTGCCGTAACATGCGTTAGACAGATGGCGGACAAACCTTTTTCTAAAAAATAACTTTTGACCTGCACGAAATTGTAGTTAAATAGAGTTGCGATATAAAGTGAAAAGTACGTTTAAAACTGTTTGGTCTTTGATGTAGCCAGTGGTACTTTATTAGTTTGTCCCTTAAAAGAAATCTAACTTCTGAAAGCCTAAATTTTATGGCATTGCAATTTAAGAAACTAGTTGAGACATGCGAATGAGATATCTATTTAAACAGATACTAAATTTTGAAACTTAAGGCTGTTATCTATGTTTCTATTTCTGTAAACATTTTTCGTTGCTTATGGGGTTCTGTATTGAAGTAAAAAAATTATAGTCTTTAAATAAATATGAATAAAATGTATTTATGCTTGAAAATAAAGCCGTTTATCCTGTCATTTCAAGAAACCCTTGTTAATTATCATTTTCTTATGCAATAAACGTAGATCTACTTGAACGTATTTATTTTGCTTTGTAACAGAATTTAACGCTGCAGGCACCGAAATTAGGCTCTTGAGCCAAGAGTCCTCTTTACGTGTTCAACTTGAAGTCTGCAACAACTTTTTACAAAATTGCACCGGAAATAACATTTACAGGCATCGTACGCAGTAAATATAATGACTATGGGCCAAAGGTCTGCGTCCAGCAGTGGTCACACGGTCAGGGTCATCACCATGGGCTCTTGTGCCGAGAGTCCTCTTTACGTGTTCAACTTAAAATCTGCATCAACTTTTTAAAAAATTGTACCGGAAATAATATTAACAGACATCGTAGGCGGTAAATACAATTAGTATGGGCCGATTGCCTTACAATGGACACGGGCTGCTGATAATAATGAAACATAAAATGAATTAATGAATGAATTAAGAAACACTTATTACAATTCCGGCTAAATTGGTTACACAACAACGTTACTATTAATAAACCTAAATGTCTACCGGTCAAATATCAATTCTTTTATATAAAAAAGAAATTATCTTTATGCCATACGTTTGGTATCGAAGCAATTACATTTTTTATGACTTCTTGTAAAAATTATCATAAATAAAAAGGTTAACCTGACAAGGGAAATCGGATTTGAAATAATCTAAAAATGGCGAAGCAGGTTTCTAAAATATGAAAGTGTTTTATTCGCCTAAAAATTGGCTAAAGAAAGTGGTGACAAAAGGTTCATATAAAGTAATGCTCGGTTTTCAATCACTTGCACGCTTAAAGCTTTAAAAGTAGTGAACAATTTTGAAGCGGTTTTTTAATAGACAAAAAGATGAAAGAGGAACGATTAATACATGCATATTATTGTACAGTATCTCTAATAAATTTAGAGATTAATTCATGTCGTACATTTTTTTTGCAAATGCTGACTAAATCTACGAGTTAAATCAAAATAGTGCACGACACCTTATATAGGTTAACAAAAAAGCCCGCAACGGTATATGTCTATAATTTTGGGATAACTCTTAATAACCGTTATTGATTCGTCGTATTTACTTTTCACGGGTAATTAAAGATTAGTTCAATGGATACGCATAAAAAGGCTTTTTTCGAAAGTGGTTTTTACCATTAATAAATAAAATGACTTTTTTACGGATTTTATAGCGTTTATTTTACATATTTAAAAGCCCGACGTTTCGAACAATTTCCAGCGGCCGTGGTCACGGGGCAGACTGAAGAAAAGAAATAATTATGATTTTTACCAGTATCGCATTATCCTTTTCCAGAAAAGTAAATATATTGCCCATTTAATATAAATGAGTATGGCCCTTTAAAGCATGATGTTAAAATGAAAATTTTCAAAGATACTACAGATACCAGCATTGCCCCCGTGCGAAACCAGAGTGGTTAAGTAGTTTTTGGGCTAGGACCCGAAGTGCTAGATGACGATGACATACCTATAACTCTGCTAAAATTGTCCGTTTTATTTTAACGATACGAACGATTACATAAAAATAAGTACAACCCAAGACTATTGAGTTCTAACGAAGTAAACATATGGAAACTAGATGACTAACAAATACAGAAAATAACTTATCTTTTGTCTAACCGACACCTCAAGCGACGACCCTTAGTTGAAATTAATAAAAAAGGATATAAATGTGTATGCATTAGGTATTTTTCTAAAGTTTCGTAAATACAGAAAAACAAAAGCACTGCTATCAAGTCCAAATAAAGCAATAAAGTTTATAAAATATTTTTAACTTATTCAATTTAGTGCAATCGATTAGTTATTAATAAGCGCATTACTAGCCGCACTCAGCAATTGAAATAAAACTATAGTTAAATTTAAATCAACATCACAATGTTTAATGTTGTTGTTTAGTTAAATATATGGCAGTAAGAAATATGTGCCACCATTATTTGATAAAAAATAAAGCAGAAAGATAAAGGTCACTTGAAATTAAGTTCACCTATACAATTCTGCAAAGCCTTGCCAAACAATGTGTACGCAATGGTTTTTGTATTTATTTTAAAAGAATCGATTTCCAAATCTATCAATCACAATATTTCAGTATTTTGTAATGCAAATGAGGCAATGTGTCCCCTCGTTTGTTAACAGACTTGGATTTCGCGACGCCACAGGCTAGGCTGTTACCTGTAACTTGTGTCCAGATAAACTGCCCATAACGATATTGAATACCGTGAATTATTTATCCACTCTTTGTATAGTCATGAAATTAAATCCAAACAGTGTATATATGCGCTTATAGATAACTAAGTAATTCTATTACGAACACTTCTGCTTGCCCATTCTTATTTATGTATTAAAGTCTTGTTACTAAGAAAGACTGTTGGGATGGGTGGTCTGGATTATAAATTAAAATTTTAAATACTATTTGTAATATTCTTACTCAATAATTTAAAATTAAATAGTCTAGCAGTGCAGTGTCTATTAAATGTGCTAAAATATTTGTATGTAAATAAAAATATTTAAACAACTAGTTTAATAAACTAGAACAAGCTGCCTTCATAGTCTAGTGGTATTGGTCTTTGCTTTATAAACCGGAGGTCATAGGTTCAAATCCCGCGGGGAAAACAAATTTGAGTCATTGCTGTTTTCTAGTTGGTTAGGACAATTTGGGCCAATCACCCAATTGTCTGGAGAGTAAGATGATCCATGCGGCGGATGAGCGAATAAAAAGTCGGTTCACCCGCATTAGACCAGCGTGGTGGAATACTTTATTTTAATATGTTCTGCTTAAATAAAATGTTTATAAAACTATTACTTTTTCTCAAACAATTAATAATTAACATTATAACTAACAGATATAGTGTTCCTGTTACGTTTTCACATTGATTTTTTTAGTTGAAGAACTGTTATGAAAATATAAAAGCACTTTTTTTAACTTATTTTCAGCTGCAACTTAGAATTGTACTGTCGGTTCGTATCACAGTAAAAAGTAAAAAAAAATTAACATTTTACGTTAGAAAAGTTACAGAAACCTTTTTTACTTTGCTCATGCTGTTTTTTTAGTTTTTTATTTGCACGTCTGGTTAATCTATAATGTGTGTTATATTTATAAAACAAATGTGACTACTAATTTTAAAAATATGGTAAACATGGTTATTTCTGAATGTATTTTAAAATATAAAATGTGGCCAAAAAAATTGTTTATTGACATTGAAAGTTTTTGTCGTTGTCGATGCTTATAGTCACAAACTGACAGAGAATCGAACAGAACTTGTTTTGTTAGATCTGTGAACGACTTTATAACATTTTTGTGATACATATATATATCAGAATCGTTACTGCATAATATATATTTTTTTTCATTTTATTTACCAACTTAGTAAATAAACATTTATTATAAAGATAATTATTTCGATCTACTTATAATTATGTAAGTGATCAATATTTTTAAGGATCTCTTAATTTTAAGCTATCATTCGCGATAGAATTGATTCAAAACTTCAAATCTCTGATAACTAGGTATTTGTTTTCTTAATATGCCGTCTTAGAAATATTCAAACAAGATAAAGAAGACAATTTTAAAATTTATTTATTTCTTATTGTAAAGCTTGGGGCATTTTTAGGATATTATCTAAATGCCCTTTTACTCATCTGTTCATAAAATATTTGTATATTTGACAGGCCCTCCGCTTTTGATACAATAAAATATTTTTTTTAAAATAAATTGTTGATATTATTTATAATAAGATATAAGATTTTCTACAGAAGCGTATTTTTTAAGTTATTATTTTCTATTAACATGTAAATATGTTCCTTTTACTCTAGCTAGAGTGTATATAGTGTAGTGGAGTTGCTCTTGGTTATGATTTTTGACCAAAGATTTTTTAAAGTAAAAACCTGAGATCCATACCTACCGAATAAATACAGGACGAATCATTTATGAAGTATTTTAGGAAGTCGGTCAAAAACACTAAAACTCTATGTTAATAGGATATCGTTTCGAAGTTTATCAAAGCATCTACCCTCCTGGAGGTACAACAAAGGTGCTTTTAACAGAATTATCTTGTTGCACTTTCCAGCAATCGGAACTACGTGCCGCTTGTTACAGGAACTTACCTGTATCGAATGAACATACTTCCTTGTCTACCATTTAATACTATTGCCAAGATTTGCATGTCACAGGACTAAGTGCTGTAGTACTTTGATATGCTGACAACAATAAGCAAATTGTAGGTATCTTTTGTCATTACTAAATACTAAATCAATAATAAATAGCCTTGTTTTAATCGGATAACAATATTCAAAACAGTCTAGTTTTATATGTTAACCTTTATTAAGCATAGTAAGCGATGTTGTTTTAAAACATACTCATATTGGTTATATAAAATATAACATTATCTAGTACCAGTGCAGCAAAATCTGAATTTGTGCATTGAAGACAATATTTTTTTATAATTGTTATAGCACTAACATAAAAGTATAATTTTTCTACTACGTATTATCTACAACCTAGTCTTCTGTTTTAACAAATTCTAATTTAAGCCTAATACGTATGACACTCGGAACAAATAACCCGAAGTAATATGAATTAACGTAAAGTTTTATTTAATTAATCCTTTTTTTTGTTCTGATATAAACTTATCTAGACTCTTTACAAGAAGATAAAATTGGAATGCCTGTTTGTAGCATCAAAATAACCGTTTTGAAATGATTAAATATAGACTGTGATATATAACCCATACAAATAACAAAACTTTTAAATATTTTAGTTTTTTTGTTTGTTTGTTCTGGCTAATCTTTGAAATGGCTGGTCCGATTTTAACGGGACTACTCACTTGAAGATAGCTGATATAACTAGGATTAACTTAGACTTTTTTTCTCATAAAAAAAACTAATAGTTTTTTTTTATATATTACCTCAAAAGCTTGTATAAATGCAATTGTGAAACTCCAGAATATATAGATTTTTCGAAATTATTTATTTAATTTTTGTTTGCACTAAAAAGGCTGTGATTTTTTTAACATTTTTGTTCCAGTTTAAAGTTCTGTCAATCTGTAGAAAATGATGCTCAGTATCTAGCTGCAATCTATATATGATAGGTACTACATAAATTATTTCTAAAACCAAGTATTTATTAAATTATCAGGAATACGCGGCTTGTTTGGATAATTATTTTATACAAAGTGCGATATATCAAAATCTATATTATAATATTATGCCACCATTGACACAATTTTAATAAATATTTCTTCTTTTATATGTTTAAATTTAATTTATTTTTAAATTTAAGTAAGTTTAAAGTTATTTAACCATTATTTAACTATGTAGTTACAGTAAATACTTAGGATAGGTAAACCTCTTCGTTTTATTGATTCCTTTTCCAAAATTATTTTTCAAGTGTAAAAAAGTTACCAGATTTCCTGAGCGTTGTTTTAAATCGTTGGTAAACTTGTTTTGTTGTTTACGTTTTTCCATTAAACCTAAAGTTATGTGATATTGCTATTTTATTTTATTACAACCGATTTACTTAACACGTTAACGTAATGTAATGAGGCTAACATAAAGAAAAGTAAAAGCTTCAAAGTTGATTAATGCCAAAACTGTGCAAACGATCTCAAAATTAATTCCTGGTTTTTCACAAAAAAATGTAAGCGCGATTAGATTTCATTTACTTATTCTTGATTCATTTTAGCTTTACATATAAAATGCTTGTGGGACGACAAATATTAAAGTACATATTCATGTACATGTACATTAATGGGGCTTTACATTGTTTTTATATATATGTTTTATATACTATTACAGTTTCTACATTTATTTTTAAATAAGGAAAGTCTTGGTTTGTTTATATCTGTTTTTATCTGTTCAGTCCTAATTACTCGGCGTCTGAAAAAATTTTAACGACTAGTTCATTGGAACCATTGCGTATATTGCGTATACAAGATAAGAACTCGTTGAATCTTGTTACTTCTACGTGATATTTTAATTAGCAAAAAAATGTAAAGCACTTTTTGTCACAATTAAAATGTTAGCACAATGTGTGTATTCGGTATTTACGGTACAATTATGTAAAGAGTTGTTGTAGATTTCAAGTTATACACGGTGAGAGAACTCTTGGCGTAAGAGCCTAATTTCGGTGCCTGCAGCGTTGAATTCAGTTACACAATGACAAATAAAACTGTAGACTTACGTTTAGTGCAGAAGTAAAGCGTTAATTTCCCTTTACTCTGCAAGGTTTCTATATTATAAAATATGGTAATGAAGTTCTTGCATAAATCTTATTAGGCTTTTTAAACCAAGTTTATCAATACTAAAAAAAAATGTCGGCGGACTTATTAAAAAAAATATTTCAACCACCAGTTTTACATCTTGAGCAAAAATGGCAGTTTTTACCTTTGGGGACTGCAGCAGTTGCGGCCTTTTCGTAAAGATTTTTTTTATAGCAAACAAATGGATTATTTCATTGAATAACATAATAAATCCGTAGAAACTGAATTATTTATTATGTATAGTATTCGCGTAAGTAACAGAAAATATTAGTTTAAAGACTATTAATTATTTATCTTTTCATTTTTAATAAATTCGTAGTAATAAATAACATTACTGTTTGATCACAAATCGCATAGAGTTGCAAGTTATAGTTATCGTTTAACTAATGACACTTATAGTACTTAAAAGTAAATCATTAAGTCGAAGCAATTTTAATAAATTTTACAACAATTCAAAATTGATTGTCATAATAATATTTATATTAAACTAACCTAAAGATATAATATATTTTGTTGTTAGTCTTAGGTCAAAGACACCAACACTGGGAAAGGTTTAAAACGTCAGGTTTAAAATAATTGTAAAGAAATTTAAAGCGATAAAATCCGTAAAATATAATATAAATCATGTATAGTACTCGCAGAAGTAACAGAATGTATTAAACCGACCAATTTGAACAAAAGAACAAAATCAAGCAAAATTTAAATTATCTTTATGGCTTTTGTTTTTATAACTGTGTGGTAAAATGAGATTTCCGTTCCCCAAAAGGTAAAAAACGGAACTCTTAATAATTATACTCAAGTTCTGCCTGCCAGTGTACTGATATTTAAAGGTACTAGTGGACCAAACAAACTTAATTTTATTATGAAAGATTATGGTCCTAAGGAAGCAGTTTAAAATTACATTAGCAAATTATGATTTATGCAAAAAATTATCATTAGAATTTTCAACTGTTTAATATTTCATACTTTTCTTGTAATTTTTTATTAATAATTTTGCGGTAATAAATAGCCAATTCTAAGACAGCTGATATACCCCATATGGTTTAGACACGAAACCGATAGCATTTACTCTATTGACCCAGAATATAAATTAATAATCGATTTAAGGCAGAAATTAGGTTTTATACAGCACAGTGAGTAATAATTGAAAACATATATATATTTTCATATATGTCTATAGCAGAAACTAGAATGAATAGCGCAGCACTTTATTGACTCGGATGTTATGCTTCCAGACTCTTGTCTTTGATAAGCTTCATCAACACAGAGTTCGCGGGTAGCTTCCGTCCCCAAGAACTAGGTGGCCACACGTACAGAAGGTACGTGGGTCAGGCATTTGTTTATGTCTCCTAAGTATCGTCAACGATCGGTTTACGAACCGGAACGCCGACGGTCTGGCGACTGTATTAATCGGTGGCTGGGTGCGGTGAGAACCGCCCTGGACCGCGGGTGTATCTAGTGTCCGCGGTGTGTGTATTTCGCTGTGCTCCTTAGATAGGGCGAACTACAGGTGAATGTGTGCTATCCCTACTCGTGTGGTGCGTAGGGTCTGATGTCGGGTCACTCCCGTTGGGTCCGAGTCTCGGCGACCCCTTCCTTGTCCGGGTCGAGGAGAACGTTTAGCGGTCTACGCTTTGACTAGACTTTGGATCGACCGTAAACGTTGCTGCTTTTACCAGCAGAGGTTTACTGTGGTTAACTACTTTATCTATGTGTTTACGAGTTCACTTTTTAAAGTGCTCGCGGAGTGTTGGCAATTTGCAGTCGCTGTGTAAATCTACGTTTCGTTGGTACCACTGCGCCCCAGTGGCGCGTCGGATGAATTTATTTTGTACTACTTGTAGTTGGTTAGGAGTGTGGAGGATGCGTGAACGAAAACTTGGCATGCATAAGCCATGATTGGTCGTATGCATACTTTGTACAATAGAAGTTTATATTTGAGCGACATTTTACTATGAGAATTCGTTAGGTGATAGAGTCTGGTCGAAATGAACAAAGCTTTTTTCCTAGCGCCCAGAATATGACTTATGAACGACATGTTGCAGTCGAAGGTCACACCTAGGTATTTGGCCTCCCTTTCCCTTGGGATCGGTTGGCTGTAGAGTTTTTGTTGCCCTAGTGTCTGGTGCCGGCCAGCGTGTGGCCTTATCCTGACGCCGGGTTGACCGGGGGAGTCCGGGGGTGTAATCACGACATAATCTAGACCGATGAAACTGTATTGCTCCACTTTTATCGGGACTGACGTCGATTCTCCATTTATGAAACCATTCGCCTAAACGATTAATCGCGTTCTGGAGCTTTTTAAAGATATAGTTTGGTCTTAGCGACTAACTATAGAGGGCGGTGTCATCGGAAAAAGTACCAGATTGACATCGTCGGGCTTTGGAATGTCGTGTAGGTCGTGTAGGTCGTGTAGGTCGGTCGTAAATAATAGAGGTGATAGGACCGATCCTTGAGGGACGCCCGCTTGGAGCGGTCGGCTCGTGGACAGGGTGCCCTCGACTCGATATCGAAAAGAGCAAGGCTGGGATGATGTAAACCAGCCTGTCCAGCACTTTGAGAGTGTACAGATTGTAAATCAAGCCGTTGTGCCAGATTTTGTCAAATGCCTTTGCGAAATCGAAGAAGACGGCCCCTGTGATACGGGGTTTGGTCGAGACACGAGTGCTTCGGACGAAAATCGAAATCAAATTGCTCGTCTGGGATGAGGTTATTGGAGAAGGCGTGGTCTTTCAACCGGAAGAGAATTATGCGTTCATATAGCTTGCCCAAGCAATTGAGCAAGCTAATTGGACGATAACTTGTGGGTAGATTAGAGGGTTTTTTCGGCTTGGGAATACCGATGACGATGGCTTCTTACCAGGCATCAGGAACAGTCTCTTGTACCGGGCTATGCACGGTACGATTTTGTGATTTATAATACAAAATAAATGTGGCAAGCTATTTCAAAACAACTTCTACAAATAAAAAAAATAACAAGAAGAAAAATTCAAAGACACCCAATTCAATAACTTTGTTTTTGTCTTTTTAAGAGACAAAAGCACTCTCTGACGACAATTTTATGAAGAAGAGGCTCACAATTATTAATCTAATAGGTAACCGAAACGTATGTGGATACTGTTAGAAAAGTAATCGCTGCCAAAAAATTAATATACATTTTGTGATAAAGGCAAAAGAACTAAATTCAACAAAAAAAAAGGCAAATTATATTAATACTTTTAATAATAATCTTTATCTATGGTGGATACACATAAATAAAGATGTGAAGCAATGCATAAAAAATAAATAAGATTATATGCTACATGCGTTAAAAGTCTACGTAGTTAATGAAGAAATAAAATATATAGAAGTACTAACAGAGTATTTTCTTACTGACCGAGCAATAATAACCTCACATTGTATAGACAATCAATCATAGCAGATTTGACTCGGTTATTGACCATTTAGCTGGACGCGAGTTACAGGTAACATCGGATTGCCTCTAGCGTCGCGAAAGCCAAGCTCTGCTCACAGACGAGGACACATTGCCTCATTTGCATTACAAAGGACCGGAAATGGCGATTGATTGATTTCGAACTCGATTCTCATTAATTAAAATTTAACACTATTGCGTTAAAAAGCGTAGCCGAAGCTGTACGCATACGAGATTTATTACATTTCTTAAATTAATACGTAACTTCAAAAGGCTTATCACATCTCGTATATTACAAACGCGTATTGTGGAATGAATTAAAAATATTTTCACAATGTTTGATAAAACTTTTGGTATATTAAATATTATTATAAAAAGTATCTTTGTTCATCTAAAATTAATGGTTGTATCAATATTTATCTGCTTTAGTTTTATTTAACAATTTAAAACTGTATACCGGCAGGTTACGATACGCTTACTAAAGTTGAATGGATTGCAATTCGATGTAAACCTTGTGAAGCTGATATTGGCAAATTGCCGTAACAAGCGGTAGACAGATGGCGGACAAACCTTTTTCTAAAAAATAACTTTTGACCTGCACAAAATTGTAGTTAAATTAACTTGCGATATAAAGTAAAAAGTACGTTTAAAATGTTTTGCCTGTGAAGTTGCCAGTGGTACTTCATTAGTTTGTCCCCTAAAAGAAATCTAGCTTCTGGAAGTCTACATTTTGTGTCATTTCGATTTAAGATACAAGTCATGTAAAGCAATAAAATATCTAGTAGCTATCTATTTCTCTGTTTAAGCAGAGAGAAATGTCATACTTTTAGGCAGTTTGCTACATCACTATTTTTTTATACATTTTTCTTACTTTTTGGGGTTTGGTATCGTAGTAAATAATAACGCTGTAAACAATTACGAATGAAAATATTTTATTGTTGAAACAATGACGCATATCCTGTATATGTTATTTCAAAAAACCCTTAGTAATATTATTTTCTTATGCAATAAACGTAGATCTACTTTAAGGCAGGCTTTATTTTGTTTTGTAACAGAATTTAACGCTGCAGGCACCGAAATTAGGCTCTTGTGCCAAGAGTCCTCTTTACGTGTTCAACTTGAAATCTGCAACAACTTTTTACAAAATTGCACCGGAAATAACATTTACAGACATCGTACGCAGTAAATACAATGGCTATGGGCCAAAGGTCTACGTCCAGCAGTGGTCACACGGTCACGTTCATCATCATGGTCGTGTCATATAAAATGAGGACACTTTTTATAACTCCGGCTAAATTTCTTACAGAACAAGGTTACTATTAATAAATCTAAATGACTATGGGTAAAGAAACAATTCTTTTACATAAAAAAGAGATTATCCTTTATACCATGCGTTTGATATCCTTAGTACGTTATTAATAACTTTAACTTTAAATAAATTTAAAACAGTTACTGTTTAAGCCACTCATAATATTTTGAAACCGTGCCAATTTAAATTAAATAGATATAGCACAGTTAATTTCTATATCAATAAAATTCTATACAATGAAAATATTTAACAACGTAGAAACATTTTAATATGTAACACTAAAATTCAATCTCGAATAAACGAATGAATCTAATTGCTACATTTTTTTGTGAAAAACGCCGATTTAATTTCCGGATAGTTAGCACAGTTTCAGTATTTTGCAACTTTGACTCGTCGTTATGTAACTTTAGTTACACACCATTTATTAAATTGTTCACTGGATTGGTTTTTTTTGCCAATAAAACAAGTAAAGCTTTTGTTTTAACATTTTTATTTGAAACCAGAGCTTTCGTAATGAAGTTAATGACTATATCGCAAGTTATTTTACGAAATAAGATTAAAATAAGGAATATGATCGCCCATCATAAAGCAATTACAGTTTTTATAACTTCTTGTAAAAATTATTGTAAATAAAAAGGCTACCTGTCAAGAGAAATCTGTTGGAAATAGTCTAAAAATGTCAAAGCAGATTTCTAAAATAAGAATGTTTTTTATTTACCCAAAAATGGCTAAAGAAAGTGTTGACAAAAGGTTTTAAATAAAGTAATGTACGGTTTTCAATCGTATGCATGCTTAAATTTCAAAAGTACTGAACGTTGTTAAAACGATATTGATTGAAGATGAAGGTTTATATATATATAATACTATAATTGTAGAGTATACCTAATAAATTTAAAGGGTTCACATCACACACATCACATCATCAGCCTTTGTTAGTCCACTGCTGGACATAGGCCTCCCCTAATACACCCCTATCCATTAGGGGGTTTGGACCGTATCCCACCACGCTGGTCCAATGCGGGTTGGTAGGTGGACCGATTTGTCACATGCCCATCCGACGAATGGATCATTTTACTTTTCAGACAATTGGGTGGTCAGCCCAAATTGCCCTAACCAACTAAGGAACAACAATGAAAATTAATTGCGTCCCCGCAGGATTCGAACCCACGACCTCCGGTTTCTAAAGCACACACCTATACCACTAGGCTACGGAGGCAGTTTAGAGGTTCATAATGTCGTAAATAAACAAGTTTTTTCAACACTTTTTTCTCTATATTGCTAACACTTGCACAAAATAGTGCACGACACCCTATAAAGGTCAACAACAATTACTAACCAACACCAACGACATTGTTTTATCGTTGTTTTCGGGTTAGTTAAGAAAATTTGGGACAATCAGCCTGTCTGGACAATTGTCTGAAAAGTAAGATGATCCATGCGTCGGATGGGCATGTAAAAAGTCGGTCCACCTAACCCACATTGGACCAGACTGGTGGGATACGGTCCAAAAATCCCCTTATAGAGAAGGCGTGCATTAGGGGAGGCCTATGTCCAGCAGTGGAGATGATGACGATGATGATGATGGCACGTTAAATTTCCAAAGATATTATAGATATCGGGTCGGTAGTTTTTTTATCGGAAACCAAGGCAAACGAGCAGTCCAGTTATCTGATGGAAAGTGGTCACCAACCCCCTTGGACTACGGCAACCAACGCGATGCGTGCAGTAATACATAGGATGTTACGTCTCATTTGCCTAGAAAATACGTTGGCTATGGTGCCTTTCAAACTGGCACACGGTAGTGTTTTGTACTCTATTGCTTTGCGGTAAAATAGGCGCCGCGATAGTACCACCCCAGAATATTTACCATTGACTAAATATTCGGAGCCTTGACGGACAGATGGGAAAATTAAAAATATTAGTATGGGAACATTAAAATGTACTGCTTGTGTGCTCTGCGTTAGTATACCTCTTTATTTAGTTTTATTTAAACGGTACATATAAACAGAGCAATACAAAGTATAATTCTAAATGCACGTGAATTAATATAACATCCTGAAATATTTTGGCTAAGCACATTGACCAAAAAAAAAGTAAAATAAGTTTATACGTTACAAAAATTAATTTAAATAAACAAACACGAAATCAAAACAAAACAAAATGAGCATTTTACAAAAAAGAACACGTATATAAGTTACGTTACTCTAATACTCAATTCAATATAGTCGCTATATATCAGATAACGGTTTGTGTCGTGTACAGACAAATTAGTGTAACCAGTGACACGTGGCGGCTCATGTCGTCGTCTAGAAGCTGCGTACGGTCAACGCAACTTGATAATTCCACCGAGAGCACCTTTGTCCCAAGCCCCCCGGTTGACCTAACGAAGCAGGGTATTAATTGAAATTCCGATATGGTAGTTGCCTATAGGAAAGTGAAATAATTTAACGCTCTAAGCTACACCATAGTATAGAACCTGCCTCTTTGACCTCTCAAGTAATTTAAGAAATAGACCAGATTACAGTACAAATGCTATATTTTTTATGTATTAAGTTTATTTAGATAAACTTTAAATATTTTGTAATTTAACTGAATTCTACTATTAATAAGCCTATTTTGGTAAATAAGAGTTAACATTAAAGTTTAAATAAAACAGAATAGATTTTTGTGAATATGTTGAATAAATATCCATGAAATTTACCATGTACCGCCATTTAATGAAAATCATGAGCGAGGTAAAATTTTACGATAATATCCTTCCACCGTTCTCGTTCTACTAAATTTAACTAAAGTCATAGAGCATATTTTTACAACGGTAATAATGTAAAATATAAGCTATGATGTAACGTTTTAAAAAAAGTTTTAAAATGTCTCCAAACTTACCTGCTGTTTACCTGATGGGAAATTATACGTACCTACTAATAGAAAAAACAGCCTAAGACGCTAAAATTCTGCTAAAAGCCATTGGATGTTACGTCCCACTCACCTCTTCCAACGAAACACAGTAATGTTAAAACATTATTGTGTTTTAGGATTCACTGTTGTTTAGTGGCAAAAGTAGTCAACGTAGTGATATCCTCCTAAGTCGCCTATAAAATAAACTACTATAAAAACTTCTTTTTAATAGACCGCCTATTTGTATTGTAATACAAAACAGTACAATTGTATCAAAAGAAATATTCTTATACTGTTACAAATAAAAAATTAAAAAAGTTAAATAAATAAAATATATGTAGAACTGTCAACTAATATCAACATAGCAATAATTATTTTAAATTTTATACTAAAAGTTAAAAAATTCTCATTATATAATACCATTCCCAACCCTTTTTGTACTTAAAACATATGCATCCAAATACTAATAGGTTTTTATCTTTTTCAGGTATCCTCCCAGTAGAAACAGACGGCAAGTATACTGTTAAACTGTTTATAAATCTTACATTGATAGTATAGTCACAAATAGATAATCGTGAAGTTATACACTTCCTTAAGTTTAAAAAAACACCTAATACTTTTTTAATATATACTAGGAAAAAATATCAGACATTGTAATCCATAAAAAAATTAGCAAATACACCTTTTTGTGATTACAAAGAAAGCGCGTAACTTTAAATTTACTTTTTTCCGAACTTAATAACTATACAAAATACAGTACAAATGTCAATCTTTTATAATTAAAAAGCGTACTAAACTATATTAGTAGATTATGCTATTAACCATAGAAAAACGACCCTCCTCAGGACACTTTAGTGAAATAGCTGTTACATTCACAGGTTAAATAGCCGGCTTACCAAAATCTTAATTTTGGTCGCTCTCAGCGAGCGTGAATCGTGTGAAGATTAATAGCAAACGCTCCAAAGGGACGGATGAATTTAACTACAAAAGGTTAGTAAATAAATAACTTTAAGCAGGCACAAGCGAATTTCTCTTGTATTTATTTACTTTTTTAATTGAGTTTTATTGCAGGTATACATTGCAGTGGATTGGTTACTACAAAAATTATAAAAACATTAATACCCTAAAAATATATTGTAAACATACATCGCTAAAGCCTAAAGATGACTCAAAATAATAAAACTAATATAATACTATGGTAATAATTATAAAAGAGACCTATACAAATTGTTAAATGATGGTGGTAAAACAAATATTAAAATAAATTCCGACTTCATTTTGTAATATAAAAAAAAAACACTGTTTTAAAATACAATCCTCGGTCATGCACAATAAAATCTTTTCTATAGGAATAATTAATTACCCCAAAAACATTTTCAACAATGGCGTGTAATAAAAATAAATTTATAAAACGTAGCACCGGACAAAATAAAAAGCCTATCATTATTTTAATTGAACTTGTACAAGGAACCCTCGAAACTGCCTAAATAGTGTAAAGCACGTCAGTAAATAATAGATCGACGTCGATTCGTATATATTTAACTATACGCTCTTGACAAATAGGGTAAAGTGGACTTTACAAGGCTTACTATGCGCACTTTGTACCCTGGTAAGTATTACGTAACTAACATTCCACCCCTTTGGTAATCACGGCGACACTTCACAGTCATTAATTTATTCACTTCACTTTACAATATTCCCTATAGCTTTGATGACAGTGTTTGCATGGTTATATGGATTGATTGATTAATGATGAGATAGGGCGAAATTGTGACGATTTTATCGTCAGTTACATCTCGCTTAGTTTCAGTGTTGATAATACGCTTTGAAATTATTTATAACTTTTAACATTTATTATATTGGTAATAGATAAGTGTTTTTATATGTTTTAATGTATGAAAATATTACTTAGTACACATTAGATAGATGTGAAATACTTCTGACAAATTTAAACTTGATATAATTTAACGTTCTTTTTTCTAATTTTAGAGTATGTATAATTACAAAGGCGCTATTCAATTATTGAAATATTTTAACAATTATTAGAGTTTATACAACAAAATATATGATTAAAAGTTTTTTAAAATTTATTTTAATGTAATAAAGTTTATATATAATTTACAATTTGTTATAAACAATATATATAAATTTAAAATTAGTAAATGTAAAATAAGTATATTGATAATGACATTGATATATTTCGGTTTTGAGGCACGGCATGTAATAAAATTGCTAAGTAAAGGAACATCTAAGTTAATGGTACTAGTTGCAATCAATATGTGTTTCTTGCAGTATTATTTTTGGAAAGATGTTTAGCCTTGCTACATGTGCTCGTAGCTCTATGTATTGTTTAAGTAAACTTTAATGGTCAATGTTTTGTTTACCAATTTAAAACTTTATTGAGTTATTTTGTGATTTTATGTAAGAAAAATATAAGTTATAGAACGGTTCTAATTATTTTTTACAAACGGAAACACCAAGAGAACAGAAAATGATTGATCTTTTTCTAAAAAGTAAGTTTCGGTCGGACACAGGTAAAAAGCAAAAAAATAGTTTATTTACTTCAAAAGAGCCTGTTCTTTCTAATTAATTTTATGTCAGATTTAAACTGCTAAATAACTAGAAATTAGTTAATAAATTAATAATTAACACATAACTATTCTATCTTAATGCAACATGTTCATGATAGACATAATAGACAAATGGAATTTTCTTAGTAAATTGATAGATACGTGATCATCAACCTTAACTAAATTAACACATAATTCACACTAAGTTTATCCTACGGAGACTGCTATTATTGACGTATGTTCTATAGGAGATAGTCGAATCTATTTTGAATAATGCTGAATGCTGCAGGGTATTTGGACAGTGTCCATTCAGCTAAAAGATCCACTTGCATAATATTCCTCTGCCTAACGTACAGTTTGAAACTCGAGTTATAATAATTGAAAACAATATTCTATCAGTTAATTTGTTCAATGTTACTTATAATAATGTTAAGCACTAAATTAAACTGTAAATAATTGCTATCAACTTTAAAGTTTACGTTATTTTACCTAATAATCTTTTTGACCGACTTCTCAAAAGAATGAGGTTCTCAACGCGGATCGGTTCCTAAGTTTTTTTATATATATATGTTACTCTCCGTACTTACGCTCCGACTTTATTTATTCTCTTTTTAAATTAAATATATTAGCTTCTCATTGGTCAGTGATTGATTTAAATAATTTTGTAATAAGTAGTTAATTAGATATTTGAGAAATTAAGAACATTACGACAACTTCGTGCGATTAAATTAGAAACGATGTCACAAACCGTAAAAGATGGACATAAATCTTTGTTTTAGAAATAACGCTCAATAACCATTTTGATTAATTTAAAAAAAAATGCAAATATACATTATTGAAGCTCACTTAAAGCTCATACAATGTAAGTTCACCTACAACTGAATACATTTATTATTGCTTACGCGACAATTTGGTTAAATGTAAATCTTAAAAGCTATGAAAGATTGTAAAATGCGAGGGCTGAAATCACGGGGCAATTTCACTTTGTTACCCGCTTGTATTGCGTAAAATCGTTCCGAACTGAAGTCGTATATTTTTTGTTAAAGTTCACTTGTTTAATTTGAAGATAATCTTTTTCGTACTTAATAAAATCTACTGATTCTTCTTTCATTCTGTCCTGTGACCACTAGTGATGAATCTGGTTTTAATCTGTTTTCTAGAAGTCATCGAAGTAATAATAAAAGAATGGCCAAAATTAAGATGAACTTTTGAATAATGTTTATATGTTAAACAATGCTCGAACTTCTACAATTGACGAGCTATCAACCGTGGAACCCTGATTAAAGGTTAATTATCTAATTCTATTCATGTGTGAGGAATAAATCACGCGTTAAACGTTTTTCAAACCGCAAAATGGCCGTTTGTAAATATAAAATGCACATTTTGAAGATATCTCGATCACAAGGGTAATTGTATTCGCGTGATTTTTTTTTACTTTATTTGTTTACTAACAAACACATACATAGATACATATATTGTTTTCGTAGTTGCATGCTATGTTGTATTTGTATTTGCCCAGCATCGGTTCAGCATTATTTTTTTACCACATTTTTTTTCTTACATATTTACTTTATGGGTCGAATAAATCGACAAGAAGAACAGACCGTTTATCTGTAGCAAAACGATAGGTACAACTATTAAAAAAATGCAGCATATGATACCACAGCTTGACCTTGCGACATGGGACACGTTGCTCTCACGTAATAACTCCACCAGCTAGGTAGCCGCTCGGACTAGAATATATTGACGTTTACACACAACTGCTTTGCGGCAGAAATAAACGCGAGGTACATCACTCGTGTGCCCCTGTACACGATGACCAACAATAGTCAATGACGTCTGTTACATAACCTTATTATGTAACGAACCAAACGCCGTTGAGTTTGTTGCATAATAAGGTAACATGACTTCTATTTTTATTTATATAGTGCGAGCAGAATGAAACCAGGTTCACCTTTTGGCAAATGATGTGTCTTTTCTAAGATCTAACAACAACGTTTTATGCTTAGATCGATTTTTACAAGTGACCATCTGAGGTAATACTATCGCAGTGGCACCGTAGCCACCGTAATTAGTAGACGAACGAAACGATCTTCTCTTCTTCTCTCGTTTTAAAGTGGTAAGCGGATTTGCTTGTCTTACGCTGGTTTCTTTTCTTTTAGGCATGGCTAAACCTGGTCATCAGCTGAAACACCACGCTCGTCTTAGCGATTTAAGCTATAAAAAACTAAAGCATTTAAAATAAATAAAAATGTGCATTTATTAGATAACAAATAACAAACGAAACATATTATTCACAATAAACCTGTATATTTTAAATAAATGCAAATATTGAAAGGTGATAAATGAATCGTGATATGAATGCCAAATTCGAAAAAAGAAATCCTTTTGCGATTATAATATTAAACATTTTTTGCCTTCATAAAAAGAGGCATAAAAACACTGCTTCACTCTGGCACGAAAGCCATTAATTTTGATTAGACAAAATAATATCATAAGATTCAATGGTTTATTTGATTTTTGACCGAGTTTCTAAAAGGAGCGTAGGTTTTTTTTTAATTTTTTAAATACGTTACTTCGTTGCTCCGTTTCTAGAGCTCCGATTTTGTTCATTCTTTTTCATTACAATAAAGATATTAGCCTCCTATTGGTCCCTTTTTTTTAAATTTTGTAACAAAATGGCTCAAAAAATATAGGTACCTAAACCGTAAAAGAAAGATAAAGTATGTTTTACATAATTATACAACTTTAATTGGTCTATAATATAATCCGCGATAGCATTTACCTATGTTTTAAGAACAACGCACAATATGCATTTTAATGTAAACATTTAAAAAAAATTGTAATCAAGCATTTTCAAAACTTATTTAAGATAGTACAGTTTCAGTTCACATAAAAGTTATTGATTTACAAAAAACTTCATTTTATGTACATAGAACGTGTGCTAGGCGTCATTTTAATGAAATGAATACCTTAAAAGTTTTCAAAGATTTAAAACGCGATGGCAGAAAACAATTTCAGACACTACAATCAATTCCTGCTTTTTTCGCCCATCTTACTCATAAATGAGTCGACCTAAATAATATGGAATCAACATAAAAGTGCTCTAAGAGGATCCCAATATTAAAAAAAAAAACAAAAGTCTTACAATTGTATATATTTTTCATGTATAATAAAAAAAACATTCAATCTTTTTAATTAGAACCTTTTTTCAAAGGTGTTCTACATTTTAGAATTCTACACATTTCTTTGCTTTATATATCAAAAGTTGCTTAAGGTTTCTTTTTAAGTATAATTGCTACCTATAGTCTAGCTGAATATTAAGAATCTCAATTAAGTAAGTACTAGTCTAATTGCAAGTGTATATTATATAAGATTATATTCATACCGTATAGAGATTTCAACATTAAATTAATAACAATACTAAACTGTATATATCTTGTCCAAATAGTGTACATTTAAAATTGAAAGATCTCCGTTTTTCTACGTTTTATTTTTGCAACAAAGAGCCCAATTCAAACATCTGCTGACTTATACAGGGTGGCCCATAAGTCCTTTGATATGAAAAAAATTATTAAAATAAAACTAATTACATTATGCATTACATTTTATTTACCAAAAAGCTTAAAAACGGGAATTATATTTTGAAAATAACATCTTCTAAATATAATCCGTTGCGATTACGGCACTCTTACAAACGACGTCTAAAATTGTCGATGACTGCGCGGCACGTCACTGCTGAAATGCTTGTCATTTCTCTGCGGGTGTTTTCTTTTAGGACCTCAATTGACCGCGGGTTTGTGTCGTATACTTTAGCCTTAAAAAATCATCGGGATCAGATCTGACTACGTGGAGGCCAGGAAATGTCCTCTCTTAGAGATCACTTTGCTAGGAAAAAGTTGACGGATAACGGGCATAGCAGTGTTAGAGGTGTGAGAAGTGGCCCCATCCTGTTGAAACCACGTCCTGGCATTAAAGCCTGAAAAGTTTTGCAATCCTGGTATGAAAAACTCTTCGATCATAGCACATATCGCTCCGACGTAACAGTAACTGCGCGCCTCTGCCATCCTCAAGAAGTAAGATACCATGGGCTGACATAGCGGCCCAAACAGTCACTTTCGGACTATGTAAGGGCTTCCTTTGCTTAAGTTTTGGATTGATGGGGCTCCAATAGCGGCAATTTTGTTTACTAACATGCCCGTTAAGATGGAAATGAGCCTCGTCAGAGAACATTATGTTATTGAAGGAAGTAAACCGATTCAACATTTCATTTGCATAATTTTGTCTTTGAATACCGTCACTTTCCTTTAATTCTGGAACCAACTTAATTTGTAAGGGTGCATATGTAAATCTTTCTTCAAAATCCGTTGTAACCATGTCCTGGATACGTTTAATGCTCTGGCGCGCTTACGAGTTGACTGTGTCGCATTTTCGCTAATAGACTGAGTCACTGTGACTATGTTTTGTTCCGTACGTGATCCTTGGCGACCCAACCGCGGTTCATCTAACGTCGAACCGGTCTCCTCGAACTTAGCAACCCAGTTTTTAATCGTTTGAAGAGTTGGAGTGTCGTCAAAGTTGTGTAAACCTTTGTGTTCTCGAAAATTACGCCGCGCAACGGTTTCCAAATTGTCGTTTTATAAAACTCGCGCACACAAAACGCACGATCCGCTCCGGTAAAACGCTCCATCGCGACTAAATTCCCAGAAACCAAAGTTACTCCCCGCTTTCCCTGCACGCTCACGCGTGGACTTATGGCCACCCTGTATTTAAAATAAACGGTTTAAGCTTTTTTATGTGCATATTTAAAGTTATATTACAATACATTTTTTTGTAACAATTGATGTAAGAACTTAAGCGTGTATTTTTTAGTGTATGAGCATTAAACGTTTAGGTTAATCTGATTGGAAGTTATATATGATTAAGATACCATGCCATCTACCGTTTAATTTCGGAAACCAATTAGATTCGTGTGCATCATATTCAAATAAGAATATTTTCTTCATAAAAGAAGGATGACACTTGCTAATTGATTGCCTTCAATACTACCACTAGTTCGGAACAAGATCTGCCTCTGACCGTCATTTCCTGTAAACTTTTATAACAAAATTAATACAATAATTTTGAGTTGTCATTAAATTGAAAATACCTAAAATTAGCATTCATTCAAAAGAGTGTGTTTTTATTGGTTAAAGCAATGACACAAAAAGGACTTTCTCCTGATACGGACGAACAGATGGCTTTTTTTTTGTATGTTATGCTTCCAGTCTTTGATAAGCTTCATCTAACACAGAGTTCGCGGGAAGCTTTCGTCCCCACGAACCAGGTGGCCAATAAGGGGCCGCACGTACAGAAGGTACGTTGGTTAGGCATTGTTTATGTCTCCTAAGGATCGTCGACGATCGGTTTACGAACCGGACGCGACGGTCTGGCGACTGTATTAATCGGTGGCGGTGAGAACCGCCCTGGAACGCGGGTGTATCTAGTGTACGCGGTGTGTGTATTTCGCTGTGCTCGTGGGCGAGGGCGAACTACAGGTGAATGTGTTCTATCCCTACTCGTGTGGTGTGTACGGTCTGATGTCGGGAACCCCGTTGGGTCCGGAGTCTCGCCGACCCCTTCCTCGTCCGGGTCGAGGAGAACGTTTCGCGGTCTACGCTTTTGACTAGACTCATTTGGATCGGCTGTAAACATTGCTGATTTTACCAGCAGAGGGTTACTGTGGTTGACTACTTTATCTATGTGTTTTCGAGTTAACTTTTTAAAGTGCTCGCGGTGTGTCGGTAATTTTTATACTACTTGTAGTTGGTTTAGGAGTGTGGAGGATGCGTGAGCGAATTGCGCCATGATTGGTCGTATACATACCTTGTACAATAAAAGTTTATATTTGAGCGACATTTTACTGTGAGAATTCGTTAGGTGATAGAGTCTGGTCGAAACGGACAAAGCCTTTCTCCTAGGCAAAGCCTTTCTCCTAGTCGAACAGATGGCAATACCTTCCCTGTCCATAAGAAAAGCAGCGCAATGCACTACAAATTCGCTCACCACTCTGAGACATCATGATGTGTCTTTACAAAATACTGATTTGGGGCAAAAATGAGCACCGGTAAGGTACTACCCAAGACCTCCTATGTTTTCATTTAAATTTATTTACTAACACAATAACATTATCAGCATCATATAAATCTGTTAAAGTCCACCGCAACGTGGACCATCCTGACAAGGCGCTAAGATGAATGATCGTAAGCTCTCTACATTCACTAACTTCCTGTACATTTGCACAGGTCGTCGCTCCATCTCGTGGTATTCACCTAAAGCTGTAAGGGTCAGTGAGGGGCTGTAACCCGAGAACCTTACGTCTGCATTGAGCTTCATATTGTTTGACTCTGATTTAAGGAAATTTTATACGTAAACCGTTGTAATATAGACCGAATATAGTACATTTTAAGCATATTACTTGACACTGGTTATGCTTACTAGAGGGTATGAGGCGTGTGCTTATACTATTGCTTAGTCTACGTTAAATACCTGTAAGTATCAAGAATAATGCAATGATAACCATTGTTCTCATTGTATTAAAATGACACTGAAACTAAATTGTATTGTTTAATTTTTTAACGATCGTAAATTTATTATTTCTTTTATAATTCCCTACAGAATAATAAAATGAACAAATAAGCATTAAGCCTAAATTAACGTTTATGTAATTGTTTAAGCATTAGCACAAACCTTTGTGGCTTTTTACGTTAATATCTTCAAAATTGAGTTATTCCTGTTTATTCAATAAAAAAAAAGCGTTCATGTTATTATGCTAACAAAATGTCCACTATTACAGTATCGATACCCGTGGTTTTTACAGACTAATTAAAACTACAATTAACTTAATCATACACTAACAGCTACATAAATGTAAAGCCCGGAGTGCCAATAACAATATGTGGTCACGGTCTGATTTCCAATGAAACGAATATGTGGATTAAAAATGTTTACGTAAACAGCAATTTCACTAATATTACAAAATTTTATTTTATAAATACTACAATCAAGTTACAATCTTATATTGAGTATGCTCCTTCAAGAGCCCAATCAATTACCCTTGCATATTGGCAATAGCATTTTCTTTTTATTTCTCGAAAACAGAGTAAAAGAAATGTAATATCAAAGACATTTATTATATATACATATTAGTTTCATAAATTGATACTATAGGCGTTTCAGCAACAATTTCTATAATTTTCACCACTAGCCTGATGTTTTTCTTATTTAAATTACCATTAGCTTTTTAAATCCTTTGTACAATATAACTTAATACTGAGGTGCAATAAGCAACACATACTGTTCGATAGTTAAAACTGAATATCTTTAAAAATTTTGTCTATTCATAAAAGTCTTCGATTACCTAAAAACCTATAAAAACACTTTTATAAACAATCTAACCTGCATATGTAAAAATTCCAAAAAATAATAAAACGAAAATTAAACTATAAATATTATCTAAAAAATCCACAATATTACAATAACAGTAACAGCATTCAGTTAATATTATTTGACAATTTCCTTAAACCGAAAGCAGAAAGCGTAACCCGTTCGTGCGTCAAATTCGTGCAAACCGACTGACTTTGACAAATCCACCGTTTAAAATTAAAATTCATATTTTGATTTACAAAGTGCTTATTTACTAACATATTTCGCTCGGCATCGCTTTCAACCGCTCGCGTCTCTTCACTGAACTTTGTGTAAACGTCGACGGGTTGTTCAATTCAACGTTTCTCGAGAAATATAGGTGCGCAAATAATAAAACACAGCCTAAAGGAAAAATCTCTGTGTTAAAATATTAAAACGCCACTTTGAATTTTTGACGACGAAATTATTGCTTTGAGGTTTCTCCAACTATGTATATTAACCAATGTTAAACTTTAACAGAAACAAATTAAAGTAGAAAAAAATATTACTGTTATTAACAAAAATAAGGTAACTTGTTATTTAAATATTATCATTATTAATTATAACATCTTCTTAAATACGTCCCTTAACTATTTTCCCTCATAAATGTCACCTTTACGGCTAAAAAACTTATCCGTATTAAAAAAATACATAAATATCAAAACAAACGTTAACTTAATGTATATTTTATCAGTAATTAAACTTAAAAAAAAAGTACTTATGCGTTTATGCATAAGTTAAGTGACTTTTTTTGCAGAGTTTTCACTAACGGGGATATTTTTTTTGCAGATGCTGGCGACTCTTGCTGCCTCCTTTGCGAATGTTTTTGACAGACTCACCACACCAAGACAATCCACAACTTAAACATATTACACATAACACAAACACGATAATTTATTTTGTTATACAAATTAGTAAAACACAGCATTCTCTATCACAGACAAAGTCAAAAGTAGGTACATGTGCTAGAGCACCTTTTGCAGTTAATAATCAAATAATGCAATGCAACAATTGTACCTTTTTAATTTACATGTGTTATTTAAAAAAAAAACACAGTAATTAATTTTAATATAATAAATTTATTAAATTAATCATCATCCGCCTGTGATAGTCCACTTGCTAGTCAGGCCTGCCCTTATACACCACTATCCATTATCCAGGGGGTTTTGGACCGTATCCCAACTTTTTACATGCCCATCCGACGCATGGATCATGTGGAGGCAGTTTATTGAATTAATACATTTCAATATTGTCACAATCTTCTGATTTCTATTCTATTAGTAAGGGTGAGACTTGTGAGGTATTTACAGTTAATTTTACTTTATTTTCTGTTTTTTATTACGATTGTTGCATTGCATTACTCGATTATTAACTGAAAGGGTGCTTTATTTTTAAATTAATTTCATTGTTCTATAACACTAAGATCTAATAAATAAGAGGCAACACTAGTTGTGAAATAATCTGTCATTTATATCAGAGCCTAATTACGACCGGAATTTATGAAAACAAAGGACAGAATCAAAGCGATAGCGCCTATCGATTTTAACTTTTGGCTATTTAGATGCGAAAATCGATCCGAAGAGTTTCGTTTTGGTGCCATTTGTGTTAAACAATCTTTTTAACGTAAGACTTTTTTTATTGAAATTTTAGAGCTTGTCTGGGTTTTATAAGTTTTATGAGTATTTTTAAGTTTACGAACACCAACACGATTTTTTGAGACAAACTGTGACATCACACAAAAGCTGTGCGCAATTTCAGGTGCGGATTTAATCGATATTAATACTTACCTAAACTTGAATATTATTTAAGAATAATATAGACAATATTCAACTAACAAAGAGTTGAACACAAAAATAAATGAGTCATTAAAATTATATTTACATATTTTTATATATAAATTATGGTGAGTTTTAAATCCGCGCCTGAAATAATATTAACATCAAGATTTGTCAACGTTCGCCGCAAAGAAGATTCGAAGACGCACAGAGTAGCCAGGCGCCGAGGCAGCATTTTCAAGATGTCTATAAACGTTGTGCTTTGCGAGAAATGCCTCAGCGAATGCAACATAAGGTACAGGCGCCGATGAAGGCCCACTTTATTTCACAACCTTGTAAAATCGTGCACATAAGTAGAGTAAGCAAAAAACCTAATGAAAGTTGTAATATATTTATTCGAGAAACAAGATATCTAAAAAAGTAGTACAGCTTTTGGCATTTTAACACAAATGTAAACACTTTTTTAAAAACATGGTATTGGGCTATCTTGGGAAGATGGTCACTTAAGATGGCCCGAAAAATATTAATGAAAATTATATGCATTATAAGCACTTTTACACTTTTATCATAAAACATCAAAATAAAAACACATCTTTCTCATAACATTATGCATAAAAGGTTATAAAATCAACCAAAAATTTTAATGTGGGCTATCTTAAATATATCAAAATACAAATCAGTTATAAAATAAGAACAAACTAATAAATTAAATTAAATTTAACTTGGAGATCAACTATGAAAGTAATTTATCAAAAATAAATTAGTTCTATTTCTTAAATATTTTTTTATGCCATTCATAGGTGGGCTATCAAAGGAATGAAAATTAACTTTGAGATAATTCAAAATATACTTTTAAAACAACAACTAACCAACAACTGTGTCGGTCTATTCCCTACGCCGTTTCGTAGTAGAAGGTTCCATTTCAATCTGCGATAAAAAATAGAGTAAAACAAAGAAAAAATTGGTACCTCCAATAGTTATTTAAAAATAAAATTGCTGACTTCAAAATTAATACATGCTTATTCAATCTCAAGAACCACTTGAGCAATTTGGTTGAAACTTGCCCTATTTTTAAGTTGAACTATAGGTACCTAATTCAAGATTTAATGCAATCCAACATAGAGTCCGAGACGTGCGCAGACAGAAAATACAATCATACAAATACAAAAATATACTAATACTATATTCCAGTAACCCTAGAAATGCCCGGGCTATCTTTGGGAATTATGCTATGGGCCATGATAGGAAATTACACTCCGATTGAATATAATCTTGAAAATATACAAAAAACGAAATAAGATAATAACACTTATGTAATTGGCCAATAAATAGATTAAAGTAAAGTATGTAAATAATAAAATAGATTAAAAAGTTTAGAGTAAAGAGTTTTGTTATAAATTTGTTAATTTTTAAAAGGATTTAGATAGTGGAGGTTTATAACCTCCAAACGTGTATCATCTTGATATGAACGAGCAAACTGTCATCTGTCTTGAAAATGGCGACGCGCCGGTAGTGGAATACACTTGCACTTTTGTATAAAAAAAATTCAAGTGTTTCGAATTATCATAGGTGTATTTTTTTAAAAGTAGGCTATCCGAGGAACTGGGCCGTCTTCGGCGACACTACCTTACTTATATCCAAACGGTTAGTATTCTTGTATTTATTTCAGGAAATTATAAAAATAACATATTAAATTTAATGCTAGAATGAAGGTTCAGGTATTCATTTAGGAATAGAAGTAGTAACAAATCAAAATAATTATTCACGAATTTAAGCCTTTGAGTTATGGCCGAATAAATTTATTATTAAGTTTTAGCTAAGCCATAAAAGATAAGTATTTAAAAACAACGTAACATGTGTCAAGAGACCAAGTCCACAGCATATGTTAGGCATCCTTATTATAAAACGCCAAGTTGACGATCACCAGTAGATGGTGCACCAAAAAAAGTTAGACATACTGACCTCAGAACTAGACATGACGCAGTAGTTTCGGCTTCAAGTCGACATTTTATGAAATATAGTTACTAATTAGCTACCATATTTTCTTAGCCGAAACATAAAAAACCTAATTGCAACTGATATCACATTAACAACACTGAAAGCCTAACCTCGTACTTAATGAGAAAAGTTATTAAAAGCCGAGAAAGCACTCGACGTTCCGCTCCTCTAGTAAATTGCAACGTGGTCATGCGTAAAATGTCAATTTCTATAATTACTTCTCGAAAGAGTGTCGATACCGCAGGCCGACTGAAAAAAACATAAAGCACCGATAGAAAATATATGAAAAAAGGTATCCACGTGTTAACACTACGCAATGATCGCCTGATGAAGCAAGTGAGTGTTATTTCCAGCATAATTTACATAGAGATGGATCAGCGTCCCACGGGCCGCGCACCCGTTGAATTTCTATTGTTTAGATTGGAAAACTAAGTGCGGTTGTGACGACTTTCCTCTCACGTCATTATTAGATTGCAGGTGACGTTATTAGCGCAGGCCAAGCTATGTTTGTGTTGGAATTGTTTCATAGGATCGAGTAATATTCAATGCAAGATAAACATTTCTTCGTCATTCCCTATGCAGGTAAATAATTAGATTAGACTGACTTTGACTGTAAGTCGCTTTTGAATTTGTAACTTATTAATGTCAACAATACTTATTCAGAGCGTGCAGCATAAAGAAATTAATACAAGCACCAGCAATGAACACGAAATGATGTTTTAAAGTTGAACTTCAATGCATATTTTAAATCAAATTCTAATATAGTATATAGAAAAAGAGATGAAAGTGAACGAGGTATTACAGGCATACCATATAAAGTTATTAATGGTTCTAAATCACATGACATTTTCATGGAAAGGACAAAAGGCGGTAGTTATTATCTCGCTCATCCTGCAGTTAAACGAAGCGTGAACAGTCCTATTACAATAAATAAGTCTAAACATAGCATTAAATAAATGTTAATTATTATCATCAATTCAGTCCGAAGGCTATCTAATAGTACAAGTGATTTAATTATGTCACGATTCGATAATACTGTAATAGGTTTCAGTTAGCCCGCAGAGAACTTAATAATTAATTAAATTCGCATTCCCCATTATCCGTACAATCGAAACGGTTTTACGTAGATGTCTATGGGGTTGAGGACAAATCGATTTCCTAATGGCGGCCTGTGACCACCCGGCCCCGTGGAGATTGACTCATTTGCACTGCATTACATTACCGAGTGACATGCTCAGCCACTCTCATCACTGTGCTAATGGACATGGCATGAGCTTTTATTAAACCACTTGGCGCGAATCGACCAGTTACCACAGATAATCGAAATTAAAACAACAAATGTCATCTATCTTCACGTTAGCTGATGTGTGACGAAATTGTTAATTTAATACGTATTTGTAGATCCATTTTAATGTGATAGCGCGCTGCAATGTTATTCATTATTTCAAGTGTACGTTACGAAATAGTTATATAGATAATATAAATTAAGAAACTATCGTAGTTTAACTTTATCTTAAAAGCAGTTAACTTTATAAAATCAAGCAACATCTGAAAATTATAAAAAAAATAACGTAACGCCTGAATTTAATTTGATAGGTAAGTATATTATTTACTGTTCGAAATGTGAAATAAAAATGTATAGGCGTTATTTTGATGCACTACAAGAGTATTGGCTTTTGCACTTAAATTGTATATCGAGCTGTTGCGTTCGCGTGGGGATATAAAAAAAATATTCTGTTACATTTTTTAAAGAGCCTAAGTTACTCCAGTTACATCAGGTATCTTCCAGTGAAAGTCCCGTTAAAATCGGACCCGCCATTACAAAGATTAACCAGAATAAACAGACTGAAATTAAAAAAATATATTTTGTTATATAGGTAAAATTTTACAATGTAATAATTTTAAAACGGTTATTTTGAGGTTACAAACAAATACTCCAATTTTATTTATTTGTATAGATATAACTAGTGCGTAATTTAAATGAGTTTCTTTGCAGAAAAAAATAAGCCAAACGTCATAACTTTAAAATGTCAAAAGACCATTGCTTTATTGATACAAAACTATCAAAAGCCTTAGTATTTAAATTAAATACGAAAGTAATGTTTTCAAATCATCATACTTACAAAAAGTTTCAAAGGAAGATGTTTGAATCAACTTACGAAACATTTATAAATTGCATTACTTTGACACTTAAATATATTTTTAGGGTTACGTGTGATTTAGTAGCTCTCTAAATAAATATCTTTGAAGTTATTGTAATAAAATGGAAACAAATTTTATCGCCCTTGACTAAATCCCTGGAGATTGTCTATTCAGGGGCCTCGAGGGCCTCTCGCCTTTTTATTTCTTAATTTTTTTGTAAAATCAGTTCGTATAATTTCTTATACTTATACCGTTAGTAATCTAAAATATTTATTCCTAAAAAAATTTACTTTGGGATTTTTAACTTAAAAATTTACTTTTTAACTTAAAATTAACCTTTATCGCCTAATAACAATTGTCGAACCAACCATTGAAATTTGTAGTACGAGTCGTTAATAATATAAATATGAATTAAGACATGAAATATAGATACATCCCTATGTAACATGAAATTTAATGCCGTATGAAAGATTTCATCGTGCACTCTTTTTACATAAAGTTGACTTCATGTCTAGAATTTAAAAAAAAAAAACAAAAAGTTTTAAGTTTCCTTATTGATAAACTAGTAAAGGTCGATACGAGAAACTGGGAAATACTTTTGCTGAACTATAGCGGGCCTTTTTAAGTCTCGAGGCCGTTTAATAACCATAACAGTTTCAACAAAAATCTTAGTTATAGACAGAGTTTAGGGGAGAAAAACATGGATATATATAGTCGTGTATAAATAATGCGCCTTAAAATTTCAACCTATTTGTTACATTTCATGATGACAAATATAAACACCAATAAAATTACTATAATAATGACAATGATGATGAACTTGCCATCGCCCTTTATTGAGCATTTAACTATTTATGTGCGTTAAAAGTAGAATCTTAACGAAATAGTTCCTAAACTTGTGATAATCATAAAATATTAACGTACAAATAATCGCTATAACAATGCTATTGAATGGGTAAAATAAAATAAAAATTATCAATAGTCTGAACAGTAGTATAAGCGGTTTAACTATAACATAAATACATGTCACATCCTATATCCTTAATTTTAATTGAAAAAATATTGCTGTTTGAGTTTTGAAAGTTTGTCTAATATAAAATAAGACAAAAATTTTCTAAGAACTTTACTTGAAGTTAGTTTGTTCGTAGTTGTAACTTATTATAGGTAAATTCCAAATAAAAACATATTATTTTATATTGATTTTTAATATCCCAAAATACATATGTTAAACCATTTTAAAAAAGCTTACATTGAAGATTATTATTCGTCATTACCGCTTCTATTGCATACAATCATTTCTATAGAAGTACTAAAAAACAAATTTGCTGATTTATTGCCAAGTTCAATAACCTACTCATGATTATGAGGTCGCGCGTCTTGCTCTATGTAGGCGCCGAATTCGTTACACATTTCTAAATTGGCACGCACGATAGATGCGAATAGGAAAGAAAATAAAAAGTTGAGAAAAAAACGCTGTTCAATGTAATTTTAAATACTTTTGGTGGTTTTTCAAACTATTTTTTAATTGTTACGGATAACTGATGTTATATCAGAAGTAAATAGGTGTAGCACTTTTTTTGGTACAGGTGTCATTACATTTTATATTTAATTTATATAGGAGACAGATGGAAATAAAAAATTAACAATTGCTAGTGTAATTTTGTATCGTAATTTCTATATTTTAATTTATCATCAACCATAACTTTCGCTTTAAGAAAACATTGTGTTCTCAATTTTAATCAATTTTTTTTTCAATCTCTGGAGTAAACAGACATAACTATTTGACTTCTCAAATAAACATGTAATGTACCTTAGTAAACTGAAATGATAAAATAATTTCTCAAAAAAAACCTGAAGGACTAGACAAGCAAAATCATGTTTCCAAAGGTCAATGTCCTTTGACGAACTAACAGCAATTGCAAACATTCCTAGCGCCATCTTTTTGGACATATTAATAGTTGCGGGATAGACATAGTCACAGTCTCTAAAAAGCCTTGATAGGTGGCGCTAGACGAGCAAGTTGTGCGAATTTGTGATAACAAAAATGTCAAGGCCAATTTTAATAAATAACAAAATTGTTTTTTTAAACAATTTAGAGCATCGTTCTATATAAACATTTATATTTTTGGTTAAAATTTGAATGAAAAACCTAAATTATTAATATATTTTTTAAATAAGAAGCCCGATTTTCTGTTCATAACCTCATTTTCGTATCTATGGATTTTGCAAATAATCGTGTAAATTGACTGGTTTTCAACTATTTTTAGGATAAAATTGGTTCACATAAGATATAAAATGTGCTTTCATGGATACTTAACAAAATTTAATTGCGAAAAATGTACCATACCATCATTCTAAGACTAAAATAATACATTGCAAAATTTAAATTTAGCGCCTCGCTTAGAAACGTATGAAGTTCGCGTTGCGAATACTGGCCGATTATGATGTGAAAGATATTCCGAAGGCCGTGAGGTGCCGTGAGTGAACACGGAAATCGAGATGTGTGTGTGGTCAAAAAGACAGTGCAAGGTAGGGGTCGGGTGGCGTTTGTGATGGCAAAAATTTTGCAAATGGTGAGTGAGTAATTATTGACTTTGTGAGTCTAGAAGTTTATATTGATTTGTGGTGGTGAATAAATTGTGTGTTAGAGAAAATTTCGTTTATGGTTGATAATTTTAAGATTCAGAGATACGGGATCGGCAAATGGCGCTACGAATAGCCAAAGTTGACACAACTACGCGTTTAGAAATCCCGTTCGTCCTTCGATCGACGAATTCAAGGCACGCGGGATGCTCTGTGACAACGGCAATAATGGTGCATTTACAAATTCCTGAAACCACGCGTTTGAATCGCAACTGGCACATCCAGCTTGGCGATTATAACGGTGTCAGCATGTTGCGATTTTTTTGGCCAGCGGTACTACTTTTCTAAACTCGTTTTATAGAGGCGGCTAGTGGTTTTCGCGTCCCGTAGGGTCGGTGGCCCCGCCGTGTGTCTTCTGGACTTAAATTACATAATGTTGGGGTCTCGCTTGGAGCATGCAACAAGTAGATATGTGTCGGCGGGCTAACTGTCAATGTTGAGTACAGTAAGCTTGCTGCCCGCGGCCCCTATTAATTCGAGCCGCTGATGTCACTTATCTCTGCGCTCTACTATCTAAGCCCTATGGCCGCAATTTTTTTGCATAGTGGCTTTAATGAATATTTGATAAACAACTCACGTGTACACTAATTACCCCAGAAAAATAAAATATGTGCTAGGTATATCATAAAAATAATTGTAACACCAGAAACGGCTAACTTAATTTTTTTAAATATTTTTAAATGTCTTTGCGCTTGGTGACATCCATGTTTTTGGTGGTAAATTGTATTTGTGGCTATTTACAGCACGGTCACTGACATTAGCACCTACAATGGACCAGCAATTCTGTTTACGCTGGAACAACCATCCAAACAACCTGACTGATGTGCTAGCAAGCCTGCTTCAGCGTGAAGCACTCTGTGATGTCACCCTTGCCTGCGATGGGGAGACAGTCAAGGTAAAAATTATGCTTCTAAAATATTGAAAAATCAACAAGTTTTTATTCATGTAAGAAGGCACACCATTTATTTATAACATTTTGTTTTTCTTGTTGATTATAGTTAAACCAAAAACTTTTTTAGTATAAACAATGATATACATTCACATTTACAGGAAACATGTTGATACAGACATTGCATTCATTAATTAAATATATTATGTAGACATGTTGAAGCATCTGTTTATTATGTCATAACAAAATGCATACAATAGTAAACAATGTTGAGTAACAGACAGTATAAAGCATGTACAGTTTACATTACATGTACATTTAATTCATAATTATGAATCATGCTAGTAGTATTTTACTTACTAAATTCATTTATGAGAAAAAATATATTTGTGTGTTTACTACACCTAAAGTGTGAGTTATTTAAGTTAAAAACTATATATAATTTCATAATCACATCTAATTTTGCCTTCATATTAGCCATCAAATCAAGGTAGACAACACTGTTTATATTTAAATATTTGCTAATTCTGCAAGGTTATTCTACCTCAAATTGTTTTTATGTTTAGTTCTTTTAAAGTCATGAATTTATTTGCATAAGACATTTGGGCTGAATATTTTTCAAGGATAATAACTGAAAGCCTAGAGACACACATTTATATAATTGACAAGACAATTGTTGTGCCTCAAATTGTGTGTATATTTTAAATCTTTTTTACAATTGTGATAGTGAAATATATTTCTGGACAAATAACACAACAATGTCTAGTCTCAAACTAAGCAAAGCTAACTACTATGGAAACTAGATAACTGATAAATACATAAACATATTTTGTAAATAAACATATTATAGAGATACAAACACCCAGACATGAGAAAAACACTATGTTCATCACACAATATTTTACCCCGGGTGGGAATTGAACCCATACCCTTTGGCGCAATAGTCAGGGCCACTAACCACTGCACCAACCGGGTTGCAAACCTATCTATGATAAAAATAATTTTAGATGTCAATAATAATAAATTTAAATTCAATGCTTTATCATTTTACATATTTAATAGATACAATTAAGCATTTTCTCTGATGTTTTAAATAAAAGGTTGCAAATAGTGATAGTAAGATGTTATTCCGTTCATTTAAATTCCAAATTTTGAAAGTTTTAAGTTTTATGCTAATAAAATGCAATTTGCTTTGTAGGTCGACAGTGCTATTCACTGTCTGATGTTAGGTTGCCTGCAGAAGAGCTGCATGTCTCACTTTCTAATTTTTATAGCACTTGTCTGTCTGGTTGTAGGGTTAATAATCCCATATCATAACTAAACTTTTGGTATATATTAAAAAACATTTCAATGTTAAGAAATAATCACTGAAAGCATTAAAGTTACTAAAAAGTATAAATTATATTATTTTTTTTAGGTAATTTTTATTATATTTTTTCTTAATATACTGCTACATTTTTGTCCATTTTTGTTAATGCAGTATTACTGCTATTTAGTTGTAATAGATTCCTATGATAAAATAGCTTCTGATTTGTTATCAGTGATGCAGATATCAGTTTCTCATGATCATATAGACCAAGGTTGCCATAATTTTCAGTTCAATTTCTGTTAAAATGCCTACTATTAGCTAATACATACAATGCTGATGGTTAATTTTTTTACATTCTTCTTATTAAACTATTTTTTATATGATGCAGTTGTGTCAAGTTAATTTTTTGGCGTCTTAAATTATTTTAATTTTATAATGCAGGCATATTCAATGAAAATGTACTAATACCTCTTTACTAGTGTTTATGTAGTATTTATGTATGTTGAACGTTTTCCTTGTTTCAGGCCCATCAGACCATTCTCTCGGCGTGTTCACCGTATTTTGAAAGCATATTTTTGCAAAATTCACATCCACATCCCATAATATTTTTAAAAGATGTGCGGTTATCAGAGATGAAGTCGCTCTTGGATTTTATGTACAAGGTAATGTCACCGTATAAGTTGTAGTTTTTGGCCTAACTAATTGTATTTAATCTGTCATTTATTTATTCATTTATTTTCAGGGCGAGGTAAATGTTGGCCAAAATATGCTACCTATGTTCCTAAAGACTGCTGAAAGTTTACAAGTAAGAGGTTTGACCGAAAACAACACATTAAATCCTAAGGTAAATATATTTCTTTTTATTTGTATTATACATAAATTAGTTTAATTTATAACATACCTAGTATAAAAAAAATAATACTGTTACTTAATTATGTTTATGGACCTGCATATTTAAACTGATATATATTGCAAATGAACTGGCTTGTGCAAACTGTTTTTTATAGTTTGGAACTTTCTTAAAATAGAATAGAAAGTTAATAGCCGTATCAACTTTATATTTTAATCAGCACTTAAAAATATAATGTAATTGACTATATTAAGATTATATTTAATAGGTTTCTCTTTAATTTAATAATGTTTGAATTAAATAGTTTCAAACGAAATATTTTGAGCATAAATATTTCACCATAGGAAATGTTATGTTATATTTGCTTATAATACTATTGATTATATTTGCTGCTTTTGAGTTTTAATTGATATAAGGTCCTCTTACGATTGGCTGAGAGCGCATCAGGGCATTTTCTCTTGGCGCGTAATATTTTCTCGTGACCTTGATATTTGCAACAAATGATAACCTGACGGGTTGAGCGTCTCCTACACGTGCACCCTTTTCTATGAACTAGTTTGCACAAAACCAGTTTATTTGCAATCGTATTGCGAAATGTTCAACATTCAATTGAACGAAATAGAGAATTGTGAAATGAATTAGACCATAAACAATATTTTTCTTTTTTAATTATATTTATTACTGGCATGAAAATAATACCTGTTTGCGAACTAAGAATCAATCGGTATGCAGTGGTGTATACAAAAAACTGTTAGGTTTCGTTCTGTCATTGTTATCTACGATTTAATAAACAACCATAAGGTCGTTGACACTGAAATGGAAAACATATGTTTATTTAAAAATTAAGAAAGCCATTCACGATATGCCGCGGAGTTATTTTTTTAAAAAAAATACAATTGACGGTAGTTTTTGTAATGTTACGTTTTTCCTTTGAAATTATTGCATATTTTTAGGTTATAAAATTAGTTACACATGTTAACGGATCTGTTAAATATTTACAGCTAAAAATTTATGCTCGGCTTTTTGCGAGTGATATATCGAGTCATCCTAGAGTCCATAACGCTATCAATGTCCAAAGAAAAAGTATCGTAAAACGGTAAAGCTTTAATGCCTAAATAATGGTAATCTATGCAAACTGCTCGTTCTAAATTGCTTCACCTTTTATCATATACGTTATGGAGGACTGTATTTTTTTATTGAATATTTAAAAGATATTTTTGCGTATTTGTAATATCATCGTCCATAATAAACTTGCAGTATTTCTAACTGTAATGCAGACTTAATCGATAATGTAATAAAGTAAGGTATTTACAATCGAGAGCTCATCTTATAAAAACAGTTAAACCGTTCTTAAGGTGTGTGCACACTAGTGCACATGATTCCGAAGTCAGTCGATTAGTTCCTAAGGTGTTTACACAACATAGCGCTATTGGCAAAAGCAATAGCTGATCCGTCAAGTAGGGGTGTGTGAATAATTCTAACTTAAGAATTATTCGTTCGGAATCGAATGTTAATATTTAATTCGAAACTCGATTCGATTAATTTGAAAGTTCCTGAATAATTAGAAAAATTTTGAATATTTTATCTTATGATTTTCTTTTTTCGAATTATTCACGTTTGATTTTCGATTCAAAAGATAATGACACAACCCTATTTATAAGGTGCTTACACACCATAGCACTATTGGCTGAGGCTACATTTGATCCGTAAGGTGTTTACACATCACTGTGTTTAGCTATAAAGAGACAGTCGGTTCGTTTGGGAGCTCGCACAGCATATACCGCTGGCTAACAGTCAACCTCATCTTGTTCAGCGTCAACACAGAGCTCTCGAATTGCAATTCACAGTTAATCCGCGTAAGGATGTTAGGACACTATTTCCATAAACAAAACTGAGAAACTTGATCAAATATCTTAATCTATGTCTATCTATGATACATTATGGTATATACCGTGGTATATTAATAGTAGCATTTGTCTATTATTTGACCTGTTCTATTTATGACGACATGTCTTCCGTAAAGTATTTCAAAATTGGATTCTTTTGTACTTGTAAATTCATTCAACAGACGGCTGTATTGGGGACTAAAATATGTAGATTCAAGATATGTACGTAGGAAACATTGAATATTAATATGAGTCCCAAGCAGGAGATTACATAACGGGTGTTTGACGGCACGTGGGCCATGAAATAGGCACTACATTAGATGATAGTTATAAGCGAAAGCGACACCTAAATTGTCCATTGATCGCTATGTCTATTATATTGGTGCCAAATAAGGGACAAAATTTTAATGAAGAAAGTCAAACATCAAACAACAATGGCGCCTAAAACGAAATAATTATTTTTGGTGGATCGCAGTCACGTTAATCTATCGTACGATGTTTAACCAATATCCGAATTTTTGGTGCCAATTGACTTTGCCATTAGGCTTTGTTTACGTAAATTCCATGTCTTATTTGGCATGTGTATAGTCGTAGTCTTCATCAGTGTGTAACTTTTAATATTCGAAATATATCTCATCCTCTTTCTGGTGACACAAAAAAAAATATTAATAGAGTAGGATAAAATGTAAGCGTGAGTAATAACTTTACGGATGTGTGATTTTAATAAGTAGACGCAACGGGTTGAGTAATAGGCGCAAGCGATTACATAACGGGTCGTCCGCAGACGGAGGAGCGGTCGACGCCGTCCGTGAGCGCGGAGAACCTGTCGCGCGGCGAATTCGCAACGCCGCCCGCGGCGCACGCCACGCACGGCGCGAACACGCCGCTGCCCGCGCCGCCCGCGCCCGCGCCGCCCGAGAAGCGGCGCAGGAAGAACTCGACGCTGCCGCGCGACGACGTCGACCTCACTTACCGCCATTACGAGGTGATCTGTTTTTTTTTTCTTCTTGTCATCGTAAACGGTCAGTGTGTGTTTTTTTACAGGACGCTTGTGTTTTGATTTATTTTTTAGGTTGAAACAGTTGGTGATTTTTATTATTAATAATCAATTTGTTTTAAATTTTTCATTTACATGTCAGGTGGTGTGAATAAAATTTTTGACGTCCTTTGTACAATTTGGACCGCTTGTGCGGTTTTGACAAATTTACACCATATTATATAACCGTACAATGTTTCGGAAGACTCCTTGACAAAGTTAATTATCTAAACACGTAGGACATGTGTTGATGACGTTGACGTTTTTTTGTGTATTAACTATGAACTCATATATTTTGCTTGTAACTAAAATACAGTTATAAATACAAATTAAAGTATTGTATTATGCGTTACAAATGTTGTATTACCGCTGTAACTGGCACATAACAAAGTGTTCTGAAAAATAAATTGACTGGACCCTCGTGCAGCAGACGCACGTGAAGGGCGGCAAGGGCGGCTCCACCGGCTCGGGCTCGGAGCCGTCGACGCCGCCGCCCGCGCACACGCCGCAGCGCCTCACGCCGCGCTCGCCGCACGCCCCGCACCCGCCGCTGCCGCACGCGGCCCACGTCAAGCAGGAGCCGGACTCGCCGTACGCCGCGCCGCACGCCGCGCCACTGCACCCGCCGCCGCAGTTCGAACAGACGCACCTGCAGGTCGGTCAATTTGAAAATGGAACGCGCTAGATAACTTTTTTTTATTTTGTGTAATAGGCTGTTCAGCTTGTAGCAGCCAGTGCATATTCGTTTAATTTTAAAAATACAATATAAACTGAGGAAGCAATCCTTGTTAAGATTTTACAGTAATAATTTACAAATGTTAAACGGCGTGTATGCTGTTTTTTACTCATGAGCTAAAAGCCATAACTACTATCTGTCGGAACGTTGTAATTCTTTAATAATAATGCTGAATTATCTTTATGCACTTAATAAGCATCATCGGCATGTAGAATTGTTTTTGTTATTTACGCCACTTAACCGTACCGTGACCGTAAACAGTGTGTATTGGACCGGATATCGGCCGAGTGCGTTGCTTGTGAAACTGTAGGGCGTAAAACGTAAAAAAAAGCAACTATCAGGTAGCCAGTGCGTAGAACGTGATAATTACTAAATTACTGCGTACTATACAACGGATAAGAATCTAATGAGTTGTTTATAATCTTCCTTGAGGTAAAAAAAACTTTATTGCGCTACTCGCGTCTTGTGAATCCATACTCATACGAAATGGAAATGCAGAAGCAATAGTCTTTATTTTTGTTGTATAGTAATTATACCAAATATTCTCCTTAACTTATACTGATTTTAGATCTTTATGTTATCGTTTACTAATATGTAAGGACAAATTTGGACTCGGTTGCTGGTAACGTAAAAGTCCCAGTTGCCAAGATTATCTTCGGCAAACTATTTATGACGATTTCCGTAAAACTTGCTGATGACTCATTTGTGTTATGAATGCTATGTGCCTTTTGGGTAAAGTAGTTATTGATTTATATAGTAATAATAATCTGCTGGCGTTTCAGGGAATGGGTGTTAATGAAATGGCGCCAATGCTAATACAACACCCGCTCAGCAATGAGTGTAGCGAGAATGAGGGCATGCTTCAACCGCATCCCGATCAAACTGACACCATCGATGGTAAGTTTTTTTTTCGCTTGTTCCCGGCCACATATTTATTATTCTGTACAAAGACTGGATTGTATTCGAAAAATTACTAGGACAATGTGTTAATTTTGATTTTAATAGCAATGAATAAAAAGTATGTGGCATATTTTATACAGAGCTCAGTGTGATACGACCTATCAATATTTTGTCGTGTGTTAAAATCGTCTCAGTAAATTAACTTGAATGAGAGTCGTCGTCACACCGAACTTTGGTTGTTTCAATTGAATTATATTTGTTGCCAGCTTCAAACCGCTTCGGGGCAAGGGGAATATTTCATCTGTATCGTTGTCTAACTGCATGCCATTAACACGTGACAGCATGTTTATACTATCGCTTATCATTACACTAGTTTTGCACAGACCATTCACTGGACGCTTGTTATTATCGTTTTCTTTGGGCTTCAATATTATTTCTGTTTAACGAAGGAATCGGTGTGGTTATACGGATATGCATCTGATTTGGCGCTCCCTACACGTGTGTTAGGCCGTTATAAGTCTTTGCGAGGAACGTAAATGTATTGAAATTGTTTATTGGTTTGATAATTCTACTGGTTCGGGGATACGATGTTTAGGTTAGAACGATGCAAGTTTTGATAGTGTGGTATTGAAATGCATGATGGAGTCGACTGCCGAGTTTTGTATTGGCACGAGAGAATATACAGGCATGCGAACGGAGAGCGCGCTAGAAGTGATACATTGAATGTATTGCAGGTGAGAATTGTGGAGTTGACGAGAACGCTAAGCCCCCGGGACGTTTGGGCCACAAGCTGGCCAATATCGAGAGTATAGTGAAATCATATCGCATCTCGCTTAACCAAAAACCGTACGGTTCGCCGGTCACGTGTAACGTTTGCGGTAAAAACGTGAGCAACATTAAGAAACACATGAAATCCCATAATCCGGAGCAACACAAGTGCCCCCTGTGCCCGATTATACTAACACGCGCCGACAATCTTAAGAGGCACCTGCGTATGAAACATTGTTCGGTGTTGAGGTCCGATAACTTGTCTAACATACAAACGACCTGTTGAACTCGATGCTTAATGTCTGTCTTAGGCGAAGGAGAAACGAAATCGATGTGAATAATGTAATCCGCAGCAAAGACATCTTCATCTAGCGTTTCTATTGATGATGACATCAACTTTTTAACCAATTAGTGACAATCAACTATCATCATCATCATCAGCCTGTGATAGTCCACTGCTGGACATAGGCCTTCCCTAATACACCCCTATCCATTAAGGGGGTATTTGACCGTATCCCAATATTAATCAACTATCACATTATAAGAATGCAAGACGTATGGCTTCGTTGCTATGGGTTACATTGTTCACATCTATTCAATCTTTCTTTGGCTTAGGTATAGTAATTAACTCTTCTAGCGTCGAAACGTAAAGCTCTCTGATTGGTTCCAATCGCCGAACGTCAATCGTCGCGCGATATTTAGCCAATATGAGTGCCGTACGTTTCTGTGCTATTAGGAGTTTTTGTATCTTACTTTAATTGCGGATCTATTCGGTTCTCGTATAGGTTGTAAAATACACGGTTATGTCCTCAGAGCCATGATGGGGAAGCTATGTGTGTTATAATATTTTTGTCGAGTACATGGGTATTTGTGGTTGTCATATCATAAGAGAACATCCATTGATGGCGTGTGACGGTTTTCCTATTTCTTTAAATTTAATTTGTATAAAACTCTGCAACTATATAAATAATTTAATAATTACATAAATAATCAAGAAATATACGATATATTGAGGCGAGGCATCGTTTGATGTTAACACATAATCGAATTTGCTAATTCTGTATGTTTTGTTTCGACTCACAGTTTATAGTAAAAATAATCACATATTTGTTTAAATTAAAAAATCGGTAATACGTTTTACAATTCTTACAGGAAGATGTGATATAGAGTTCTGTCATGACAAGAATGAGTTACGTATTTTATTGACAGTATATTTTCTTAGGTAATTATATTACACTTAACGAATGGATGTTCGCTTATATACTAGACAAAAAGTGTGCAAAATTCAATAGCGCAAATATGTGTGTAAATATTGTTTAAAAAGTTCACATAACTAACTGCGTTATAATTGTACTACATGAATTTTTCACTGTACAATGGAATAGGTACATGTAAATGAATTTTCCTTCTCCAAAGAGGTATTTTTAAGGCTTGCTCTCATACTTAACATACTTGTTTGTCATAACTAAGATTGCTTTCACAGGTCTATTGCCATTTTGTAATTAGTGAATAAGGTGTGGTGTGTTTATTACGTTAGGACAATTGATAACAAGCAAATTTTTCAAATCGCATTAACATTAAGTGAGCTGTCCTTTACCAGATTGTTGATATTGCTTCCTTTTAACAACTAAGCCTTACTCAAAGTTTGTAGACAACGCAAGTAATAGTATGAGCATTATGTTACTGCGTTTCTATTGGTGCATATTCGACCAATGAGATCGCTGTGTACACCGACGCCATTTTGTTTCTATTGATTGCGTTGTTTACATATTGTGCCCAATTTTGCTGAGGTATCGTGTCTGTTATGTCTTCGCTAACAATCAATGAGGCAGCAATAACGTTTAACAAATGTTTCGCTAAATTAACTAAGCTTGGATCCATTATGTTTATACTTTTAAATTTTTTCTCGTTTTCTTACCGTTCCTTTTTCTATATTTTTTTTTTTAATAGAAAATTCAAAGTATTATTTTTTGTCCAATTAATTAGAGCAAAGAAAGTTAAAAAATGTTTATGAATATTTATATTGCTTTAATCGATTTGTGTTTTTTTTTTGTATAATAATCATGTAAATTTCTCTTTACAAGGGAATCTCCTTATTATTAATGATAGTGTAGTATTTTTTATAAACACACGCTGTGAATTTGTGATGGGTATTATTTCTAGTTGCATTTATTATCAATATAACAAGTACATGAGATTTGGATAAGGCTATATGTTACCAAAGTTAAAAATTAATGTAAACTCATATTTAGCATTTACGCACAAGCGAAATGTGATCTCATATTGTTCCTTGTAGTGGATGTAAATCAAAGATATCGAACTATCAAGTTCATGACTGATTATGTATCTTTAGGAGGGCAACACTTGATAATAATTTATTACTCTTACTAATTAACTTATATGTAAGTATCGTTACTGTGTGTTCGTTGCAAATATATTCCTTTATTTATAATTATTATTCTTTTCATTTTCATCCTCTTCCATGCTTACATATATTTATTTATAGCAAAACTTGTTCTAAACAAATCGCATTCTGTTACCGGCTTGGTGAAAGTGAACTATTAACCTCTCATGCAAATATAACGACACTGACAAAATAACAAACACCATTTCTTCAGACGCCATTGATTCATTTATGCATGAATCTCTTGAAGTTTCTATATATTTTTTCTTTATAATGTAAATTAATTTCGAAGGTATCGTTTAAGAAATGTAATTATTGAGATTTCTTTTTAATCAATAAGCGCTTCTAAGAATAGTGCTAGGAGAGCATAGTTTAGCATTATTTACAAATTAATCTGACGCTGCTTAAACAACCTAGTGCTAATCTTTTGACGATCTTTACATAAAATTTTTACTATCGAAACACAGTAGAACTTTGACTCCTTGACCTATAGGAATGTATAAGTGAGACTTATTGTAATAGCATTTGAAAATTTTGCCAAAGTGGGAGTTTTTTAAATACGATTGGAAACTAGAATGCTCCAAGGTTAACTATTCTAGGTTCTACTGTTTAGAAGTACGCGTAAATGATATATAATCCACTAATAGAATATGTATGTAAACTTTTGAAAGGTGTTTAAAAATACGCTGCAGCTGAGCCAACAGAAACAGTACGAAAACGCTGTTAGCAGCATGCGATTATGAATGATTCCATTAGAAGTGAACGATTATAATTTTGATTTACATCCTATTGGTTGATCCCTCGTGTTTTGGTTCTGTAATGTTGATGTCTAATGGGATAGTACAGCTGTGTTTACATCCGTGTAGTTGATGCCACGCGTTTTCGTTGTTTTACCGCAATGTTGGGGTGCGGTGACGCGGTCAGTCGGTGGTCGATCATTCATAATCGTATCGCGTTGAGCGGGTCGCGGTGTGAGTGAGTGGGTCGGTGGCTGGTTGCAGGCTCGAAGGGCTGGCACATGCGGCTGACGTTCGAGCGCGTGGCGGGCGCCCTCAACCTGCACCGATGCAAGCTCTGCGGCAAAGTGGTGACGCACATACGCAACCACTACCACGTGCACTTCCCCGGCCGCTTCGAGTGCCCGCTCTGCCGCGCCACGTACACGCGCTCGGACAACCTGCGCACGCACTGCAAGTTCAAACACCCCGCGTACAACCCGGACACGAGGAAGTTCGAAGCGAGCGCGGCCACGCCGCCCACGCACGCCGCGCACGCCACGCACGCCACGCACGCGGCGCACGCGACGCACGCCGCGCACGCGGCGCCCCTCTTCGCCAACCACCTGGACGCCAGCTTCGACTGATCGTCCGTGCACTGGCTCGGCCTCGACGCGCCGCGAACGACCGCGCCAGACTACGGGGACTCTAGTTGGGCGTGAACTCGACTCCTACTTAGGATTAAGCTCAAGTGCTATTACTTAAGCGGGCCTTGGTTCAGTTCTTAAGCATCGGCGGTGGCCGACTCGTTTTTTTAGTATTGTCTCGGTTGTGCATTTCACTTGCCCCAGTGTGACCTCTTTTATCTATCCGCGTAAGGGAATCTCTTTATGTTTATGCGTTTCTCGTACGCGGAGCGTTGTCCTTTACTATGTCGCTTGATTTCGAAGCGTTTATAATGTAGGTAAGCAGATTTTTTTCTATACCAATCGCTATACGGGAACGGGCAAAAGCAATAATATGATGTTAATTTTATTACCATATTATTTTTTATATTATATCGATAGAGTTCTTAAGCTATTTAAGAGTATACACTAGTATATTTGAGTAGCGGTGCGACCGCGAAGTGATGCTGGCTATTTTGAGGCCGCCCATGAGCGCGGGCCCATTCATTGTCTTGTTATATTTATTCGTTAGATAGGAAATTATGAGTTTCCTGTAGCTAATTGTATTTATGTTATTATTATTATATCCTATTAGTGGTGCGGAACGACAACGGAACAGGTTTATGAGGACTGGCAAGAGAGATTGTGATCTGTCGTTGGTCAACGACATATAAATATTGACTGAATCTCAGTGTAGATGCATTTGTAACTCTATGAGGCCTTTGCAAGATGGATATTTGTTAAGGATTTGTGATGTATTAACGGATAGCGCCTAAGGAAACATACGAAAAGATTTTTTATACTAGACTAGTTCATCTATTTACGGAGATTGTTTTTTTTATACTTAGATATATTCTATCGTCTGATTTAATATAATTTTTATATTTATATAACTATGTAATATGATTTATTAGTGTTGTTTGTTTTTATTGATTCAGCATATAGTAACACGATTGGTTTCGTTCATATTGTAACAGTTGACGGTTAAATGTAACTCGACTATAGGGAGATGTTAACGTGTTTTTATTATTTTATCGTTGGTAGATGTTTTTCATTGCGTTTAGTTGTAACGGGTCGCCAGAGCCCCAACGTGAACCGGTGCTTTAGGTCAAAGACCTTTTTTCTTTCAATTATTTTAAGGTAGAGTGGAACGTTCGCGGTTGCGCATTTAGTAACTAATATTGGCATTCTACGATTGGGACTAACCTAGCGTTTATGTATGTATTTTTCAATTAATATTTAAGATTGTTACATTTTTAGCTAAACACTTAGAGTGGTACGGTAACAGAAATGTGATAAAATGGAATGGTGCTAGAACCAAGAGTGTTAACACGCTACGATTCGTCTCCTATTTGTAATGTTAATGTTTTTTAATGTTTAGTTACTTTGCATTATTGTAAGGCATCTAGCATCCAGTTGAGATCGCGTCTGTTTGGCAAACGGGTTTAAGGCGCGCGTGTCGTTACACAACTAGAGATTACAGTATCACTCGAGATTTATTCGCTTTGGTTCGTTCGCAAGTTTCAAAATTGGCATTGAACACTTACGTATTTAATTACGACCTAAAACACACCGCCTTGGTGTTATTCTAAATGTACTAAAAGGAAACAGAGATGGCGCTAGTTGTTCCGCGTCTCATCATCTTGTCGTATGTGGTCCGAGATCGTTTCACGTATTTTGTGTCTGAGTTGTGACGTCATGCTTTTCGTAGCTGTGAACATGCAATTTCACTTGTGCAATTTTTTTTTATAATTTTCGTTTTAATAGTCATATCTCATATCTAGATTTACATTTGCCTGTTAAATGTAGGGGCCCACTTGAAAGATAAGCACTTAGCAACCTGTGTCCAGTAAGGATATACAATATCACCAAACGTTTCTTCCACAAAGATTTTTAATATTTATTTTTTAGTGATAATGAAAGATTTTTTATATCAATCGTTCGTATGTCGTGGGCGCTTATTATTTGATAGCATTTCATACTCAGTGCAATATTACTAGTTATTTAATTACGTAACCAAACTAAAGGATATATTAAAAGTAATGAATGTCTCCGCACGACGGGGGGGGGTCGATGACGTTTTTTTTTGTATTCACATAAGTGAAAACCTCCTGGTTTCTATCTCTGACTAGATAGCGCAGTTTGGGTTACGGTGTTGTACAGGTTTCATAGCTGGTAATATTAAGGATTAGCTTGTTTACCTCTGCCAATCGTAATAGTTACGTACTGTTTGTTTGTTTTTTTTAATTAAATAATTTATTATTGTCGCGCAATTTTAAAGTCTATCGTTGGAATAGATCATAGCTATCCGGTACGGGTTCGAAGTTCGGCGGGTCTCAATGTGGTCCGCCGGAGTTGCGTCAAACGCTTCATCTAATCGTGAATGCATTTTTATTTGTGTATATTACTATCACTCGAGACCAATTTTTAATACTGAATTTGCTATAGCAAATCGTTTCATTAGTAATATAGAATATTATTTTAGATATTTTAGGTTAGGATACTATGATAGTGTCTGGCCAGAATATTTTGGAGTATCACATCGTTTGGCTCAGAAAATATCACCCTTTGATCTCTTTTCAGCTTTCAGAAAGTGTGCAACTTAATAAATGTATGATGACCACGCAATTGGACTTATTGAAAGCTAACTTTATGCCATACGGAATTTACACATAAGGTTAACGAATTACTAAATTTAGTCTTACATAAATAAGGTCTTTTGGACCTAGTCACTTATTCGGCCAATCTAATTGAATATTCCAATTTATTGTATATTTAAAAATTTTACCTTTACGTCGCGCGTGTGACGGTGAAATTCAATGGAGTGCAGGACTAGCTCTATGGTTACTTTCAGGATAGCAATGGTCTAGTTGTTTATTTTGTTTCTTCTTTGTAACATTAGCGAATTCGTTATAGTGTCGTGTATCACAATAGAATAATAACTAATAGGCCCGGGGGCGTCAAATCGCGTACCAAACAACTGTCTTATCAGTCTTGTTATATTTTTACATGAAATTTTATGAACGATTTGTTGTTAACGTAATGTTTTTACCGGTCCCGGTTTGGTGCCTCCGTTAAAAATTTTAATTTAAATATTTTTTTTTTGTTTTATGCAATCAGTTAATGCAATTTTATTATTATTTTTTATTATTTCACATTGTTTGATGTTATGTAATGCAATTTTAACATGTTGCAAACTCCTGCATTTATCTGTTGTATTTATTACTAATTTTTACATTAAATTGTGGTATGTTACAAGCCGTGTAGTTTCAGTTGTGCGCACCACGCGCCCCATCCTCATTCTCTATGTCGGCACAGTCCGACTGCTTGAGACACTTGGCTGTCAATGTGTGTACTTTTAGCTCAGCAACACTTCAAGTGAAGGCAACCTTTTGTTAGCGAATGCATGCAACATCCCTCTGCCATAGTCGTCTAGAAATATTGCTGTTTTTTAAGCGTCTGATAGTGATCAGACCTCCCAAGGCTTGGAGACGGGCTGTCAAATTGGGGTAAGCCACTTCGTTAATGAAGCAAGCAGCGGCAGCTGAGGAGAGTTAAAACGTCATAAGACGTTAATGACGTCATAAGACGTAAATGTGTCACAGTTACACTTCGACCGATCCCCAAGCCTTGGTGCGAGATGCCGTGGTGTATATAACGCGGCGTGACGGGGTCGGTTGGTTGCAGAGCGCTCGCAGGTGCCGACCGCGCAGTACTCGTACCACAGCATGTTCGTCGCCGCCGCCGAGAGCACCGCGCTGTGGCGCTGCAAGTCCTGCGGTAAGGAGGTCTCCAACCGCTGGCACCACTTCCACTCGCACACTGCGCAGCGCTCCATCTGCCCCTACTGCCCGGCTACGTACAGCCGCATCGACACGCTGCGCGCCCACCTGCGCCTCAAGCACGCCGCCCTGCTGCTCAAACATTAAAACAATGCCGCGCACACGAACGATCGACCCCGACCCCTACCTTGCTCTGTGACGGCACATACACACACACACACACACACACACACACACACACACAGGCAGACACACTATACACACAAACACCACACGCACACACACGCACGCACACACTCCACATGCACACACAAAATGTTTCTTTGATTTAAAAACAATTTATAAGTTTTTGATAGTCGTGACTTACGCGAATAACTAATATTATGAAATTATTGCACGTTTTTGTGCGTCATTTATTTAATTTAATTATTGTTGTTATCGTTTAAATGCAATTTTTAAAAGTTTAAGTTCAGTAATAGTTTTGTGTCATGTATTTAAAATATTCAGTTCATTTAGCATTATCACGTCAATGCATTTAACGTGTTTAAAATTTTAATATTTTAATTTGTTTTGAACTCTAGTATTAAACATTCTACGTTTACTATAAGTTAAAAAATATACGATATATGTGGAGAGCAACATAAGCTCAATAGTATATATGAACATTTGACTATGTCGTTTTATTGATACTTCTAGTGCAGCGACAATTTATAGATAAGACGATTTAGTAGCAAATGTATTAGCATGTATTATGTTTTCCACTGTAATAGTTGATTATCGATATAGCATTGCCATTTATCATATATATCAGGCAATGTCAAGATTGCAATTGGTCTCGATACTCTCAAGGCTTCGTTGGTTATGCACAAAGTCTCTTTCAATTAATTTGTCACCTAAAACGTATAAAAAGATTATAGAACGCATTTGACAAAGCGTTATATTTTCTGCATTGTGCAGACCAATACTCAAAAAGCAAAGCTACACAGACCTGTGACTTTTGCAATAAGGCTCGATACCACTAGTATCAAAGTTTATTTTAACTACCGTTTAGTATTCCTACAAAAACAATTCCTTTGCGATGACTGGTTGTGCCATAAAGTGCACTAAGGACACTAACGAGCACTAATGTAATATGTATCATGAGCTGTCATATTTATACATATGTGTAACACGAAATCGCAACTGATTGTTTGTTTGTGTATCCACACCACGCACATATTTCAGTACCGGTGAGACGTACTATGCGTAAACGCACCTTTACATGACATACAAGCCCACCGTATTAAAACTTTTCCGCATACTACCCAGCCACATTAAGCCAGAAATACACCTCTCTGCTCAAATATAATGCACTCACAAATAGCTACTCTCTCTACATTGATCTGAAAGTATACAAAAAGATTTGTTCGGGAAAAAAAAAAAAAACTTAGTTTTTGTCGTGTCTTTAAACTTGTGATTTATGTTTTCAAATGAGTAATTAAATTAGTAATATAAATTTATTGCACGTTTTCGTGCGTTACTTATTGTTCTAGTTAAGTGCGATATTATAATATCTATGTTTATAACTAACAGGGTAAAAAACATGAACTCGTAAGATCTTAAAAAAAGCTTATTTTATTTATCGATAAGTGGATTTTAAGGCATTTATTAAGATGGGTTTTATGTCAACCCTAAAGTCCTAAGTTTAGTAAAAATTATTTAGAAACTTATTAGTGAAGCGAATGGTTGTTTTAAAATATAATCGTAACTTTTGTTTCTATTGTTTATTGTTGCTGTTTCTTTGTTACTCATACATGTTTAGATGGTTTCGTGACCAAAATATAAAGCAAAGCTTGAGTAATTTATGATTTGAATCTAGCGTTAATTGTACGTAGAATATATGTGATGTAGGTCTGGTGACCGTTTAATTGGCAAATATCGTTTAAGACTGAGACGGCAACAACTGGAGAGTGATGGTAAAAGTGAAACAGGTCAAAATTGTAGTATATATTTTAATCATATTAAGCCAAATTAATGTAACGTTTATGGCATTATATATGTGTCGAAGTTTACTCGTATTACGTGACGCATTTCATCGTATTATATAAAAAATTAATCGTGTCTTTTAAAAATCATTTTCATCCTAAAATTATATTTTTGTATAAATATTGTCTGCGGGATAACTGTTTAGCTTTTAATGGTCCAATAACGATTCGCTGTGTATTTTATGTATTGTATAAAACTACATACTTAACCATTGATATGTATATAATATAATGACATGTCTTGCTGCATTGTATTCCAGATATATTTCATTGACAGATCTTAACGTAATAGCTATAAGTACATTTACTTGGTGTTATAAGTCCCAATCTAAGAATGTTATTGAACATCTAAAAGAAAAGTTTTTTTGTTTCAAATACTCATTTCCATCGATATTAATTTTTTGAAGCTTCGTAAAAGATTTGAAATCAAATAATCTCGGAGACTTTATGATCAAAAACATGTATTAGCATATAATTGGTAAAATAAGAAAACTACTATTTGATGCTGTAAATAAATTCATGGAATCGTGAAGGCATTATTATTTTTGAAAGGGTCGCCACAAACGTACGTTTTTAAATAAAACAGTCATTATTGGTATTTATAATAATTTAATGTACAATATGAAGATTTAAGACATTTTACATAAACATATACAGTCCAAAAACATCTGTCTATAGCACGAGAAAATCACAAAACTTATTGAATTGAAATTAATTATTACCGATTTTATTTATGAAACATTAATTTTAATACTATTATTGTTATAAGAACAAATAAGTTCAATGAAGTAAATACGGTTATCATAAAACAGAAAAATCGCACGAGTACAACAATAATATGTTACAATTATGTAACAACGTTTCCGTTGAGTTATTTATTTCCATATCCGTTAGATACTAGAAAGTAAATTAGTTAAGTTATTGGTATTTTTAAGTCTAACACATCCTGGTTATGCTTATATAATTTATATGCGTGTCGTTTCACAACAGCTGATATCATATATTGCTCGAATGATATTCACGGACTAAACAATAACTGTTATTTTTTATATAAAAGAGAACTTCCTACAGATATGTACGCACCTGGACATTTCCACGTTCTCAGGTATTAATTTCATGTGTAGCAATTAAATAACTTACAAGCACAGCAGCGGAACGATGGCCCAACACGTACGTAAAGCAAAACGCACCGAGCAGAAATGTACACTTACTGCTTGCCTCATGACGTTTCCACAAAGTTATACGAATTAAACATGGCGAAGTATGGCAAGTTTAATTCTTAAAATTAAGTATGGTAACTTAACAAGTTGTATTCTACAGCTAATTTAAATAGTTTCAAATAACAATAAACATTGCTCACATACTCACAACCAAAGTCATTATGATAGGCAGATAATCGATTGAGTTGTTTGAAATTATTTATCTAAGGGCGAAACTTAACTATCAGTGTTTAACTATCACAGTTATTTGCCTCAATAGGTATGTGATTATGACGATCCATTGAAATTTTGGGAGAAGCTATTCCTCTAATCTTTCAACATTACCACTGGCACCAGAAGTTGCAACGATGACACTGGATTCGCTGACTTTGTCTGTGGGATCTTTTGCGTCGTCTTTTTCATCAGTGGTTTGAGTGTTTTTAACTTCTTTCTCTTCTTTACTGGACTCTTCGTCATCGGTGCTGTCATTCTTTTCTGCTGGATCTGATTGCTTGTTCTTATTTTTGTTCTTTTTGAATTCCTCCTCCATTTCTTTGAACTTTAACGTAAGATATCTGAAACAAAAGAGCATTCTGTAAAAACTTGTAGATACCCTATATTTTACTCAAGCGACGACACTCTTGATATAATCATATCAAATCAGATGAAATAACATCTCGTTTACTTGGTAATTTTGCTAGCGATGAACTTTCAAGCAAAGATCGGTAGTTGCTCACTACTACTTCGCGGGGAAAAATGGCCAGAACCACTACTCTTATCAGTACTTAGTCAGTAAGAGACACTTGTACTACATGAAAATGTATTATTGAGAACATTAATTGAACATACTTATCCACTAAAGGTCCACTGTAATCTTCTGGGAATTTCGGTGAATGAGGCAATATATACTTATAAAGGCTTTCGTTAAGTACATAAAGCTGGGTTGTGGAAGAACACTTCACGTTGAACCACCAATCACAGGTAAGACCTGCTTGAGAAAATATAGTTCCATTTGGGCACAAAAATGATGCCTGCCCTCCGTTTAAATCGCAATAGTGCCAGACCTAAAAACAAAAGGAAAATTAATATAAATCAAATCTTTGGTGTCCATGGACTGTACTATATTGCTAAAGAAAATAAGTAAAAAAAAATGGAAATAAAAGAAGTTAAATGTGAAAAAAAAAAGATTAATTCTTTCGAGCTTTAGACAATCTAACAGCAGGCCTTAAATTCTTTTATATTTTTTAATGATTTCCTTAATTTTTTGTTGATAATTTTCATCATCATCATCAGCCTGTGATACAGGGTGTATTCCATTAGGAGGTTTTGGACCGTATCCCACCACGCTGGTCCAATGCGGGTTAGTAGGTGGACGACTTTTTACATGCCCATCCGACGCATGGATCATCTTACTTTCCAGACAATTGGGTGAACGGTCCAAGTCGCCCTAACCAACTAGAAAACAATGAAAATTTGTTAAGTCCCCGCAGGATTCGAACCACAATCTCCCGTTTTAACCAAACGCCCATACCACTAGGCTACGGAGGCAGATAATTGTCAATTAACGATAAATAGAAAACTCGGGAATTTTAAAAGGGTATTGTTGGGTAAGTATGCTTTTATAATTAAGAGATTATAATGTTAAAAACTATATAAAATATTTTTTTATTTTGCACAAAATGTCTTATACTTTAATTATAACTAATTGTTAAAAAAAAACTATAGCTTCGCAAAATGTCTAATTGCTTATTGAAATAATTTTAATCTGATTTTATGCATTTTAAAAAATATGACAGAAAATGGTATCTTTTTAACATAATGTTTGACCTTAAGGGGCACAAAACATTTGTCTTTATACAAATATTAATTTATGGCAACATATAAGCAGAATAATATTTTGCGCAAGACTGATATATTTTAGTCGCTAAAGCATTTTTACAAATTGCAAAAGCCCAGCCTTATCTATTATTGTACATACCTGACATCTTGTTTCAGGATCAGCAAAGAAGCCTTTGTATCGTTGAGTTTTGCAATCGAATTTTGTGTGAGGGATTACGGTTAAGGTGGGGTAGTCTATGCCAGGGCGGCCAGGTGTGCCACCTTCTTCGTCAGATGTTATTGGCAGGGGGAACCGTTGGCTATTACCGCTGGTATAATCTGCAGAAAAAATATAGTTATAGTAAATATTATATGTGACATATGTTACAAGTATTATAAATGTTAAATTGTATCTCTGCTGAAAATAGATAAACTTTAAATAAAGATGTGGTAGCAATATTTAACGCATGTGCGTAAAATATCAATTTTATATAACTAAAAGCTATTCAACTTTATATCGTACTTACCATCTAAATGTTGTGATGGAGTTTCCACCTCCGCTAAATAACTTTCCTCGTTCAAATCTGTTTCCTCATGTATGGGAGCTTTCGTTTGAGCAATGATAGGTCTCTCTGTTGTTATTACAGTTTTTGGTGCCACAAATGGTGCTGGTGAACTCAGTACCGGAGCATCGACTTCATGTTCCTGAAGTCTTCCTTTTAGAGCGTTCAGCGCCTGTAAGAGAATCCTTATCGAAGAACCTACATTTTCCTTAGTTATTGGTTTTGGGATAGATTTGTTCAGCTGCAGAGAATTCAAGAGATCGGCAATTGTTATTGCGTTAGAAGTTTCAACGGGGGGCACATGAGTGGGCTGATCAGTAATGTAATGGTAATACTCTGGTTGAGCATTGCTACTCGGTGTTACAGGTACGCTATCAATAACTGTTTCTTGTGTTTTTTCAATGGTATGCTGTTGTGGTGTTGAAATTGTTGGTGACGTATATACGGGTGGTTCTGTTGTCTCGTGAGCTACTTTTATTATAGGTTTAAAACCTGTTTCGATTACTGGCTGAGTCAATACTGGTACATTACTTTGCTTTTCGTAATAGCTCTCAGAAATTGTCACTGGTGGCTTTTTGATTTTTGCCTGTGGAGCCACAACTCCATCGTAATGATATTGTGGCCGCGGTCTTGGTTTAACGTACACTGATTCAATTGGAATCGTTTCTGGTACATTAAAAACCTTCTTTGGGGCATTATCAAATTCTAGCGGTATATTTCTAACAGGTGGTGTTTGTTCATACGGCACCAGCTGATATTTTATTTCTTCTCGCTCTGGATACAGTTGTACATTGATATCCTCGGCGTTATGATACACGTAAGGCTTTTTTGGAGGTCTGTACGCATTTGGACTTTTAGTTTCCTTCGTAACGAATCTTCTATAATCGTTCAAACTTTCTTGTGAATTATGGTCTATTAAGACAGGGTTATAATTTGGTGACACCTTGGGAGCATTTTGCAATATTATTGGATACCCTTCTTTGCTGTAAAATATTTTTGTTGGATTCGCTGAGGCTATGTTAAAATGAGTTAATCGGTTACCTTGATACCTAGGGATATTATGTTGACGGTGGTGAGGGTGTATTAATTTTGGCTTGCGATGATTTTGCTCTTCGATTGTGCCGGCTTCAACTATTTGCACTTTTTCTACTTCAACGCTTTTAGCGTTATATGCCTCTGTAGTCGGTGGCAACAGATCGTTGGCATAATAAAACGTCATATAAGGAATTAACCGTCGGTATCTTTCATTGATGGCCAGTTTTGTTGAATTTATGTTTGTCGCTTTGTTTTCATCAATGTTTTTCTTTATAGTACTCGTTTTTTGTCCCAATTTCGGCCTTGAGGTAACAAATTCATTTTGAACATCAATTTTCATGCCGCCTACCATTTTCAGCGCTGGACTATTTCCGTTTGGAGATATCGTGATCGACGTTACTAATATCGGGATAACTAAAACAATAGAAATGAACAGCTTAACAAATCATTATTATTGTGTAGGCACATTTTGTATCTATTATAAATTAATGTTACGGCTCGAACTATCATTGATTTTGCAACAATATTATGTGACAACGATTTTGAAACATGCAAATAAATAATTGGACCTTTAGGTTAATTTTCTTTATTATAGAAACAGTTATCCGAAATATGATATGACTTGATTGTTTATTAATAATAATTAAAATATCTATTTTAAGTATATAAACCTTCCTGCTAAATTACATCATATTTTCACATTACTTTAAGTCTTTTGTACAGCGTGACACCTTTTGTTGTAAGGGCTTACAATTTGAACAATACTTTTTAAAAGTCAATGCATTTACCGTTTGCCCGTTACCAATACGTCAAAAAACACATTAACGATATCTCGCTGATCATTCGTGAACATTATATTTATGTGCCCACCGGATCCGTGCCTAAGTGAATTGATTCGACATCTCTGAACGCAAATGTTTATTTATTACGATATAAGTATGTCAAAGGTGAACTTAATGATTTCAACACAATGCATCGGCAAAACGCACTATGCCGTTTGGTCATGTTTTACTAAGCAGTTATAGATGTGAAAAATAAACTAATACTCTGACATCAACAACAACAGCGTATTATATAAATAATGCTGGGTGACAAACATTTACCTTAACATAGCAACCGTATAACATAACGACTAATTTCAAAACAGAGTCAAGAAAAAGCGTTCTAGTTTTATACTTGACATTTAATGTTAATATTGACGCGTAAAGTAACTTAATTAAATGTGGTTTGTATGTCTAACCGCATTTACCTCTTAAGACTTAGACTCCAAGAGCCAGTGCGGTAAGTATTTGAAACCACCTTATGTTGTAATGTAATTATTTCATTGCATTTTTTATCAATACACAATGGCCTTGCAAATTCATACTGTGTTTCACGTCCTAAATATTAATTTTACTTGGAGTCATCTGTTGAAACCATAAAGAGTCTTCTGCTAATCAAATGATAATGTTTAAATTGTTGATGCGGCCAATTACTTGGCGGTGGCTATGAAAAATGCCACATATATGTTTAACCACTTGCTATATGTATAGCAAACATTTTAAATATACATATTTTAGTATTCTTCATGCATGATATTTGTACGTACAAAGGCGTACTTAATACCAATGCCTCTTGTGAACATTTCAGTATTACCCAAAGTTGATGCACCGAAATAAGCAAAAAGATACAACATCAACCTAATAAATGTTTATAAAATCACCATCGTAAGAAAATAATAAAAATTATGTAATATATTTTAATAAATTACATTTTGAAATTTGAATAAATAAAGTTAAACATATTATTATATAAAACCGTTGGTTATCTTTTTCCGCTAAAAAAAGTAGCGTGGTAACATTACTATCTTAAAAATAGTTTAAGGACCAACCTAACAAGCTGGGTAAAAGAGGTGGAGAGCGGAATAACTGCATTTCCTCTGAGGGTTTGATGCGTATTGCTTGCTATCAGGTGGACATCCCGCTTATGTTACCGCCTTTTGATAACTCTTTTATGAGAATATACTCACAAATCTTTTTCTAAAATCGATATTTTAGACTGTAACACATCACTACACAGTATAAAACAAAGTCGATTTCTCTGTTCCTATATCCCTTATGCTTAAATTGTTGAAAGTACGTAACGGATTTCGATGCGGTTTTTTTAATAGATAGAGTGATTGAAGAGGAACGTTCATATGTATTAGATATGCTTAATATTGTTGGTATATTTTCTATCAGCATACCTCCCGTGTGAAGCAGGGGCGGGTCGCTAGTTTCAAATAAAAAAGGAACGGGGGAAGCATGGGGGAAACTCGGCGCGATGCGGTGAATGTTGGGCAAAATTTATTACAATTAATTATGTCAACTAAGTGTAATGAAAATAACAGGCAATTAACGAATACAATATAAAGAACAGCTGTCAGACATGTCGGACATTTTTTTCCCTACAGAATAATTCATGCACGTCCTAATCAACGTGACCCAGACTTAAGCAACCTCGATACCGATCACCGTAATTAGACTCTTTGTACAAAGTAATCAAACGCCGATCTCAATCCATTGCTCCGAAATAAAAGTGAGTGCAGTGTTCGTATTGTGAATTGCGGAATTAAGAACAAGCGTACGGTACTTCGAGCCACCAAGGTCTATGAAACGTATTTTTTTCACAATGATATTTTTGTTGGAACCGTATGCTACCTCTACCGTGCGGTTTATATTTCATTGTCACTTTTTATTTAAGAAGGTCATCTAGTACATTAAATTTTGTATGCATGTAAAATTAAATATAATACTCGGTTAATCCGTTGTAGCGATTAGATTTAAATATTAGGAGGTTAAAAAAGAATAAATATGATTTAATAAATGACTACGGATTTTATCGCGTTTAATTCGAATAACAATTCTCCTGACGTTTTAGACAATTGAATAATATATTGCTTATATAATTTTTATCGTAGTTATTATTAATTGTTTCTCCGACTCAGAGGATGAAAAATTATGAACTATAATGCCTTAGGTAATTTCGATAAATATGCGTTATTTGACATATTTACTGGGTAAACAAGACTCAACTCAACTCAAGAGATAGGATATTTCTCACGGCAGGTAGCGCGTTGGTGATACCACTGGTATTACCGATGACAATGGGCGTTGGTGACTATTTACCATTGGTGCGGGCCACTGTGGCCTTCGTTGGCAATAAAAACAAATACAAAGTGATCGTTAAACGCGTGTGACCCACGTATCATATTTTGGCACCAGCATTAAACTTTGCTTACATAAATTCTATGTCTTATTAGTGTAAGATAAAGATAAAATGCGATGCCAACATGCGTCGGATGGACATGTAAAAGTCGGTCTACCCACCAACCCTGCGTGGTGGGATACGGTCCAAAAACCCCCAATGGAAAAGGGGAGGCCTACGTCCAGCAGTGGACTAACACAAGCTGATAATGTAAAGATACAATACGATCTCTGCAGACAGGTCGATCAATTACGCCGTCTGTGTGTCGTACTCATATTGCTCTTTATACTTATACAATCAGCTTTGAATGCCTGAATAAACACGTATTAGTATACCAAAGTATTTCTAAGTCACGAATAAAACTAAAGGTTAAAATCATTTTAGGTTAAGACGACCGTATTTTTCTTTTTTTACTGTGGAATGCCTACGCATACCGTCCTCAGGGGCAAAGACGGTTATGTCGGACTGCACCGACAAAACCACCACTTTGTTCCTTCCTGAGCAGTTTGGATCACATGAACGTTTTTGCACTCATCTGCAACCCACCAGGCTGGCCGCCGAACAGTCCATCTCGGCCTTAGGCCATTGCCTCCTCATGGGCACGTCGGAACTAGTCGCCTTCGTCTCGGCCTCAGATAGGTAACAGAACTTCGAGTCTGTTAACTAAGGCCATTGACCAGGAGTTCCTGACCACGCAAGGACATACTCCCAGCCCCAGCGGCGGCCGGATGTTGAGCTCCGCCGTGCTCCATTTCGGCCGTAGAAGGAGAGAGATCGCGACCTGCCGAATGTTCCTCCTCCCACAGCCTCCACACCGCATCAGCGGTACGCCCCTCTGAGTCCGGAGGATAGGGAGACGGCCTACGGAATACCGACACCCTCTTCCCCTGCGACTCTCCTTGGTTGCAGAGACAGGAAGGGCGGACACCTACCTCCTGCAACCGTCCCTCGCACCTCCTTAGGCGCATCCAAAGCGGGCTTCATTGAGCCCGCTTGGAGCACCTCCTCCACGGCCGGCCTTACACCTCAGGCCGGCCAGGTTCTTTCTAGCTTCCCGGCTGACCCAAGCCTGCAGGTACTGAGCCCCACCGCTCGACAAAGCGAGAACCTGTTCGGGGAAGACGACCGTATCTTAGACCAAGCTAGATACGATACTTATCGTTAACACGGCTACCGAAAATGACTAACAGTAGTACTTACATGTAGTTTGCTTTAATTAAAGAAAAAAATATTTTAATACTTCTAAACACAATAAAAACACACTAATGAAAAACAATAGACCAATATTTTATTAAATTGTCATTAAAATCACATCTTAACTTAAAACAATTTATCACCTTACCAATCAATACGTCAAAAAACTAAAGTACCTAAAAAGCTCAAAAAATATTTGCTTCTATATCTCTATTGTAATTCATAAATGTTCCTAGTAGTATAAAATACCACCATTAATAAGGAAATATTTTAAAAATAAGTAAAATTTTAAAAACGTCACACAACTCGAGAAGTTACGTTTACGTTATATAAAAATAGTTCAAGGGCGTATCGTGACTGCTAAGGTGTACACTTCAATCATTTAAAACACAATAAGGAAATCCGCAAGCTCTATGTAATCATGTTTTAACATTTTATTTAAATCCACGTCAATCCGTTTTTATATCCTTAAAATAGTCTATTACAAATAAAATCATTTAATCAAGTCCACTCGTTACATTGCACGATACGTACATAAATAGACATTGTGCAAATATAACTGGATTAATTTTGTACCTGATTTACGTATCAAATAAGTCAAAACTAAAATATCTTGCGGACAACTGGACTGTCATTCACTACTTAAGCATAAATATTAAACTTGCACAATTTATTATAAATTAAACTACCATGAACTATAGAAATAATTACTTAATAACAAAACTAACAATTTCTTCTCTAGCATAGTGAAAGTGTTAGCGTTAAAAAACAGTTTTAGTTGACAGGAAATTACGTTTCCGTTAATAAAAGCGGACACCTGGTCGTGTTTTTCTATATATTAAAACGCGCACTTTCGCAGTGGCGGCAAAAACTAGACGTTTCTTACGATTTCACATCCGTACGTACGATTCGATAAACGTATTAATGTGTCGCGTATGTTTATCTTAATAATTACGACGTGAGTATTTCCACGTGAAAGTTTTCATACTCTTATTAGCACCTGTAAAGTTGTTTTTGCTACGAATATTCACATACGTCGAGTAACTGCTGACTTTCCATTGCGTCAGTTATCTCACCGTTATTATACGACAATATTAACGCAATTACTTGCGTAAATCACATCACATCATCAGCCTGTGATAGTCCACTTCTGGACATAGGCCTCCCCCAATACACCCAAATCCATTAGAGGGTTTTTGGACCGTATCTTCACCAACCCGTATTGGACCACGCTGGTCCAATGCGGGTTGGTGGGTGGACCGACTTTTTACATGCCCATACGACACATGGATCATCTTACTTTTCAGACAAAACGGCCAAATTGCCCTAACCAACTAGGAAACAACATTGAAAATTTGTTGAGTCCCCGCAGGATTCGAACCCACGTCCTCCGGTTTCTAAAGCACACGCCCATACCACTGAGCTACGGAGGCAGTTCCTGCGTAATTATTGAGTATTTGTTAATTACTCTTTAGTAAAAATTATTTTAAAAATACAATATAAGTATATACAATGTTTATTATTTTTATCCATCATCTATGAAAATCATCATAAGACTGTCAGTTTTACTCTTACCATGGACTAAGATACAAAAGGTAGGTTTTTATATAAAAATCGCTTGTCTATGCTTATGGATAAACGAGTAAGTTATAAGAGCTTGTACATACCACGTGGTATTGTTTCTTGTTCCCACGACCATGAACGTTACAGCCTATGATAATGTCGGCGTCGACAAATGACAGTTGTAAAGTCGGCAATGTAATAAATACTGAATAAAATTTAACATCTTAAAGTTATAATAATACAAATTAATAGTAGTATTTATTACATGTGAAGCTGCCTAAACTATTCTTAGTAGAATTTATTGTCTTATTTGTCATCACGCCAGGTAGTCTAAGAATACTACTTAGTAAAGAACGAAGAAGACTTCGTTCTAATTTTTTTATAGTTTAGCCAAGTAGAATTATGTTAGCAAAAAAACATCGTCGGCGGCATCGTACGTATTATGGTGTTGTCACTTAGCGATTTGACCTAAGTACCGTATGATGTTACTTAAGTGCCGTGGATTAAAGCGTTCTCATTAATTTTGAGTCTAAATCCGTTAAGTTTTGGCTAATTATGATAATATTTACTAAATGCCACCAAATTATTATTTTAGACAAATTGGCTTTGACCCGGATAACATATTAGAATATTTGAAGGCCTTATATTTCTCGTTAAAATCTTTTTCTTATAACGTCCAACTTTAATCTAACTAAAACACGTAGATAAAATTTTAATCAATGTAATATTCTAGATACACGACAAGAGTACACAATTGATCGTGACGGATCCTGCCATGGACTGCTAATCAGATAATATATTTGCAAGAAGGTGATCGATTAGGCGGTATAAGGGCAAGTTGCAAATGCCAGGTGGCGACATTTAATTAGAATTGCTTCAACGTGCGTTCGATGAATACGCCTTTAAGAATGTCTTTTAGGGGTGTTATCTGAATGCATTGACGCCCATGTTGGTTGTAAGAGATTTTAGTGGTATCAAACTATGACATGTCCATATATAGTTAAAGTCAAATATATTTTGTTATCAAATATATTTGTTGTGTTCAAATATATTTGGACCTGAAAAGATCCTGCGTAAGATTCTCAGCGGGAATTTTCTTTTCTTTTTTCATAAGTTTCTCAAAATGTTTACAAAAAACATCACATTTTCATAGTTTGAAATAGCCGGAGCGAATATACTGTACAAACCTATGCTACTAAAGCATAATCATTATTATTAGTAACATTGTACAGTTGTTTCCCTGTGTTGGCATTTAAGAAGTAAATACACATCATCATCAGCCTGTGTTAGCCCACTGCTGGACATTGGCCTCCGCTCATGCCCACCTCCTCTATTAGGGGGTTTTTGGACCATATCCCACTACGCTGGTCCAATGTGGGTTGGTGGATGGTCCGACTTTTACATGCCCATCAGACGCATGGATCACCATACTTTTCAGACAATTGGGTGATCGGCCCAATTTGCCCTACCCAACTAAAAATATAAATATAACTGAGAAGTACAAAAATAATAATCGAAACTATATCGACATTCACCTACAATACGCATCTTATTGATGTCGGTATCAATAGATATAAATAAATAACATTTAGCTAAAAATTATCGAAGAAAAATTTTGTTACTTAACACCAATAAATAAAGATAAACAGCTTGTTCATATTAACAGCTTAACTTCAAAAATAGTTACTTATTGTAGATAATACAGTCTAAAAGTCACACGCTAAGACTAAAAGGAGTGTTTAAACTACCGTGAACCGTTCAATATTACTATTACACGCTGGTGGTCGCAGGCAAAAGATATCTTTGTAGAAAATCTTAGTGTTACCATTTTTCCTTACTCATAATTTACGAAAATAACAGTATAATACCACTGCTGACATATTTTCAACCCTACGTAGATGAATCAGCTATTTCATTGGGTTTTACAAAGACGTATCCACCACCTGGACCAATCGTGGCAAACCGAAATTACTTTACTATAAAGAAACCTAAATTCGATGATGTTGATCAGTTTCTTGCTTGTCGAATAACTATATTCAGAGTAACTGGCGTTATTTCGGCACAAATCTGCCTTCACAACCAAATAGTTACATCTAGACTAAAACAGAATAAAAAAAAATGTAATGATTACGTATGATATAATCGGTACAATATGAAAACAACATTTGTAAAAATCTGCTCTGTGTGCTAATCTGAATATATACTTGCATAAAGGAGGCTTTATTAAGTAAGTTCATCTAGTAGCGACATAATTGAATTAATTGCGTTATAGAACGAATCAAGCCTCTTAAATGTCGAAGTTATATACGATGACCAGTAACAATTATATATATCAAACCAGTGAGTACAGTGAATAGTCGGAAGATAATATGTGTGGACATTAGTATCAGAATTTGACCAATAGTTACGAAAGTTCGGTTATCTCGATACAGTCTCAGACATGGTTTCTGTAAAAACGTTCGACCTTTACAGCTTTTGAATACGAGGTTAGTAACTGTAAATGCATTTAAGTCTTGACTTTAATGAAAATAATGGCAAAAGTAAGACCAGTACATACGATTCAGCACAGTGGGCATAACTTTTAGCTGACATATGGAAAGTGGTCTCTACACTGTTTGACGACTTGAACATTGGATGTACATGTTATGGTTAGTCTAATGAACTTGTTTTGCCATCTCGACAGGCATATAGCATCTAACCCTGCAGGAAATTGATGGTTGTCCATTCTTACAGAAAAAAAGTACTGAACATTGAGTAAGCATCCATAACAACGAAGCTACAGTACAGTTACTAGTAATTCGATGCTATATGATGCGCTATCAAGATAATAGGTTATTTACACTAATACAGTTTTTCTGTAAAGAAATTTTACTAGACCAGTCAAAACATTCTGCTTTGTATATCAGGGTCTAATGATGGATTACTCTTGTATATACTAGTGATACTGCGTGGTAGTAGAACAAATTAAGCAGTGTACCTGACTATTCTGGCAAATGTGAGTTAAGATTGCAGTACAATTAATAGTTATTCAATCCTGCATGCAGTGTAATCTACAAGATTCTTTTTTAATGGACGCCGTCTTCGTAAGCCAATCCAGATACTAGGCTGTTCCTAATTTAGAGTTCATGATTACTGCGTTTATGCGTTTTCGATTTTGTCTAGTGAATCGTTAAAGTGCATATACGTATCTATTGCAGTAATCACTAGTTTATTGTGTCGTCAGAGTAAGCCATGCTGCCTTCAGCAACACAATGATAAGGTTAACGTGCAGTTCCTGCATGACAATTTAGTTAGAACAATAATAATAGAAATAACTGTTTTACATGATTACGTAGTGATATATAATCGGTACATATAATAAAACAACATTTTGTAAATAAAAGTCTGCCTGTCTGTTTGTTGTTGCTATTATCTGAAATTATAGGCTTTATAAAAGGAGGGCTTTTTTATTAATTAATACGCGGACTAGGACGCGGGCAACAGCTAGTATGAAATATAATCAGGCAAGTTTTAAGAACGGAATCAGAGCCATCTTAATGTCGAATTATATTATAAGAATGTATCTACATTAAGTATACCTAATTATATATAACAAAACCAGCTGAGTATGAAACACGGAAGATTAATAATTGATGCATGGACATTACTTGATCAGAATTTAGCACACAATATGTTATGAAAGTTCGGTTATCGATGATACACGCTCAGGACTGGTTTCTTTGTAAACCGTCGGGAGCCGGTTTTTACGTAAGCTCTTTGAATACGAACGGTTCAGTGAAATGTAATGCACATTCTTAAGTCTTCGAGGAGCTCTAATGAAAACACAAACAAAGTAAAGACCTGTCACTTATCAGCGATTTTGGTATGCCACCAGTAATAGGAGGTAATTTTTTAGCCGTGCAAACCGTAATGGCAGACAAGTATATTTGACTTCTCATCCCGTTTGACAGACTTTCGAACATTGGATGTAATGTATATAGGTTAGCCTAATGAACTTGCTCTTTGCTATATGAAGGATATAGCATCTAACCGTGCAGTAAATTGAATGGTTGTCCATTTTAACAAGACCAAAAGAGACATGAAATTGATGTAAACAGCATCCATAGTAACGAAAGGACATATATAGCGTTACCGTAATTCGATGCTATATGGATGCGTCATTACATCCATACGAGTAATGGTTATTTAACACTAGATATGCTAGCTTTTTTCTTCAAACGTAAAAATTACTTGTTTGGTATATCTAGGGTTAATATGGTCTTTGTTATCCTAACTGTAAAGGTGATAGACTGGGGTTGGATGTGTGTATTACGAACAAATATGCACTGCTATGTCACCTGCGTGTTCTGGCGTAGAGATGTGACCGTAAGACAGATTCTCAGTACAATTGCAATTAGTTAATTGCCAATCCGCCTGCTCAGTGTGGCAATTACTAACAACACTTTTTAATGGACGCCGTCTTGGCGTTAAGCCTATATCCAGTAGTGGACTGCTAAAGGCTGTTCAATTGATTCATGATTTCCCCTGCGTTTATGTTTGATCTTATATTCAAATCAGTTAGAGGGCTATCATTCGTTATCTATTGCCGGGATATCATTTAATTTTTAACGTGTTACGTCACGAGTCGTAAGTATGTATGCTGCTCTTGTAGCTAATGCGATGTGATAACGAAAATCGTGCAGGTCACGCTCATGACACGCATCACGCTCGCTGTCGCGCAGAATCACCCGAATTCATAGAAAGCGTATTATTCTAGTGAAAGTGATTCACGACTAGGTGGCCGTTTAAGCTTTATTGTTATGTCCGACACGACGCCTAAGTTTACTGCCTTTATGTTTACTATTTTATGGTGACTAAAGTAGATATATAGTAAAGCAATAAAAAGGAGTACAATTGAAATTTTTAAGTATTTAAATAATGTCATCAGACACTGTATTACGCGTACGTACAGTGCCGATTGCAGCAGTCTTGTCTCAGATATATAAGCATCCACTCTGAGATAATAATACCGTTATTATACGCTAAAACTTATAACACTTGTTTTGCAACCTGTCAGTCTTCAACTGATTTGCAAACTTAATCATAAGTGAATGTAATAAAAGAAGTTATAAATTTCACTGTTTCAGAGCATAACTTTTATACATATATATGACTTTATAAATTTGGAATACTATTAAATTAGAAATGTTTACAGTAACAATTCTTTAAAACATTTTAGTCGTTTATTACTATATTAACCGAAACTGTCAGAGATTATTAAATATGACCTGCTTTCTTAAGTTTGACCTTCATAAGTGGGTGGTTTGAAAGTTTTAGCTTACTTAAAGCTATCATAACTAATACGCCAATGATGACACATCGATATTTTTTATTATCATACATGTTACCATAATAAAAATCTATACAATCTTTTGTTGGTTTTACGATACCTCATGTTGTGTAATGTCCTCTGCATTGACGGGGAATGTTGATAATACCGGTTTATGTCTTGTGTATCCGTTCCTCCTATAGTGGAAAAATAAGAGGAAACAAGTCTAGTTATGTGATTCTTGCACTCCTTTTATTTCAAAGACGTTTGTATAAAACTTTACAGTTTAATTGTGATTGCTTCGTGAGTTTTGAATAAAAGCAATTAATTTTTAAAAGTAAGCACAATCTTGAGTTGGTAATATCTAAATCTTGCCAAGGTAAACGAACAAACATTTTGCACACTTGATATTGATATCAATTGTGTTTCATTAAGGTTTTATTTAATTAAATCGTGTCTTATTGTTAACTTGTCATGTTAATTATATCTATCTATATATTTAAAAAATTAATTGCTGTTCGTTAGTCTCGCTAAAACTTGAAAACGGCTAAACCGATTTGGCTAATTTTAGTCTTAAAATATTTTTGGAAGTCCACGGAAGCTATAAAGGGTAAATAATTTTGAAAACAATCGAATTTGAAAAAGAAATATTATTTGTATCTACTAATTTATTTGTTCTCAAGAGGTGAAAAATAAAGTTGATTTCGCTAAACTACAGTTAGTATACTTAAGTCCTAAGTTGTAAACAATCCATCAGATTTTTTTAATATGTAGATTGATATACTTAAACAAAAGTTTGAATCTTTTTTTTATCGATTGAGATAGTACAAAGTCTGCCAGGTCAACTAGTTACTTATAAAATAAATTGTTATTGCAATTGGAAATTCTTAAACATAAGATGATAATATTTAATTTTGTGTTTAATATTACGCAAAAAATATTTAAAATGAAAAACTTTTTAGAAAAGTTTGTTTTGCACAATACTTTCGATTCCGCCCACCTTTCTCCTCTATTTGCATAAACTATTTTAAGAAATAGCTTATGTTGTACATGTTTTACATTTCAATCGATGAATAAATAATGTATTCGTGCCGTGTATAGAATGGCAATTGTATAATTAGATACATTAAAATAAAACGTTTAATTTGTTTTAAAAATTTACGATTTTTTTTATAATTAGGATTGATTTATTTACTTGAGGTGGATGTTATTTTTTCGGGACATTGGCTAGAGAAAATTCACTTTAATGCCTATTACTGCCTCGTGAGCAAACGCTACTTTGTATTGGTAAACAAATGAATTTCAGCTAGTATAATTTCAGTAAAACGAAGCCTAAAAATTTTGGACGAAAATTGAGTGCTACCTTGTTTTCCATTTAGTATTCGTTTCAAAAGTTATACTTATTTCAGCGCGTTAGGAAAAAAATGTGAGACTAAATTTTGACGATGTGCAAAATTCTGCAAACGTACAATAACCCAAAAGATAAAATTTTCAAAAAGATTTTTATCTTGAGGTAACACTCAAAGTACTATAACTTAGTAAACGCGTACACATAACACACACTTCTTTTCATTCTTTGGCATGTCATTTGATGCAATTCTTTTCAAAAACAAGGCTTTCAACTGGATCCTAGTTAAACGGTCTATTAAGTTATAACATATTCTTATACATCTGAAAAAGTCGTGCTTTCTATAAACGTAGGTTTTGATAATGTATTATAAGAAATGTTTCTTAAATGAGTGTTGCAAGCTGTTGTGAAACTGAGATACGGGTGTTTAAAAATTCGGCAATTAAAGAGCTCTTGTTAGAGATTGTTTTGTTCGATTACAACGGAGAATCCGTTTTAATGCTACCTTAACGATCTGTTAGTCGAGCACTGGACCAAAAACAAAAACATTATCGTTATGATCGTGAAATAAGATACTTGCATTTATCATCATTAATAGTACTTATTTCACTACATGATGAAAAGAGTTATGTTTAAGTTATATTATTCATAAAGTTGTTGTCCTTTAACAAATTATTGTTGTAATGACTTTATATCTAAAATACGTTTTTGTATAGAACGCAGACTTCTAGCACAAGCAAATTACGGAATTTCCTTTTTAATTCAACCTTTCCTTATAGTTCATCAAAATGTGAAATTAGTCAATGGTTAATCTTAGTGGTATCAAATATTTCAAATGGTTCGCTCAAATGTGGCCCACATTAGACAACCTCTCCTGAATAATGGTATGGTCCCCAGAAGTTATAGGTCGTAGAAAGTATAGTTCAACATCCCTTTCCTCCTAAATAAATATTAATTTCTAGCTCATCATTAATTCCTTCGTTTCTTACCCCTTTTCCTATAATCAAAGAATTCCAACCTTTTTAAATAGATGATTTCTAATTAAAAAAAAAATAATTATCAACGATGCATAAAAATACAATATTTTTGTTTCAAACATAGAGAACCTTTGTATTAGGTTATTCTTTTTTTATATAGAATTAGCGACACACCACCGGAGCACCAACGACACTCCCCGACTTTGCACGGGTGCACTGCTGCTACTAAACATACCTACGTTCCTTGCCCGTAAAGGGCAAAAGTGATCTATATTTCATAGACAATGTATTTCAGGGACTTAATTAAATCTTATATAAGCAATTTTTTCCCGTAAAATGTAAAGGATAAATAATGATTACTCTGGCTTTTCCTTAAGTTAGACATGTACTATCGGAACCTTTCTAATGATCTTTTTAAGGTATACAATACTGTAGTACATTATTTTGATTTTATCTCTTGATGTGAATGTATGTATTATTTTATACGACATTACATTAGAAACCTATAAATTAATCGGAGTTTCTCTGTAATGTGATGCATGTTTTATACTTCTTATCTTTTCTCTTGAACTATTAAATATTAGGTATAAAAACCGCTTCAAAATCCATTGCGTAATTAAAGACTTAAAAACACATAAGGACGGACAGACAGCAAAAAAAACTTTGTTTTATAAAAAGTAATAATGATGATGATGGTGAAAATTATTTTTATATATTCCATTGTGTGGGACTCCACTTGTGCTAATATAATATATATTACGATCGAAATTGTACAGAGTATTGATTAATCTAAGATCCGCTTAGGATAGGGACAATGCCCGGATTAGAACGGAGAACGGTGAGCTGTCGCCAGATTCGCAGTGCTGATTGCAACATCGACATCTGGGTCAGACGGCCGTTGCCGCGAAATCGCTCCTTGTCACCGTTTATCTTAAGCATTGGGAACATGCCGAATTAACCCCAAGGCGATCGTGCAATTTCTAGTGAAGGTCTCTGATTGTTGTACAGAATGCCCTGTTGGACGATTGAAAGTTGTAGTCATCAAAGGCTAAGATAACGAATCCGATGGTCATGTCATTTGCGAGAAAAACTTGACAAACTTTGGCCTTATGTGCGTAAGTCTTAGTTTTTTATTTAATTATTTTGCCCTGCTGCACTGTACAAAACTATATTGGTGTTTTCTATTTTTTTTTGGAACGACAAAACGCCAATCATTTTGTGAAAATAATTGGAGCTACTGCATAATTTATGGAGCTAATATGTTATAAAAAAAGTGGTTTCCTGCGGCCGGCACATTTAAACATGTTAAACTACGCAACGGAATTTAATGCGATTTTCATTAATAGACAGAACGATTTTAAAAATATGCTTCTTAGCTTAAAGTAAAAAGTGTAGAACTGAAGCGTCACTCACCACCAATACCGTGGTGATACTTCTCTACTCGATACCGTCTTTTTGCCGACATGGAAGTACAATCGTAGTTTATTGGGCGGTTTAACCAGAGTCATTATCATTCGTCAGCGTCGTCATTTAAAACTCCATCGACTGTTGAACAAAGGTTTCTCCCTACTGAGTTTGACCAAAAGACGAAGCACTAAACTTCCCACCGTTTTGGTAAATTAACGTCACGCAGACTAAATTTTACAAAATTTAACCTCTCAACTCGTAAAAATAGTTCTCGTTTATTCATACCATATCTTTGATCGTATAAATTCACGCAAAACCACAAGTGCCGGTCTGTCCAAATATGTTTCGACAAAATATGGATATAGGATATAGATTAACTTGTATATATGTATATAACTTGTATAGAGGTCTAACGACCAATTAAGGATAAATGTAACGAATGTACCACAACTTCAAATAATTTAAACTTGTACAAGTGAATTATTTTAACATGTGAAAATACGTTTTATTCGCTTAAAATACTTAAAATATTACGGGTATTTAGCGTTTAATATTGTACAATTAGTTATATAATAAATTCCGAAGTACATAATTCTATTATCGGATATATAATTAATATCAAGAATAGGTCATAGGCCTCCCCCGATATGGGGAAGGCCTATGTCCAGCAGTGGACTGACACTGGCTGATGATCAAGAATAGTGTGCAAGCACTGTCGTCGGTTAAAACGTTGCCATCAAGACGAACAACACCGTTCTTTCTATAAAAGAGTTGTTATTCTGTAATATTAAATCACTTTTTAACTTGCATACATGCAAAAAAATTGTAAGTACTTCATTTTAAAACAAGTACGCGTAAACATTCCATACATGACGATTATCGATAAATATACTAAATTAAGCTTAAACTTTATTGTTTCGTAATTATTATAACCATTTAGCTCTGCTTAAATGTAATATCCGTCACATTATACAATGAAATTTATTTTCATAGTATAAAAACACAATCCTCATTTGTTATTAAAATACCTGAATAATTGCTTTAATTACATAACGGTAGAAAATTTAAAACTCATTTGGTATTAAAATATTTTTTGCATTTTCTGCTTAATGAAGGAGCAGATCCATTACTTAGTTTTCTTAGAATTAAACCTTAATATATTCTTCAACGGTTTAAATTGTAGAAACTATACTATTATATTGTTTAATGTATATACATCTATATGACAGTATTGAAGCAACATAAAATAACTTCATAGATAACTGGCACAACGTCCAAGAGAAAGTATCCGTTGTACTGGCTAGCTCGCACAAAATTATTCAATATTCCTGTTCTACTTGATATTTGGATAACGTAATAATAAATCTCAACTTCTTTTTAATGATTGAAGAATGGGGATGGTAAGGACGATCGCTAAGGACTTAACAAGTTTTTTGATATTGAACATGTAGTTCGGCTATTCAAAGGCGCAGCATAGGGTCATAAAATGAATATAAGTTGTTTTAATTCTATGAAAGTATGTTATTATGTGCTGTATAACATTTGCTATCATTTTAAAAACGTTTTATTGCAATCTTTGCACAATAGCAATAAAAAGGAGCACAAGGTATCAACCTTTTACAAAATTATAAACTATACAAATAACCCGTTTAATGAAGCCGTTATTGTAACAGTTACGGTGTCCTCAAAACCAGAACACTGTAGTTTTTTGATAAAATTTATGCCAACGAAATTCACAAATAAATTTCAACAAAATTTATAAATGTAAGGAAATGTGAATAAACATTTTCTATAGCATCGTCTAATATAATAAATTTGACGCTTCAGCCTTTGTTAATTTTATTATTAGTACGTCACATAAAACTTGGTGTTACCTATGAAATAAACTGGAACAGTGATTCCCTTTCTACCTACGGTAATATTAATATAAATCAGAATGTTGAATATTCACGTGAAACGTATGCTAATTGCAATGAAGCACTTGACGCACCGCAATGACGCCATCAACCAATTATTTTGAAATGATCTAACGTCAAGACTGCAACACATTGCGAATACTGACCGCGTCTTGTACTTTTGGTTGTTTTTTATTTTTTCTCCACACTAACGTTATATGCCTCCTTTTCATTGTTTTCATAGGTCATATCAATGAAATGCATAAAGAGTGAATTCCAGAATGAGATGAGAATTATACGGATTTGTTCCTGTCCTTTTTTTAACCTGTGTAGTATTCGCATCAATATCTTAAAGTATTCTTTCAAATTCCGTCTTACAACTAATACCCATATGTATAATTTCATATTCTTATATGTATTGGAACATTCATTTTTCTTTATCCATAACATTGTTAGGTAAATCACATATACAATGTCGGCTTTGCAAAAAAATATTATTATTTTATTTTTACTTCTACATTGTATACGGTATTCTCATCATAAAAAATATATTATGGTAAGCAAAAACAGATGTAAGATCTTCAATTTGTTTTAATGCTCTATGCGTTCATGATATTGTTTAAGTAACAGTATTTGATTCGGGTAATGGCTATGTTTTATCTTTGACCACACTCACATCTGTTACAGTTACGAAGCCAGGGTTTACCAGGATTATCAGTCAAGGCTATAATTTTGAAGAAGTCGCTCTAATTTATTATATATATCATTAAATAGAGAGCAATAGTGTCAAAATCGTTAACAAAACTTTTTCTAAATCTGCTCTCTATAAACATTTAAACACAAATACCGCTTGATTTGGTAAAAATTATTACGCAGCAAGATGATACTTTCATTCTACATTTTTAGCATCGGCGTGAGAAAAAATACATTTTGTTGCCCAACTTGTAATTAATAAAGTCAATTAGAGTATTACATTATACGTACGTTCTAAATTTGCCAATATTTAATGTACCGATCAAATGAATAAATTCGATGTGAGGCCTAGTTACCAACCTAAGTTACTTGTATCTTACAAGGATAGACCTTTACTTTTACTTTGTTAAACGGCGATAACAACACGTAAATATATACTAGTTCGAAAACAAATCTGTGTGTATAAGTATAAAAGTGTATGAATATTGTTTTTGTATTTAATTACTTACGTGGTGTTCAATATTGTTTTTAGTGTTGCATATCAAATCCTCTAATTTACGGATTTTCCGCGTTACTTAAATATATTTATTCCCGACGTTCCGGATTCTTTCCAGCATCCATGATCACGGGCAGACTAAGTTGGTATATGTCTGTCTTTCGTTTTCTTAATTTTAAATATTGGTTTGACAAAAAGTACTTATGTTGTCCTTCGGTTTTGTAGTTTTTATATTTTTGCGTTTGATTTTTGAAATTATTGGACCCCAGGAAGGTGGCAAAGACCAACCATCCTCTCTTCTTAAAGCGTCGGCACCAACGCTAAAAGAAATCTGCAATTTGTGACCATGTTCTAGACAAGCCCAATCATTATATTAGATTTGATGAACCAAAAATGCTGGCTAATGAACATTGATTTATACCAAGGATGATTCGGGAAGCAATAGAAATTAAAAATATCCAAATTTTAATAGAGAGGATGGTTGGTCTTTCACACCTTCCTAGGATCCAATAATTTCTAAAATTTAACGCAAAATATAAAAACTCCAAAACCGAAGGACAACATAAGTACTTTTGTCAAACCAATATTCAAAATGAAAACAACGAAAGATATGTCAATTTTTAAATAAAATCTCTGATGGTTATTCCAAAACATTGAGATACAGACATATACCAACTTAGTCTGCCCGTGATCATGGATGCTGGAAAGAATCTGAAACGTCGGAATTAATATATTTAAGTAACGAGGAAAATCCGTAAATTAGTGGATTTGATATGTATAATAATCGCGTAAATAAAGAAATAATTATTTTTAGTGTTTCTAACTTTTATGAGAATGGCATTTTTTTGTATGTAAACATGAAACATACAAGATGAATAACGCTGTTATTTGATATATGCATTGTGCCTCTACCAAGTTTTGGCAATGAAGAATATTATTGGGATAAACACTCTGGTAATGGAATGCTCGCTGCAGGTTTTTTTCAATATGATGACAATTTTATGGTTTTAATTTTTGGTGTATTGAATTAATTTTATTGTTAAATTAAACTGCCTCCGTAGCCTAGTGGTATTGGCGTGTGCTTAGAAACCGCAGGTCGTGGGTTCGAACCCTGCGGGGACTCAACAAATTTTTATTGTTGTTTCCTAGTTGGTTAGGGCAATTTGGGCCGATCACCCTATTGTCTGAAAAGTAAGATGATCCATGCGTCGAATGGGCATGTAAACAGTCGGTCCACCATTCAACCCGCATTAGACCAGCGTGGTGGGATACGGTCCAAAAACCTCCGAATGGATAGGGGTCTATTAGGGAGGCCTATGTCCAGCATGTGGACTATCACAGGTTGATGATGATGAATGAAAAATGATGTTAAATTTGACGAAAAAGTCCCGCTGAGTTTCGCCAGTTCTTCACAGGTATGTGGTCAGTCTCTTCTAAACCAGCGGTATGTAAATACAATCAAAAGTGAGTGTATCACCTCCGTGTTGGTTAAAAATATTTTAATTAGAATTTTGGTGACAGAAAATAATTTTCGAAATGATAATAGTCATGTATCATGCTATTATAAAAATCTGTCCAATCTCAAAAATTATAAACATTTATGTGACAAGAATATTTGTAATACTTTCGTCTGACCATTAAATGTACTTTATGTATTTTTTACACTAATGCAAATACAGACAAAAATGAATTATCTATGATCTTTTAAGGTAAGATAGATTGATAAGATAGATTTGTAAATTTAAAGTTTTTGCAGTAAAATGGATTGCAATTCACATATATTTTCTAGAAACGTAATGGAAATTATAAAAAAACCATATTTTAATAATAACGCAAAACCACAAACTTTTTTCAATACACTCATTAAAAAACAAGGTTTGTAACTTATACAAATAAACTAAAGTATTAATCTATTTTATTATAAAAATATGTCTGAAGTTTATTTATTACAAAACTTTTACACCAAATTTGAACAATATTGACTTTATTTAAAAACTTAGCAAATTGAACCGGTATAAAACACCTAAATAAAGATATTTTCACAGTGTCTCTTCTTATAATAAAGCTTAATTTTTGGGGGCGAGGATTTTAAAACAAGACTTCCCGAACCCTTAGCCCGCATGACTATGATATTTTTAAAAACAATGACTCCAGTTTTAAAACTTTAGTAATTGATACATGTCTTGTAATTTTTATTACTTACAAGTTTTAAAGACCCGTTCACCAGGTTATTTAACGTTTTAAAGGGTTCTGTTTTTGATGCAAACATTATTTGAACGCAGCAACTGAATGCGAATTGATAAGGAAACGGTAGAAGAAGTTTAGAAGAGCTGAAAGCTTTTCTAAACTTCTAAGAGCTGAAAGCTTGAAACCACAACTGTCCTTTATTTCCAACATTATTTCATTGTAACTCATTGAGTATTAGTGTGATACGCACTTCTAAAGCTATTAACAGTGGTAGTATGCGAGACTCAGTTTGCCTGTTAATTACACTTAAGTGACATATTTGTGAGAGTTGATGCAAATCCATCGTAACGTTCCACACGCAGAATAATTAGACGTTTGCTGATTATTATTTTTTCATTGTAGGTATGTAATGACGAGACTAGCAAGGCGTCCCCTTAACAATACACTTTGTTTTTAAGAAATGCACACTCCTTAAACTCACGTCTTACAGCATCCTTTATACCAGGTTAGATAAGCTGTCGCGGAACGCTGTTGTCAGAAAAAAAAAACAACACTCCCATATTTATTTATTTTATAAATTAATATTATGCATAAAATATTATTATTATGCCAATAAAATGTATTCACCATAAACATTTAATGACCCTGAGTCATAAGGTGTAGATTCCATCACTAACAACAGTAAATTTGTGTGGTTAACCAAAATTGGAATTAAGGAATATGCACATACATTTTTCGACATTGACTAACTGCCTGATGTTTGACAAATACGGGGGCCATGCATTTGAAACCATAAATTTAGAATTTTGCTTGGTTACAGGTACAGTGTGTAGTATTTAGAACTTATTAGAAAATTTAAAATAACTTCTGAACGCCAGAAACCTCAATTACATCCAAACAATAATTGTAACCCTAAAATTTTATTATTTCAGTAAACAAATACATGACATAAACAGAATTATTTATATTTAAATTATGTTTGAGTGCATTTTGTCATAAGCGAAGTGTGTGAGTGTGTGTCTGTGTGTAACGCCACAATGTAGTATTGATGCAGAATAAATAAATGTTTTGCTCATATCACCATTACATGTCGAATTTCCTCGTAATCTTGACGGGTGTCAAGTTTGTCCACCTTTCGAAATTAATTGCAATTTTATTATTCGATACTTTCTTGATCTATGCAAATATTTATTATAACGTAACGTTATTTAACCAAAATATTGAATCAAAATTGTTATGGGACTCAATCATGCTTTTTGAGTCTTTCCTAGTAAAATGACTAATAAAATGAACTTGATTCAAGTTAATATATGCAATTGCTTACGTTGGTAGGTGTGGTAATAGAATGCAATGTACGTGTAGCAACAAGCAGGACTGAATGTCGTTTCTAACGTCCTTACTAAACGGACTAACTTGGAAATTACTGAAATGGCAAGGCAAGTCAATTCATTAACTTTTTCTACGGTTTTTTGTCTATCTATGAAGTCATAGCTCATTAATCTGTGGCTGTATTAACAATTAATTATCATTTTGTATTTTAATAATATTCTAATTATTACACAACAATATAATTACAACATTATACAACATAATAGTTGTAGTTAATTTTAATAATAAATAAATCCTATATTGAAATTTAAAATTTTTTGTTAAAATTATTTTCGGCCAGCTTGCGTCAACAATTACTTTTACCAAGATGCTCTTGATGTAATAATTTAATTAGAAAGTTGGTACATTTTGAATATTATATGAAGTAACTAGAAGTTAATAATATTTTTGGATATTAGAACTAAATTTATATAAACTACTAAATTTAAATAATAGTTATTTTTATTTTTTTAGTTCGTAATTAATAAGATACTGTTATACAAAAAAATCTGTTCTGTCTTGTAATTGTTCCGTGTAACAATACACAATTGTATTTCCACTTTTGCTCTATTTATAAAAACCGTGAATACATCATAGCCACGCCATATATTGTTTTTAAATAACGGAATATCATAAAGATAGAAGCGCTATTGACGAATATTTTCGCAACTTACTCGGTGTAACATCTGAAAGGAATTGGGACTTATTAATAAAAACTGACCGATAAGGAAAACGGACACGTTAGAGTGGTAACTGTGAGCAAACCATTACAAAATTTATTAAATTATAATACGGTCAAAGCGACGCAAGCTCATGTCTTGCAATTATGATATAAATATGTTTCAATTTCTGTATTTTAGCTTTGTTTTTCTTGATGTTTTAAAATAATACTCGTGAATACCCTATATAGAAGGAAATACAACGTTAAAGTAAAAAATAATGCGAATAATTTTTGTAACATCGAAATATGCTCTGACTTTTTATAGATGTTTATTTTTCTGTTGCTTACGCGAGTACTATACTTGATAAATAATACATTTTCTTTTGTGATCATTTTTCAGACCAGCCTTACCATTGATAAACTACAAATTCTTGCAAAAAAACATCAATTCCTACCACGGATCATTCTTATTCAAATTAAAAACATCCTAATTGCAATAGAGGAGATAGTTGGGTACTACCAATCTGCTTTGGATCCAATCATTTCAAAAATAAAACCAAGCACACAAATAGACCTCATGATACTGTCAGTTGAGTATGCACAAAACGGATAACATAATTTTATATTTAAAATTGACATTTCGACAGCCAACATCTTAGTCGTTCCCGTAACCATGACCATGAATTATACTCGACGTATCAAACCTTTCCAAGGGAAGGGTTTGATGCGTCGGGTATAATTTCAAATGATTGTAAAGTAATTGAACGCGATAAAATCCTTAAAATCATATTATTTATCTCGTTAAATTGTTATTACCTTTGAACAAGACTATATTATTTTTTTCAGTACGCTTTCTATGTCACAAAACTACAATGGTCGAAACCATTGGGTATAAAGACGCGGAAGCCATTCAGTGTTCACAAAGTAGTCATTTGCCATGAACCAAAACGCATGTTAAACGCTCTTCTGTGTATAATATTCTACTTGCGATGGAAATAAAAACTACGCTATAACTTTCCAAATTTTCTTTAGCAAATTAAAACTGTTTGAACAGGCTAAACTTGACGCATGCTTTGTCTTGTATTATTTAATTATTAGTTTTATCGATAATCTTTTGACTTCTTTTATTATAATGGTCTATCCAATTTTGGTTCCTTATTACATTTTTATTGCAAAAGTATTTGCCAAGAACAAAAAGCTTAAATAGCGTTGTTACGTATAAATTACTAAATTATTAGGAAGGTATTTTATTAAAAACTGGACAAAAAATATCAAATGCATTCAAAAATACTAAGATAATAAAGGAAGAAAAAATAAAGAAAAAAACATGTCATGCAATTCATCTACAATTTCTTTAAGTTATCTATAATTGTCAGTTATTGTTGCATTACATAACTAGTAGTCGTATAAATAGGTAATTTACATTTTAAAGCTAAGATAATATTTTTAAACTACTTTAGTTTTAATTAAAAAATGTAATCAACAATATTTAGATAAAAATTGTCCTCGCATCCAAGTATATCTAGGAGATCCTGATTTTGAAATCACTGATGACGATATCTCTGAAGCTATAAGGCTGATTAACTTGAAATTTGATGTGAATATTTCTTTTGCCAAGTAGCGAACAGCCAAGAACTTGATTCACGAAACTCGGCCCCTGAAGGGGATTGCGGGAGTTACAACGGACGAAGTTGTGGACAACAGCCTGTTGCTGTTTTTTCTTATAAGTTATCATGGTTCTTATAACAAACTTAGCCATATCAAGCCGAATTGGCCTTGTGTACAGAAGATGACGAATACAACTTAGTCCTGTACATAGAAATATATGGAGTACTAGTGGCTGTAGGTAGTTCCTTCGTGTATTCAACACGTGAACAAGTACGATACACAAATATACCAGAATAGACCGTACTAGCCGAATTTGCCCTATTATTCAACGCGGGAACCAGCACCTAGCATAATTATAACAGACTAGCCATATCACCCGCACTTGTTATTAACTATAAGGAACAAGCATACATATCCGTGGACTCGTAGAACAAAACAATCGCCGTGTCCGAGACGGTCCGTTAAGGTCGTCAGGGTCGCTTAAGCGTTGAGGAGAAAGTGTCGTTTGGTCGTTTCCGCGACGAACATCGTGTCCGGACTCTATAATTTCGTACCTACGTCACGCGAGGCGCGATGCTCTTGTCTATTAACGCATTTCCTACTTTACACACTCTTTCCAATATTGGCAGTTATGTTTTTAAATTTACCATATTATTTTTAACGCATTAAGGATTGTAATCAAATTTGTCAATTTCTATCGCAGGTTGTTATTTATATGATATTTAGCAAACACCATTAAGCATCTTATAGGAACGCCGTAAAAAAAACTAAAAGAAAAATTATATTACGACAGAAATCCTTTGTCTTTGTTTGTGATAAACATCAGTTTGATATTTTTAAAACCGTATTGACCACGATTTAATTTAGCATTTGCGAAACTCGAAATCGCGGATACAACCAATAATATGCTTTATTATTTGTATTGATAACTGACCTCGTAACTCGACACTAACACAGTCTATACAATATAATAACTAACGAACATTGTTTACACACTTATTTATTAAATATATACAAAGCCAAAAGTATTTTTACATTGCGTTTAATTTTTCCATTACGCAACCAGCGTAAAAATCATATGTAAATAAATATAAATTCATAAAAACCGAGAATGATTGCGTTACACTAATATTTGAAATGGCCCATTGTCCAACTGCGAAATCTGTCACAGTGAGATATTTAGAAGGCTATGCAATTCGTCCTTACTCAGTTATTATAGATTTGACCGCAATGAGTTTTTGTCTGACATATAAAAAGTGTCTGTATTGTGACTATTACAGTTGTAATAACCGAATGATCATTACAACTGTAATTATCACAATACAAACATTTACCTACTTAATATTCATTTATTCATAAAAACTATTAATTACTGTTGACACGTGCCGTGCGTAACTGTTACCGCATCATTGTTACGTTGATATCCATCTGTGATCACGTCAATATAATTTGTATAATTACTTTTCTTGTCAAAAGAAAATATGTGTTTATTATACAATTCAACATGAATTTATAAAAGAGTGTTGTTACATTTCAACTTTCATTCTGCATTTAAATTTGAGCAGTTTTTTTTACAGATGAATAATGTCATATTTAAGAGCCTCGCAAATGTTACGAATGTATCGAAGAAGTTTCTTTTATTACGTTTTACTTTAGCAAATATTTTTATACTATATCCCTATTAAACCTTTAATATCACTTTCCTTCAATTTTTGACGTCGACGACTAAAATTCATGACAAAAAGTTAACCAGTGACACAAAGAAGTTAGGATTTTATACTATTTGACAGTTTTCTTATGAATAGCACGAGGACAAGTTCAAGTGTGAGACCGCAATAATAACAATGTGTCAATACCATTGCAACATTTACTCGAGTGTAACAACAGGTACTAACAATATTAGAACGGAACAAATGTATTATCTTCGACAGGGCTTAATTGATTGCTTTACGCAAGTAATGTATTAACGCAGGTTCATTATATAATGATGAATTAAGACAGTATAATCGTTTAAGTTCCTTTTACTTTCATTACATATAGTCGAAATTTATGATCTAATGATTTGATATTGTTTTTTTTAAGAAACGAATAGGTATTGGATTGTTAATTATAAAAAATATAACACCAGCATTTTTAAATAATTTAAATACATTTCAATCCTGAGATGTGACGTAATTATGTGCTTTATATGAGAAAAGCAGCAAGAATAACTATAAAAAATAGAAAACTAGCACAAGGCAATGCTAAGTCCTTACGACTAATATGCTCACCTAATAATTGAAGTTTCGACACCATTTTACTGACTTTTGTGGTCATTTCTCTTAACAAGGTTTTCAGTTACCAGATTATAGTTTACCTTTTAAACCGCAATAAAAAATTGAAACACATTGTAAATATTTCCTATTTAGAAACAGAAATATTGTCACATCATAATAATTTTTGTTTAAAACGGACATAAAATAAGTTAATTACTTACCCACATTGTATTAGTATCCTAATACATTTACTCCATTCTTTTATTGTTACATCCAATAAGTTTATAATGCAGTTATATATTATTTACGCAAACACTGGGGCACTTCCAGCACATGCTGCACGCGCTTCCGCAAAGATGAACCGATCAAGCCGCCATCTGATCGGAACCAACCTTTATAGTCTGTGTAACATAACAAAAGGTTCCGCCAAATCGTATTCCACTCAGTCTTTGACCTTTGGGCATTAATATATAGAATAAATTTTTATGTGTTTACTAACCCTTTTTATATTTGTGTCGAATTTAAATATTTATTTATAGGAGTTGATAATAAAGATTGAAGAACCGAGAAAATTACGTACAGGCTGATCGGAACCTAGAATGTAATATTTTCCACTAAATTTTAAGATGTTCCGATATTTAAATTTTGAGTTCAGTTGTTCTGTAGAATTAACTATAAAAATAAATAATTATTTTAAACTTTTCATCTATGGGACTCATTTAAATTTTAAATGAGTTGTAATCACATAACGTTTGTCACAAACTAACGAGCGGCCAAAATGTTTATACAATTAAGATCAGATAAAATTTTCACTAGTTCTAACTAACTAGAAAACAAATAACTATAATGTATTTGACCTTGTTTAGCGGTTCAAACTTTAGACAACAGTTATTTTATGCAACCATTAATTAATCGCTAATGAGAAATTTCAAGGCTCTGGTGGTTTAAAAGCTAACAAAATAAACATCATAATGTAATTTTTGTATACTTAGCGAGATTCATTTATAAGTATTTATAACCTTCAATTGTAGCGTCATAGGAGAATAAGTCTGTGATTAAACTCAAAATATTAACATCATAAATAATGAAAATCGTTTTTGTTATCAAAAATTTAGAAATAACCTCATGTTGGCATAGGATAAATTTATTGCTAGACTGAATCCTATATATAATAATTAATATTTTTATGTTTAGAAACTTTCGATAAATTTATTGTCGACAAGGTTAACATATATTTTAAAGCGATTTATGTAATTTGTGAGAGCCGTATTGAACCATGTCTGCATAAACCACAATTTAAAACGGATGACATTATGTTGATATTACGTAGTTTTGTAGTTGGCGGATAACATCAGTTTTCTTTTCGTAAGTAGTTTCTCCAATATGTATTGAATAACATGAGCAAAGGACATACAGGTGAATGATATAAAGTTCAAATATTGCAAGGGGTTGTAAATTGGTATAACGTGCCGAGAAGTGGTGCAATTTATTTCTACCAGTGTAAGAGATTCCTTCGATGGCTGAAAACGTCATAAAAATATTTAATACACTGGTGTAATGAAATACAATGTTGGTTCTCTCTAAAGAGTTATGTTACTTTCCCATTGAGGTGACCGCAGTTGTTTGCAAAACAATTCATCATTGTTATCAACAGCGTATTCCGACTGTGTATTTCCTTAAAATTTCCTATTTGGTCTTCAAATCAATGTTACTTAGATTATTAGGTGTCCTGAGAAGTTCCATCGGTATAACAAAAAAGAAATGGCGTAAGCTCCAATCCCTTGGCGACGCTAGTGAAGAGAAGTATCTTGAGAAGACATCGTAATAAATATCGCATACTATCTTAAATCTAATAAACATTAGTAAGATATCAGAGTGTCTATGCAAAGAAGTAAACTACGATTCAGCTTATTAATTGGATACATAAAATACTACGGTTCTATAAATTAGCACCGAGAGGAAGAGAACTGCATAAATTTAGCACAGTAATTTTTGCTAACTACCGCTTTAAGGCAAATCTGTAAGGTATCAGTTTATTCGTTCTTCTGCCGGACAACCATACTCAACTTTTTTAATTGTGTAGGTCTTCTTTAATATTAAGCTGATTATTCGTTATAACGCCATCTAACGGTAGACACCTACGTCTGTAGCAACTTTGAACTCTTGTTATTTTACGCTTAGTTTTATACTCAAAAATCCGTTCACCGCCTTTAAACCGTAAGCCAGCAGTTTATCTACTGATTTGTGACATAATTAGGCACCGATGGTATTACCTACCTGCTGGGCATGTTGCTGGTAATACTAATTTCGTTACTTCTTATTATAATCAATTTAAAAATATATTATAATAAATCTTTCAAAGTTCTTAAATGTTTTTGTTTTTTATTATAATATTAACTTAAATATGTTTTTAATCTTATAATATTTAAAAAAATTATAATATGTTTAGAATTAATTACATTTACAATTTAAAAAAATAATGATAGCCATTTAATTCTTGACTAAACATATAAAAATAAGAACCACAGCAAACATTTTAAAACTTTAAGTACTTTATGTTCTAAAACGTTATATAAAATTAGATTCTACGTAGGTTACATATTGGGTCAATTAATAAAAATAATGTTCACCCCAAATCTAATGGCAATTAATATTTTAACAAATCTCGAGAAAACAATATGCCTACCAAAATTTTATCGCAAAAGTTAATTGTTGTATTACGCCTCTATCTTTTAATTTAGAGCAAATTACATATCATAGAGATATACCAAATTTTGTAAATTGTTATCCAATTTATATAGATTATGCTCCTGGGCCACAACAATAGTCTTGGAATTTTTTGATTATATACTTAACTTATCGATAACTTAATTCTTACATAAATATTTAATAATTTTTATTTCAAAGGCAAGCAAGAGCTTCATCAAAAGTGTTTATTGTTCAAAAAAATCTTTACATATAACCAAAATAATAAATTCTGATTTTGAGTTGTTTATATGGTTTTAGACATAAAAAAAACACAGAAATATTTTACTTTTCTTGCTTATATTTATAAAATAACCTATAAACAATTATCACATATGACTTGGCTAAAAGCAAATTGATAATGTATCACATTTAAAAAATTGTACAATTCTATTATTAAAGTGTTACACGACCTTGTGAGGAGAAACAATCATTGTTTTGAAAGGAAAAGAATTATGGTCACTTTTAAAACATAATATCGATCCGAAAAACCTTGACAGTTAATATATGTATATTTTATTAAAAACTGACTTTTAAATATAGTAAGGCCATGAGACAAGATAAAATTGTACAATAACAAGTTTTACTGGATTATATAAACTAAATAAGACTATAAATGTCTCTATCCTTACATAAATCTTGTACGCTCGACTGTTTTAATATTATTAATCGCGGGATCTTTAGAAAACTCATTTCCGTGTGGTGCCGATAAAACTAGAAATATTTAAACTACTACATAATTATCACGTAATCGAGAATAATTTCCATCCTTGGAAGGTTCCTACTATTCCTTGTATTCACAATTCGCTAACCATTGTGCGATAATATGCGCAAAATATACACAAAATAAATTGTATTAGGCAAAGTTGTTAAATGCATTGATTATCAAATGAATTATCTTTAAACACTATTTTCTGAGGATCAACTACAAACATTATTGACCCAACGAAAAAAAATTTTAAAAAAATTTTTTTAAAAAAAATTTTAAAACTAATTTAAATAAAAATAAATTTCAAAAAAAAAAAGCATACGTCCACAACGTAATGTTGAATACGACAGATGTCGTATTTCATAATAACAAAAACCGACTTCAGAACAAAAATCTACTTCAAAACAAATAAAAAGGCAATACAAGTAAAAAACTCTTCCATCCGAAATACCTCTTCATCCTTCCCCCCCTTTCGATCCTCACGTGATTTTCGGACGGCCCTTAGCCGATTTTGAGTACATACGTAATGTGAATTTTAGACATATTCAGTTTTTTCATGGAGGCCACTGTCAGAACTGGACCATTAGCTTTCAAAAAAAAACAACATCCAAATCGGTTCACCCAGGCGAAAGTTCTGAGGTAACCAACATAAAAAAAAATACAGACGAATTGAGAACCTCCTCCTTTTTTGAAGTCGGTTAAAAATACCTAATTTCTACCAGACTGTCTTTACCTGGTTGTTAGATAATCAGTAAAAAAGTGTAGTGCTTCTATTTGAATAAAGATGTTTAACCTTGACACTCAAGGCAATTTATTGGCTAATAAATAGAGAAACTTACTCATTTTTATCAAGACAGGTGTAAAAAATTAAAAAGCTTTCTGGATGAAGGTGGATAGAATGTTTCTGTCAAAAAGCAATAGTGATAAAATCGGTATGTTTTTTTTTTTTTTTTTATCCTTGAAGTTATGCTTCCAGACTCATGTCTATAGTAAGCTTCATCTAACACAGAGTTCGCGAGAAGCTCCCGTCCTCACGAACTAGGTGGCCCACATTTTTTGCTAAAAATGAAGGCCACGCGTACAGAAGGTACGTGAGTTAGGCATTAGTTTATGTCTCCTAAGGATCGTCGACGATCGGTTAACGGACCGGGACGCCGACGGTCTGGCGACTGTATTAATCGATTGCTGGGGCGGTGAGAACCGACCTGGAACGCAGTGTATCTAGTATGCACGCGGTGTGTGTGTGTCGCAGTGCTCGTAAGCGAGGCGGAACTACAGGTGAGTGTGTGCTATCCCTACTTGTGTGGTGTGTAAGGTTGGATGTCAGGGACCCCCGTTGGGTCGGAGTCTCAGCGACCCTTCCTCGTCGGTCGAGATGAGACGTTTCGCGGTCTACGCTTTTGACTAGACGCGTTTGGATCGGCCGTATACGTTGCTGCTTTTACCAGCAGAGGGTTGCTGTGGTTGACTACTTTATCAATGTGTTTGCGAGTTATCTTTTAAAAGTGCTCGCAGGTTTCAACAATTTGGTCGCTGTGTAAGTCTACATTTCGTTGGTACCACTGCGCCCAGTGGCGCGGCGGATGAGATTGTTTTGAACTCTTGTGTTGCTTTAGGAGTGTGGAGGATGCGTGAGCAAAAGTTTGCATGCATAAGCCATGATTGGTCGTATCATACCTTGACAATAAAGTTTATATTTGAGCGACATTTTACTGTTAAATTCGTTGGTGATAGAGTCTAGTCAGAAACAGACAAAGCCTTTCTCCTAACGTCCTGAATATGACTTTTGAACGACATGTTGCAGTCGAAGGTCACGCCTAGGTATTTGGCCTTCCTTTCCCATGGGATCAGTTGTGCCGTAAAGTTTTAGTTGCCCTAGTGTCTGGTGTCGGCCGCGCGTGCCTTATCCTGACGCCTGGGTTGAGGACCGGGGTATCGTGTAATCACGACGTAATCTAGACCGATGAAAGTGTATTGCTACACTTTATCGGGATTGACGTCGATTCTCCATTCGCCTAAACGATTGATCGCGTTCTGGAGCTTTTAAAGATATTGTTCGGTCTAAGCGACGAACAATGAGAGCAGTGTCATCGGCGAAAAGTGCCAGATTGACATCGTCGGGCTTTGGAATGTCGCTCGTGTAGAGCGCGAATAATAAAGGTGATGGGACCGATCCTTGAGGGACGCCGCTTGAGCGGACGGCTCGTGGACAGGGTGCCCTCGACTCGATATCGGAAGAGCGATTTGACAAGTAGGCTTGGATGATGTGAACCAGCCTGTCCGGCACTTTGAGAATGTACAGCTTGTAAATCAAACCGTTGTGCCAGACTTTGTCAAATGCCTTTGCGACATCGAAGACGGCCTGTGATACGAGGTTTGGGTTGATGAAGGCCATTCAGATGAATTCCGTCAGGCGATAAATTTGGTCAGGACATCGAGTGCTTCGGACGAAAACCGAATTGCTCGTCTGGGATGAGGTTATTGGACAAGGTGTGGTCTTTCAACCGGAAGAATTACGCGTTCACTATAGCTTGCCCAAGCAGGTTGAGCAAGCTAATTGGACGATAACTCGTGGGTAGGTTAGAGGGTTTGTTCGGCTTAGGAATACCGATGACGATGGCTTCTTTCAGGCATCAGGAAAAGTACAAGTTGATAGTAAAATATTGAAAATGTTGACCAATACACAGACAATAGGGCCTGGCTAAGTATTTTAGAGTTCTATTTGAGATACAGGTCTGGGCCAGGTGCCGACTCGGGGTTTAAGACCCTTAAGGCTTAGGCTTTAAATTATCGCCCTCTGGTGGTAAAGGCAGCCCTAAGTTCGACTAGACGGTCCACCCTCCGATAAATGGAGCCGCGTCGGCGTGTCGCGAGATAGGCGTACATTGCTCTTCTAGTGTATTGGCTAAGCATTCAGCCTTTTCGAAGTCATCAAAGCTAACAAGCCCCGTTGGCTTTGATAAAGGCGGCATGGCCTCGCGGGGATCCGACTTCGCACGTCGAGCCAACTGCCAATAGGCAGTGTGCGATGGCTCTAAGTCTTCCATCAGACCTACCACGATTCTTTGCGGTGTAATTCTATCCTGTCTCTGACCTCTAACTGAAGTTTCCTAAAGCGAAATCGGTTTGACTCGGACGGATAGCGATAAAACGCCCGCTTGAGTGTATTTTCTCTCTTATCAGACATCGAATACTGAACGGCAAGCCAAAGTTGCGGTCACCGGAAACCTTGACTGTCTTTTCAGGTCGTCGATGGCTGATAGAGATATGCGTTATGATACTGTCGATGAATATTGCTTGTCTACACTATCAATAACCTCCGGTAGGTTTGAGCAACTTTGGGGTTCCATAGCCTTGAGTTTGCGTTCAAGACAATGCCAATTTGTTACGGTTTTGGTCGTAGGGACCGCACCGGCGAAAATCGGTATGTATTTTGGTTAAAAGAGCACTGCAGCGAACAAGCGAGTGATACATGTACAATATTGCTGAGTAAATAAAAAAAATTCCCATCTCTAAACGCGTCGTGAGCAGTAGTACTTATGAGCTGGGCTTATTGACTAATAAAAGTACTGTTCGTCTCGTTTCTTAATTAAAATAAAAGCATAGACACTAAATGTATCACGAGAACAATAATATGACAACCGAACATCAAAAAACTCAAACCCTCGTACTCACTGATCGCTAAACAGTGTCCTAAACGGTAACTATTCATTTTATAGGTTGTACTGTGAACAGGTTAAAATATAATATACAATACGTGGGTATACGTAGTGTATATTATATTTTAACCAGTTTCCTTTTAACACTGACTGAAATATCAGTAATAATGCAGTCATAAAACCAAATGAAAGGAAGTATAGCTGTAATGATTTGAAGATTGTATCAAGTCTTACGAAACACTTCAGTTATGTTTCTCAACCGGACTTTAATTTACTCGTTAAGTCACATTGACTCGTGAAGTTGCAAAATTTAAGCATGTTCAGGAAAAATCAATTATTACATACTGATAAATGAAAAATAATTGTATGTGTATGCAACATAGAACCTAATTATTGTGCTCGTGTGTTGAGTTATTTGTTTTATAATATAAAACTACTTATTTTATTAATAACTACCCCCGAGGGCTAGGGGTATTGTGCTTTACATCATGAACCGGATATTAACACGTATTATAAGACCTTTAAGTATAGTAAAAATACCTAAAATCTGCTTATTTTCAATTATCTTTCTCTTTAAGTTAGTAGGGTCAAATAGCTTTGCTTGAAAACTGATATTGCCGATCCCATAATAACTTTAAAAATGAATGAATTAGAAAAAGAAGTTAATATTTGTGTTCTTATCTGTATGGTTTATTAATCTAAAAACGTCTTTATTGCAAGATCTTTATCGTTTTTCATAAATCAGGTCAAATGATAAAGTATTTAAAAATAATGTTTTCTAGTTTAAACATGATATTATCACCGCGTCTCGTCGCCCGTAACCATGGGTGTAATAGAAGCGGATATAAAAAATATATAATGTTTCATACTTTTTGGCTTTAAGTGTTATTATGATAACTTTGCTAATCTCATATCTACAGATGTGTGTATTGAAATGTGTATTTCAATAGAAACTTACAATATCTTACTGTAGTAGATTTTCAATAGGGCTATTCGGTGCAATTAACCTTGTTGGCTTTGTTGTTTGCTCGTAAAACATAGGAGGGCAAGTGAGTTGTATTTTTCTTGTTTTCTAAAACATCGGCGACTCTATTTTTATATCCTATTACTCGTATACCATACATTTAAAACTAATCAAAATGTTGGATTTGTTTTTGTTACTTTTTGCGTGTTCTTTACATGAAGACATGTATCAAAAAACATTTATCTGTTCGCGTAAAAACATGTAATACTTTAGTCTTATCATTTAAATCTCAAACATCCATAAATTACGACGTTTTATTATAGAAACGTTCAGAACCGAATGTTACGAAACTAGTCGGCACAACAAAGATCTCACGAGATTGATATTTCGTGCAAATCTTTTTCCGGGTCGGTTTTTATCATAATTAATTGACCTAAGACCATCCTGAGCTTTAGTGGCAAGTATCATCCCACGTCTATGAAGGTCAATATAAAAAGGAATCGGCATTCATAACAATACTGGTAGACAATAATTAATGGTTCAAATGACTAATAACATTTGGTTTTTCTACCTGTAATTTAGCTCCATTCATTCAATTGACATTGAAATTGTTACCTTGCTTTTGATTTAAAATATTAATCCATTTCAAGTAATTAACAGTAACGGATATACTGTTTTTTGTAGTCGAGATGACTAATATGTACCAAGCATAAAATGTAGTTGTACGATATTTAAAAAATATAACTGTGTTATAACGAATAACTGTTAAAATTAATCAAGATATATTACTATTATATGTAATCGAGTTAAACTATTATTTTAATTTTAAATCAAAATATATCTTGATCGTGATGTAATTAAATTTTTAAAAGATTTTTTTTGAAAAAACGAATTTTTATTTTTATTTCACAGACCCACAAACGACGAAGTAAAAGAAAATCAATCAGTTTTTCAATATGTATGTATGAGACCAGTTGTTTAAATGTATTAAAGAAGATGAATATGTAAAGTATAAATAATAGAAATGCTAGTACAAAAGTTTGTCTTGGCAAAATGTAGTCTATAAAGTGATTAAGAGAGAAATCTTTAATAGATTCTAACGTAACATTGCACTTTCCATGTACTGGGAAGTATACGACGTAACTTACAAGTAAGCTCTAGAAAATGCAATGTACGTGTAAGTTAATTAATGAGTGCTTACTTTTATCAAAACAGGTTTCTAATTCAATCTTAAATCTTTTAATGTGTAAATTATTTCTATCAATGTTTTAAAGTAAAAAGTAAACGTAATGTAAAAGTTATCTCAGTTCATAATGTGAAACAGGTATAAATTTTATTGCCGATCTAATAGCTTTTAAGGTCACAATGTTATTTGGATGTACATGCGGAATAAAAAGCATAAAATTAAAAATATATCTTTTTAAAAATAAACTTATTTTTCTAATGTTATTTCAATTTTTAACGCATTTCATCACTTTACAATAACCCACAAAGTTTCAGTACGACAATCATGAGTAGAGCTTTTAGTGCAATGCCGTTATATATTATATTTATTACTTCAAATTAATACAATAATTAATATGAAAATAGAGTTCTGGAAAGAACGTCTTTTATAGTTTCGTCAATTATTATTTTATAATATTAAGAAGAACAAATATATATATTTGTAATTAAAGTTATGTAAATTTGTTAATTGGTTTAGTGACGTACGGCGATAAGAATTACTAATGTTAGTTCATTTATAATTCTACAGAGTACTTTGCACTCATGTACTCTTTTATTGACGTTCCATGTTGTGAATATCATTAAACATTGAAATTACCTTGACAACGCGTCTCCATATCGGCAAAGAATCCTGGATATTGTTGCTCATCGCAATAGAAATTGGTGTAGGGGACCGCGCCGAGTATCGGATAGTCTGTGCCCGGTTTGCCTGCAAATAGATAAAAAAAGTAATATCAAAATACTAGTAGATATTTACAGTTTATACACCGCATTATAATCCAAAGCTTAGGATATGACAAAAGCAAGAAGTACCGTCTGCTCGATATGATGTCTCACATGTGTGCGCTTTCTGAGTTTAGATAAATTTTTATTTGATTCAGACAATTATTGATTGATTTGAAAAATTTTTGGTTCACTTAGATAAAAACGACGATTGTTTAATGCCAATAGCCATGGACGTCTTTGTTTGTTATTGTTCTACTGTTTAATATTCTCCGACAATATAAAAAACATTGCCATTATCCCACTTTAAAGTTATGTACACAAATAAATAAACTCAAATTTAATTCAGAATTAAATAAGTCAATTACAAAAAGGTCATAAACGTTCATACATTTTTAAATTTGTTTCCCCTTTAATCTTTTACTTTAGCTTTTTGTATCTTAAAGTTTCTCTTTTTTAATTTTTTATATTTTTTTCCTGTTTTTTATGTAATCAGTTTTCTCCTATATAGACAAAACCGTTTATTGCACATTGGTAATATTTTTACTTCTTTAATTATCAGTTAATTATAATGGAATAAATTAATGGATCTCTTATTTTTAATTAACCAAATTATGCTATTATATTCTATGACATTTCATAGAACATTTCATTAATATAAATTTCAATTAACCTTTGATTGAAGCAAGTTGTTCTCTCACGACTTTGAATTGATTTATAAACGAATATTGCTCCGGACATCAGCCTTCAAGAATAAATATATGCGCAAACATAAAATTTAAAACATCATAGTATTAATAAGCCGATAATGTAAATTAAAATAATATAAAAAGCTAATGTTTTGTTAATAAATAACTAAAATTACAACAACCATCATCATCATCATCATCAGCCTGTGTTAGTCCTCTGCTAGACATAGGCCTCCCTAATGCGCGCCTCCTCTAATAAGGGTCTCATGGACCGTATACCACTACGCTGGTCTAATGCGGGTTGGTGGGTGGACCGACTTTACATGCCCATCCGACGCATGGATCATCTTACTTATCAAACAATTGGGCGATCGGCACATATCGTCCTAAACTACCATAAAACAACGGCTACACAAAATTGTTTCTCCGTGGAGTTCGAACCCACGACCTCCGGGCTATAAAGCAAACAAAGCCAATACCGCTAAGCCACTGAGGTTGTCTAAAATTACAACATTACTACTTAATAATTAATTGTAATGATAACCTATTGTTGCTATAAAAACGCGTTGATGTCTTTTATATGGCATAAACAGTAAATTATCTAAGAAAAGTATCTACGTGCTACGTCATTTAACGTCTTTGTCTTAAATATATCATATGATTCAATAAACATCAAAATTTTAATAATATTACTATTACGTAAAATATTACATAGCCAGTTTTAGATAATTGAAAATTCTATTCAGAACTATATAATTGGTGAATATTTGAAAGCATAATGAGACAGCTTTAAAAGGCAGATTATAGAATGCCAAGAAAAATTATTTCTAGTTTTTAAATTCGTAACTAAAAAGTTCAGCATAAACTTGTTTAATAAAATCGCTTGTTACTTCTGAACACTTAATAGAATACTAAAAGTAATATCTATTTTTTTAATGAACTTACAAAAAAAATAATACTACTATGGGTCTATTTCAGGTCACACATTTGTATATGTCCCGTAGTTGATTGTCACAATATTATTTCTTTTATTTACGTGTTTATTATACATATCAAATCCACTTATTTACGAATTTTTCGCGTTAGACATATATTATATACATATATATATAGATTATAGATATTGATTATATATATAGATAGATTTTATTCCCGACGTTTCGGAGTATAACTTAACTTAGTCTGCCCGTAACTAGTGGATTTGATATCTGTAATTTGATAACCGTAAATAAGTAGATTTGATTTGTCACGATCTTTTTAAAAGTCTAAAACATCCTAAGAATAGTTTTCTAATCACGCTGTTAAAAAAATTATTAAAATGAAGACATATTCGCTACACGTACATATCAATACATCTCATCAATATTAACACTCAAACAGCCTACAGCGAGCGTCGTAATCGATAACCTTTAGCATTCAAACAATGGCTACCGCTACACGTAACTTCATCGTTTGTTGTGTGGTTCCCAGTCAGCCTACTTACGCTGGCTTTTGACATGACCATTATAATTAAACAGCCTTTGTTCGAACTACAAGCCTTAGTCTTGACCAAAGGTAGTTATCATCAATCTATATTTCTCATTTTTTACAGAGATTGAGAGACAAATAAAGAAGATAAGTGTAAAAATCCTAATAATATGATTAAATGAATGCCGAAGTCAGTATGTTTGTTGTCATGAAACGAAATGATTTATGCGAAATTTACAGTGATATTATTATTTACCAAAATAAGGGCCTTTCTTATCAAATACAGTGTTGAGTATTTATATAAAACTAGTTACATATGAATAGTCAACACTACAATTTTAATTTGTTATTTATAAAAAAATGCAGAATAAATAAGAGTAGTTTATGATGACGTGTTAGCCCTTTTAATTTTTATTATGCGAAAGAATTTTTATTATAGAGAGTATTGTATTCGTAGACCAGCCATAATAAAAGTGTGCATTACAAGAAGTATGTTATTGAGATCAAGCTTAAATATTGCGTGCATGAGTATTGAAAAAAATAGCAAATAATTATAAGAACTTTATGCTTAAGTTTGCGCAGGGATTTATGATTCCAATATTTATAAAATATAAAATAATTTCATAAAATAGAATGTGAAATAACCATTTTATTAAACATGAAACAAATCATATTAAACTGGTACTATGAAATGAATAAAGTTACTTTTAATAAATTTATTTTGTATCAGAATATCTCCAAAAAATTGGATAGGTTTTTCAAATAATTTTGCATAGGATTTTTTTGACCCGGAAAAATGTGTTTTTAAGATTTATTTTGATGAACTTACAAACAAGAGTATATTTAAAATAAATGTTAAAATTAATACTAATGTTAGATACAAGGCGGTCTTCTAAATTAATGAATTCCAAACAAGTTATGGCAAATGTCAATTGATTTATATATTCCAAAATCATAATTTATATGGTTCCTGAATTACATTTCAAAAATTAATCAAATACAGAATGATAAGTTCTATGGTGTTCGCGAGAACGACACATGTTACATAAAACTTTTAATCGTATTTTACAAGACAGTTTTCCCGTGACTTTAGACGCTAAAAGAAATCTGAAACATTGTAAGAGTTGTAAACTAGTAAAACGCTAACAAATCAGTAAAGTTGTTTTGTTCAACATGCAAAAAATAGACAAAAAGAGGCACGATTCCAATAGCACGCTCTTTTGATTCAACAATGCGGCAGCCTTTAGTGCGCAATGATAACGAAAGTTTAACGAAGTACTTTCACTCGACCGGACCAATTACTGAACCTCGATTCAGAAAGCTCACCTTTGCACCAAACAACCGCTCAGATAATGCCTTATGTTGTGTAAGTATAATATAATCTTTCGAAGATAAATATTAATTTCATGCAATATTCCACTCTAGGTAAGTCTGATCTATGTTGGTAAGAACAAGGAAAAGAATTTTTAAATTTAATGCAATGTAAATTTAGCAGACTTTTATCTACATAGTAATTATTAAATAAAATACTTTACGGATTTTATCGCGTTTATTTTACATTTAAATTCCCGACGTTACGGAACACTTTCCAGCGGCCGTGGTCACGGGGTAGAGTGTTTGAAACGTCGGAATTTAAATATAAAAATAACACGATAAAATCCGTGAAGTCATTTTATAATAATGCAAAATTGCGCAAACAATAGAAATAATTATACAATAGTAATGGTTTTAAGTCTAGATGCTAAATCCTATAAACGTGTGTAGGTAAATCGTCGTTAAACGCATTTTTAATAATACTTTTGAATCTAGTGGTAAATCTAATAAATATGCAAACTTTTAATACCAAAATTATGAAAAAGTGTTACATTGTTTATGCGGTTCTTAAGAGGATAATTTATATGACAGTATAATGCTAACTTACATACACTGAAGTACATTTTTTAAAACCAGCAGGTTCGAGAACCAAGTTACTGTATTAACAATGGAGCAGAGTTGAATTCCTTGCGTAGCGAGATAACTAACCGCGCGACGATAATTGTAACGTTCCCTGAACCAGTGGGTTCTTACGATACTGTTTGATGCCGACTAGCGTTCCAATGACCTACTGCATCTCTTCGAAAATGTCAAATAGCAAACCGAGCGCAAAACCTTTTTTGTCTCCGTTCAACTGTTAACATTATAAAACGTATGAACAATTATATTAATTATAAGCCGTATAGGAATAGTCATATTTAAAATGGCAACGATGTTTATTCAAGGTGTATTTCCATGACTCAAATGTGCATAAATCATTTAAAGAGTGATAATAAAATTATTAACAATTTCAAACCACTACTGCTACGTGTTTTAACCTTCCTTTAGTAAAACTAAACTTTTGCAAAAAAAAAGAGACGTATTCAGTAATTCCCGTCGATATACTTTGAATTTGCGTAATATTTTGTGTTCTAATGTTAGTCGCTTTACGTCTAAGATTACAAATAAATAATAATCATACCTTAAATTTATACTCTTTAATATTAAGTAAATAACGAAATAGTAAAAACGTAGTTACATTACTTACGAGTATGTGTTCTGTGTAAATTATGCTACATCAATAAATATTTTTCAATGTACATTACTAGAAACATGCCAAACGTTAAATTTTAACAAATATACAATACGAGCCTTTTAATAACACACAAGAATTATACATGTCATTTTCAAGGGTATTCATAGCATTCTTAGTGCTACTTGCGACACCAAAAATTATAAAATGAAACGATTGCAAAGCCTTCGTTATAATAAAACGACGAATCTGCTTATTATATTTCGTTATTCTAACTCATATCTTAAAAAAAATTACATAAGCTATTATTTCTTTCTTTTTTTTACTGGTTTCTTGCGAGTAGAGCCTTCAAAATCTTTTTTCTTATGTAAATATCGTATCGCACACCATTAAACAAATGCTATGTTTGTGTTCTAAATTAACACAAAATGTTTTTCTTTTATTTGTTTCAAGTTTTATTTTCATCAAAAACTTATTAAGCAATAGCATTCTTTTGAATGTTTGAGTTTTATTTTCGATATTGCGCATACAAAGAAGTAAACTTGACAATACGCCTTAATGCAAATTATGAAATCAAAAAATATATTTTACGTATAATATACACTCGTGTCACGTAAAAACGTCGTGTTTAAGCTATCACGAGACCGCGATTTAGTTTTATAGCACTATAAGTATGACAATATTTTTATTGCTGCTTAGACTTTTTTGTTACAAATTATACGCAGTTTTTAAAATTAAAGAGATCCTAACTGGATCGTAACATTGGTAACCTTACGAAGCAAGTGGTGCAATGCAATTTTACGATACTGTGAAAGGCAGACGTTTATTTACTCTAAGTAATTAAACTGTTCACTAATAAATGAACACGTCTGTGTACATGATATTAATTGTGAGTTGAGCCATAAAAACAAAACCTTGGTTTGTAAGACCTTAACAAGCAATTATAAATAAAGTAATTGAAGTAGCATTTATAATTTAAATAGCGCGTTAGGAACTACAAGTATTAGTTTAATTAATTATTATTCCCTTATGTTAAAGGCATTATCAACAAACACAACATAAAATGCAATGGCTATATTTTTCTGCCGTTCCGTGCATTGACCAGTTTAAAATGCTATATAGGTTGACAAATTGATGCTAAGCTCACCTTGCTTAAATTGAGCTTCTAATGTTAACAGTTAGGTATAGTCACGTATAATTTAACCAACATATTTATTTTGACCTCTCGTCCATTGTTCATTCTCAAACTGACAATATGACACTACAGCGGAAACAATTACATCTGTCGTGCTAATTCGTTCAGCGGTAGAGCCTTGTTCAAGAGCAAATTGCAATACAAATTTCACAATGTCATTTACTTGTTTGACGACGTGTGACTATGTTCATACATTCATGTTTAACTGCCCTCATAGTCTTGGTTAAAGATATACACTTGTACAACTCAAACAACTTTGCAATCCGTTATTTAGGCCGAATCCAGTCACTTAATATCATTATATAATACACATGTTAGAAGAGCATAAAAGACGATTCTACACGTGTCTTTGGACGTATCGGCTATATTTTAAAGTAAGATGGTGAATAAAAAGAGTGCATCAAAGCCTGAACATCATCACACAAGCGCGGATGGGCATGTAAAAAGTCGGTCCTCCCACCAACCCGCATTGGACCAGAATGGTAGGATACGACCAAAAACCCCCTAAAGGGTAGGGGTGTATTAGGGGAAGCCTATATCCAGTCGTGAACTATCACAGGCTGATGATGATGATGATGTTGAAGCCTGAACATTCACTTGTGCCCTATAACATCTCACCGACCAGATGCCCAGATGGCAGATCTAATATATATAGGCCAACGTGTCAGCTGACATTGTTGTTTATATCACACGTCAACAGCGTAGTTTTATCTACACTGACAATCAGTTCTTATAACTTATAGGTTTGAAAGCTTATAAGTCTTAATAGACTTACAAGTTTTGTCTTAAAAACATCTAAAGCACCAGTAAGTTAAAGCACGTATAAATTAAAAAACCTAGAGGTAAGCTACCAGTTTATTGTGTACTTAAAAAAGATCAAGTTTTAAATATACTTGTTAACAAAATTATTTTTCATATTTTTACGAATACAACACACTATTGAATGCAAGTTACCGGCAACTAGAATTCATACATATTTATAATTTGTCTTCGGCTAGTTTATGGTAAGCTAGTCTTTTATCGTGCCACTCTACCAAGTTTTATTGAAAAAGCTAAAAAGGATCACATACTTTGTATTCCAATCTTATTACTGTCCATAGATTATATCTTTATAGGCAAAGATGGGATGAAGAAACTTTGCGAAACCTGTTCATCGACTGGTTCGACCATTTTTATTTAATTGGCTTCGTCCCGAGGAAATAAATAGAAAAAAAAACACAGCGCACTGTGAATTAACTTAAAACACTTTTAATTATTAATAGAGATGGCCTTACCACACATATATATCAAATGTCAAAAGTTTTTTTTGCGGGTATTAAAAGTAAATATATTTCTTAAATAACATTATAAGTACCTAACAAAAAGAGCTATAATTATAATTGTAATAATAGTAAAAGCTACAAAAGAGAGACGTATATACATTTTATAGATAGTGTGTTATTTCTAATTTACACTCGTCTGCCTTCGGAATGACCTTCTAATGTTCAGAGTCATATCTAATACATACTTCGGTGATTTCAAGACGCAGCTGATCTTCTATTACTAATAGTGTTCTTCTATTACAAAAACTAATATACAGAATAAGATTTAACATCATACCCACTTCGATACATAGACAGAAAACAAATAATACTCCAATACAGATGCGAAGTGTATTTCAAATGACTTTGACATTTTATTATTCCTTGTGATTGTAAAACGTGTTTTTGTAAAAGAAGATTACTTATAAAGGTTTCTAAATTATATCTGATAAAGTAAGCCAATATAGTAAAAGGTTTTCTCAAGCGGCGAAATTTTAATCTCGAATACAACATCGCATTCGCATGCCCATCCATGCGCGACGCTAATATTTCGAGTGTTGCGCACACGTGACCCAAATAACCGTTGCTATAACAGAGACATAGCACATATTGCTAACGAAGTACATCGGTTTCCAAACCGCTTTCAGTTTAAAGATTAATGAACTGTTAAGATAGTGTCGGGTTACTGATTAATATTTCACGCATAAATATTTTTCATATGGCGTGCGAGTTTATATCTTTCTCGGTAGAGTAACTTTGTTACATAAGATTGTTATCTTCTTTGAATATTCCATAAAACAATATATCTGTTTTGTTTCGGTTAGTATTTCTGTGCAGTCTGTGTCAGACTAGGTTGTGTAAACGTATGCTGACGCCCGGCTCGATTAATTTCGATAATAGGTATTAATCAAATTTAAATAATAGCAATTGGCTAGCCAAGTTTAAAATAAAAAAATGGTTATATATAGAAACAAATTGCAGTAACAGTACGTTATTGAACAAAGTAATTTTTCATTTTTTTATTACAAAATATTTTTCCATTTACTGCGATTGTTGTGGCTTCTTCTTTTAAATAGGCATAGTAACATTGTTTATTTTACCGCCATATCGACTTTTCAATAAATTATATTTATTATCTTTGTCTAATATCATTTGCATATTTTTTTTAAATAACGATTTCAAAATTCTGCATCTTCTTTAAAAATAATTTTTCGATTGCTTAGACATAATTAAAAGTCCGTAAATCGTGACAGCGTGAATTGAAAGTAATAGTTACATTTTAAGAGAGGATTCAATTAAAAAATTATCATTAAAGCTGCCTCTTTTACAATGTTTTACTGCAAGATTATTTACGTAGAAGCCATTTGTCAGCAGCGAACAATTCTTGGCAAATTAGCTTGCGCAAAACTTCCTCCTTCATCAGTTTTACATTAAACTACAGCGTGTCATACACCACAGATAACAAAGTAACTATTAAATACTCCGTTTTATCTCTTGCCTAACATAATATTCAGCTTACTGTGATGAACCGAAGCGTGTGATTACCGACGAAATAATAATGAGCAATTGTTAGTACAATTAATAAGCCGAAGCTTGGAGGAGCAAGGTCATTTGGAGCACGACGACATAAAGCGACCCTGAATGTGTGGTCTGAAATATTTTCACGAAGCCCACGCGCTGCTCTGTAGATTCAAGTCCATTGTACTTCGTTTGTATTACCTCCGAGTATTGCTAATTGCATAAGACAATAACAGTTTTTGTTTTACATAACCATAACTTGCACCGTTCTCGTATCTATTAAAAATAAACTAAGTGTCTTTCAAAGATTGTTCTTTTCTGTCTTTTTTTTCTACAATTGTACATTATCTAACATAATATTTTAGTTGGAATAAAATACGTTCCACTAATTAAGTTAGCCCCAAGTTTCTAAAAAAAGGCAATACATAATATTTTTTTGCAAACAAAGCTTAATTTTTGTTACATCGAATGCTTTATTTTGAAAAAGGGAGAGATTAAGTTTTCTGCGTGTGCTATTTAAAACATGATCGTACGTGGGAATACCAAATCTAATTAGCAATGCTTTTATGTATTAGATGCATCTTGTATGTTAGAGTGAGTTTTTTATGAACTTAATCGTCAAGTCATGTACAGGGACTTCATTATTTATTTTTATTATGTATTACTAATAAAGAATTAAACCAATGTTTTGAATATTGATTTAGTACTCTGTTTTAAAATCAACTTAACAGGTTTGTATACTTTATAATTAGACATGGCTTGGTTTTAATTTTTTAAATTTAACTCAATCGAAGCCACAGTCAATTGTTATTAAAGTTTTGCCTCATACTTGTTTTAATTGTAGATTATGAAATAATGTTAAAGTGATGTTATAATGCATATACGTTTAGATTTACTTTTCTTAATATTGATATTGTGTAAATGTGAGAATTGGTGTGGGAATCTGTTTACCTGATGTTCTCGCAATGTTTAACACCGCCTACTATTTCCTAGATCTTCTAACCACAAGGTGAAATGGTTGTCACTTGCATTCATAATAGGTTAAGAGAAGCAATTTTAAACTGTTTTGTTATTTAGTGCCTTGTAGTTAGAAATATATTATATAAAACGTAGACTCTAAATATAACGTGAGTAGTAACTTTTTAAACTATTATCATTTTTAAGTGTGCTGTATATAATTTCAAACATCCACGCTATGATATTTAAATGAGTTTTAAGTAAATAAACAAATAACCGAAATAATACCGTTATTAAAAACAACGTAAAATAAGGAAAAATCAACATTACTATATTCAAATTCTATGTTGTGAAGAAACAGTCTTTAATACATAAAAACCATTCACTGAAAAGGAATGGTTCTCCGTAAAAATAGGACCTCTCTAAAGTTGTATCTTAAACACTTAATTTAAGTTAGGTCCTTGTTTAAAAAATAAACAGTAGTAAAATAACTTTTATGCATATATTTATATGATATGCATAGATTTACTACCTTTTAGGTTAATGGCAAACGTTAGTCTTTAATTTCATTTTAAGAAGACTTCTTTATATTTAAGGTTTTACACAGCTTTCGCTAGCGACTTAATTCGCCCAAATTTTTATAAATCAATTAATGATTTATATTTTATTTAATGTACAGACTATGTTTTTTATAAAGTTATGTACAATCCATTTGGAGTTTTAGTGCGTAACAGAAGTAATATCCATAGTTTCTACCTGCCAATGTATTAATATATACAAACATTTTCTTATATATATCATTTACATTTATTCAGATTATTATGTTGTCAAAAATTATTTCGCAAAGCAGTCAAATTGTTTAGTCCTTTCCGTAGTGGATTTACTATTATTTACCCGGTATAGCCATGCCAAGCTCCAGGTATTCTTTCACAGACGGGCTGAGGAAGGAAGGAAGCACGTTGGTAGTAGTCTCAGGTTCCGGTGCATCGAGAGCCTGTGCTGGGTCTCTCACCAGCCCGGCACTGTCTGCCCTCACTCGTTTCACCCGACTGCCTTCTTCCAATCCTCCTAAAAAATATATTAGGTATACAATATATAAAAAATCTATTATATTATTATCGTAAACGACATTTCAATTCAAATCATCAAGCAAATCAGTATTGCTACAAAATGCTTCTTTTCGCCACATGCCGTAGATCATATAAAGATGCTGTAGACTTATTAAAAGCGTTATTGTTAGTAAAAAGCCAAATTTATACGTAAAAACACAAAATTAGTATTATATGTTTAATATCCCCTAGTTTAAACGTATTCAATAAATAATAGAAAAAATTATAATTAACATCAAAAAGTGTCTTAAGAGTTGGACATATTTAAAACGACTTTTTTATTCTGACCTTACACTGTAAAGCATTAGTAAAATATATTTTTTATTAAACAGATATTCTATAATTATGCAAAAACTGGATTTTTCCAAAATTTTGTTCAAGGTCGATATTATCATTTTATATAACTTTAAAAAATCTTAACTTTTCAAAAAAAATTCTCAGATTCTACTTAATTTGTTAAATCTAAGAATTTTTGTGATAAAATGCTCGTGTGACACCTTGCAATAGTAGATAAACATACAGCTAAGAACAAAGACAGTCAAGAACAAATAATTGTATAAATTTCGAGTGACCAATGTACTCGTAAATTACTGCATCGTGGAATCGTGGCTAGTTTAAGATCTTGCAAAAAGCGCATACTTAAGTTACAAATAAACTCTAAACTTTAATTTACGAAACAAGTACGAGTTAATACAGGTCGTAGAATTAGACGTATATTCAAATTATAAATATGTATATCTACACTAATATTATAAAGGGGAAAGATTTATTTTTGGTTTGTTTTAAATAGTTTCCAGGGAGACGATTCTAAAATAGAAATAACACGGCCAGAGCCGTGATCGGAATGCTAGTTCAGTATATAATAAGTATAAAAATTTGTGATGAAATTTTGGATACTGAATCTTTTACGCTTAAAATTTTTTTTATTTTTTATTTTCATTATCTACGAAGCAAATAATGGGCTTTGAATGATTTATATTATAATTATGAGTAGATATTATTACACAAACTGCTAAGCAAAATTCGTAAATAGCGTTAATAGTGATTTTTTCCAAATATTTTGTTAAGTTTAATCAAATACTAAAAATACGCCTGATTTTAATTTTCTCATACTTCTTATGAATCATCTACGTTAGTAACGTCGTAGTGTTAAATGCATTTAAAATCAAAAAAAGACTCGATAGGTAACGCATGTAATAAAATAACCTTCTCAGACATACATGACTTAATCAAGCGCAACTGCCTTCAGTAGTCCTTACACGCATGATTCATTTATAAATGGCCGAGTTATGAACTTCATATTATGTTTATTAAATTATACGCTCTTGACGCTTCTACGTTTGAGGAGGTCAAATAAAAAAAGGTTTCCGTTAATGTTACACGGCATTAATTAGCCGTTCGTTAGACATAAATGACAGAATGACTGACTATAACAGTTTTTTAACGACAAAACAAATTCTAAAATGAAAGTGACACTCTGACACTAACCTACGTACCTCGGACAACTGGTAAAGTTTTACGCTACCGGTGCATCCCTCCAATGTTACATTTACACTTTATACAACTGTTAAGTAATGTTTTACAATAAGTTATATTTAAGATAGCTATTAATCATTCCATCTAAATAACGCAAGTTATTTAGATAATAGAAAACAACATTGTAAACATTTCTCTGTAGTCTTTAAAAATGTAAACTTAATATTAAGCAGTCATCTTATGTAAACATAATTCATATAAATGTTGCACGTTTATAAAAAACACATTTTATTACAAAGAAATAACATAATAAATATTAATGACCGTAAAATACACGTTTGTAATAAAAACAAGCTATACTCACCGGTCAAGGCCAAACACGTGAAGAAGATCACCAAAAATTTGTAAGCCGTCTTTCCTCCGTTCATATTGAATGTTATTTTGTGTTTTCATGTAAAATCACGGACATAACTTGAATCGAATCGCAGCAGTGTGACACAATAAAACATTAAAAACTAATTAATTTAACCAGCTAGATCAAGGAGTTAAAATTATACTAAACTATAAATAAGTAATGCTAAAAGCACGTAGATTTATATTTGACCCTTAAAAGTTTTTAACCGCACGGCGTGGCGTGCGCTTTCGGGGCCAGCCGAACGCGCAATGCTAAGTTGTTCAGTAGTCGGTCCACGTATCTCCAAGTATACCTAATACTACAAAATATAAGCTGCACGGAACACTCTCGATGACCTTTAAATTTTAACTAACAGAACTTGGCCTGCTAGAAATAGATGAACCAAACCGATGACATAATGAAGGCACATCCTTAAACGTCCACTTTACGATTATAAACTAAAAATACAACGTTTTGTTTACCTTCTTAAAAATTATGTAGTAAGATAAATTCACGGATAGTTAATTTATCTTACTTTATCTAACGTTTGATAGTAAATCGTTTTTCAAGAAGTTTATAAACTGTTTCAGGAAACAACAACGAAATTCATTACGTTTTGTGTGAGAAAATGAAGAAAATTTTATAATTTCAAACATATAATTGCATTTTTACCGTAAGCTTCATAGTGAATTCTTAAATTGATCACTTAAAACTAATTCAAGTTTAAACTTAAATTGGCTAAGACTTGAGTCTAATCAACTAATTAACAGACAGAAAACAAGTATTTTAGATTTATTCTATGACTACAAAGAGGATGTTAGTAATAAGTACCGTACAAAATAGAAAGCATATATTAGACCACATAGAAAAAATTTAAATTTAAACACAAATAACGTTTTCTATTAGTAATTTCATCTAGCAACGTTGTCGTAGATTTGCCAATACCCTTGGATCAGGATTAGGGTGACAGAATTACAAAAACAAAAACGTTTTCGGACTCTATCTCTCTCGCAATTTGTTTGCCTTATACTCGACCATCAAGAAAGGCTTGGATTTGTCATGATCTAGCTGATCTCGAAAGTTTGTGTAATTGTTCGACTAGTGATGTTCTTGCATATTTCATAAAGGTAGGAATAGCCGCAAAGGTGTGTTTAGACATAGCCTTGTATTAGGTTTTTGTACTTAGAAGAATATACCATTTTGCTACCTGACATAAATATCTCTCTCTCATGGCAAATATTATTAAAGTTATTTTGATGGCCAGTGCTCTTACCCCAAGCTGTAGTGTAGGCGGTGTGCTCTGCAGCACTGCTACTTGTACGTTTTAAGTGTAACTTAACAAAGCGAAAGTGCGCCCGCAAACAAGTTAATTGTTTTTTGCACAAAACACCGGGCAAAGCAAATCATAATGTTCGTATCATTATTTTTAAAACAGCATTTCTGGAGAATCGACAAGCACCACCGCACGTGCTGCACTTTAATTTTTGCTGCTCTTATAACGCACAGGAGTAGAAATCACAAAAATTGAGTTATACAAGTATAAAATTCTTAATTTTCAACATTTTTAAAAAATCAGCAAATATTGTATAATAAATAGTCGCGACATTCACTACTACAAGTGAGTGTTAGAGATGTTTTTTATCATTAACTACCTTACAAACTTGACACTATTTAGTAATTATGGTACAGAAAATTAAAACAACAATGTAACAAAATATATATTAATAATCAGAATACTAGCATTACCTGTAGCCGACTATATGGTCAGACTTTTGTCAGCGGTCAATGCTAGTGCTGATACCTTTATGTTGGTAAGTAAGTGTAAGTATATTGGCTGGACCAATCCAGCGTCAAGGATACTTTCTTTTTTTCTTTACACAGATTTATTACATTTATGATGAATTTTTGTATGTTGGTTTCATTGATTTTGTTGTTTTTGCTAGACTGATAAAATAAATGTATTATTTTAGAAGAAGAAGACCACTATTCTACAATAATACTAGCATCGGTTAATACCAATTATTTATATACTAACTTTTACGTGCAACATTGTGCGCCTGAAATAAAAGGTGTATTCTGTAGAGTAATATAATTGAGGTGTTATCATTGAATGTTTCTATCGTTATACACAAAGTTTCAAGGATTTAGCTTAAGTGATTATGAAATTCGGCATTGAATTTCACCCCTATTTCAATCCAATTATAGTTTGGAATAAAATTGCTAAAAATGTCTGCTTTTGGGCAAGTAATAAATATCTTGACCCAAAATTTCATCGTTTTATGTAAAACGATGATGAATTTCCAAATAAACTTTCATATTATATCTATTCCAATTGTTTCGGTTTATCATATTAATTAATATATCTGATAAATCTATATATTCTAAATATGTACCAAATTTAATAGAAATTTAAGTTCAATGGTTTAGACAGTAAAGACGAACATACAAACAAAGTTACTTTTGCATTTGTAATATTAGTATAGATATGGTTATAATGTTATTTTAAAATTTAATCGTGTGATTAATTATTAATACAATTTAATATTGTTCAAACGTAGTTTTTTATGCAGCAGCGAATTGTTGGAACAATATTTCACCGCCTGAATAAGATTGCATATCAGGTGTTAATAAAACCTTCAAGAAGAAATTTAAAAAGTTTTTTATGTGTTCAAAACCGTCCATAATAAATTGGTGATAAGATTTGATTATTATTACCTATTATTGAATTATTTTATGTAGCAGTTCAATGAAAATTAACGATTATTGTTTTGTTTTTTATTTTTTTTATACTTTGTTTCTGTTTTGATTTAATGTACCAAATAAACATATTTCCTTTCTTTCTTTCAAAATATTATCAATAGGGTTACATTTTAAGTAGCATTGACATAGATATTATTCTCGTAACAATCGTTTTGAATTCATTCAAAAAGCGCAAATAAATGCACAAACAGCACGACTCACCCTCTTGAGCTTTTCTCTGGGTGGCGGACAGCCGGAGGGACGATCGAACTTACCTTACATTCGAAACATACGAGTAACGATATCACTTTAACAGTAACGTTTTGATAGTCACTATTGGTGAACCTTTACTTGCAACGAAACATGCAGTTTGCTTAGTTCTTGTTAGGGATGTTCGATACCTATATACGATGTAAACTACTGATCACCTCATCATTACAGAGTATAAAACAATTCTCTTCTGTCCGTCCCTAAGTATGCTTAAATCTATAAAACTACCTAACGGTTTTGAAGCTGTTTTTTTTTATAAATAGAGTGATTCATAAGGAATGTTTATATGTGTAAGCATACCATGTTTACATGTATTAACAAGCATGGTCTGATTATTTTAAAGGTTTCCGATGTGGTTAAAAAAATCGCTTTCTTTGCAAACCCCACGAGATAAATCAAAATAATGCACTAAAAAGTTGAACAAGAAGGTCCGCGATGTTATATGTCTGACGCTTACGGATAACCCAAAAACCGTTCTATCCCTTATATTTTAGGGGAAAAATGGTTCCTAAAACCTAGAATTTTAGCCAATGCAGCACTAATCCTTATCCAATCCAGTAATTAAAATAAACATTTTCGAAGACGTTACTGATACACAGAAAATTCAAGGTCATAACAGTACAACGGTACCAGTTATAGGCATCGAACTCATGCGAAGCCGAGACGATAGTTTGAGTATAACTTAAATCATTTTACGATACTGCTCGTATAAGTTTCCTTTAAGCATTGTTACTTATTCTTATATATGGCAATCATTTCAATCATAAGACTAAAACTGGAAGTACAGTTACGATACGATACGATTAAACTGTACTTTCAGTTTTAGTTATTGTATGTATTTATTTTTTGGATAAAATAAATTTTATTGAAACAATAAATACATACAAATTCAGAAGAAAACATAACACTAAAGGAAGAATCTCAGTCGTGTCGTGCACATTTAATTTAGCGTGTATTATAAAGATAGGGAAATGTCAGTTTTCCCAAATTTGTTCTCGCTTATTTCGACTCGATACGAACTACTTTTCTACTTATATTACTTATTTGATATTTAAAGTTCAGTTGATTCGATGCTAAAAGTACTTGGTATCGAAACAAGGCATCGAGTATATAATCGTATTTACTTGTACCGGAACGACCCTAGTTCTGTGTATTTCGTATTTGTTTACTTTGAAGTTTTAAGTTCGTACTTCGTTAGTGCGATTACTAAAGTTTTTTATCTCTCGTGACGATTTATTCAAATAAGGCTGACATCCTATTTAATATAATGCTGTAGTGCATTTTTTTAAACATACAAGTCTATAGTTATAATAATATTCACAATGAGTACTAAATTTAAAAACTGTTGCCCCAACTGCAGTCAACTTTTTTGTTTAAAATGTACGCTCATTTAATTTACGATTATTATATCTAGATGCATTAATATCATAAAATGTAACTCAATATTAATTGTAAACTTGTAGCTTCAACCTCCAAACATCGCAATAATAATATACCGCTTTTATTAAAATGCGGCCACTCAGTTTGCGAAAACTGTATCACAAACCTGGTTAAGTTTGCTGAACCCATAAATTGTAAAGTGTGCCATAAAAACACGGAAGTAACCGCTAACGAATTAGCACAGTTGTTACAAAACAAAGTAAAATTACGGGAATTGTTTCCATTAAACATTTACATGCTTGGAGAGCTTTCATTGGAGTTAATAGAGGTATGTCCTAGCATTTAAAAGATAATAATGCAATGAAATAATTCACAAACATCTTATCGGGTTTGGATCCAATAGAAGTTATTTATTGCAAATAAAAACGATGGAAAATTAATCAACTATATTGTGTTTAGTGTATTATGCCTGTATGTTTGATTTATTATTTACTTCAGTACAGTATAATCACTATTAATCACCATGTTTATCATGTTTTGACATTAATTATCTCTCTTCTTCCCATAAATAATAAATGTATGCTATTTCTAATGTAAAATGTATACAGTTTAAAAAGTTTAAAAATTGTGGATAATGAATTGATTGTAAAGAATAAATTCTACCAAATTAAAGGTTACATTGTTGATGCTAAAAAATTGTGTGGTGGTTGTATATGCCGGCAGTGTGCCATCATACTCTATATTTTCAACCATTCAGGATCAATATTTTTATACTTTTTGACCGTTTTATAATTTTTATAAATTCCACTCATACTTGCTTCAGGTACATCTGTAATGATCATCCTCACAAATGACTGTAGCACTTATTTTTTTAAGCTTCTATAATTGATAATCTGTTTTATTTTATTTTTAGATGAAATCAGAAGAACAAAATCAAGACGAAAACTACTTCCTTAATCTGGACACACTTTTTGAAAACCTAGACACGGCACAAGGCAAAATTTTATTAATTTTATTTCATAGTTAATCGGATTCATGTAATTCTCAATATTTTCCATACAATAAATTGACAAATTAATAATCTGTAGTAGTGATACAAAAGCATTCATTAAAATTAAATTGAAAGATTATATTTTTATTAGCAATTGACAACTTCAACTATACCTTAAGAAATAAGCATTGTGAGTAAATTTTATGACTATTGCACCATGATTGACAACTGGAATTTGTATCATAATGATCCCTGGATGTAGTTATGGTGTAAAAAATGTTTTAGTCCTCCATAGAGAAGAAAATACTGAGCCTTTGTTATGAAATAATTTTCATCAACAACATTTTTTTTTATTAATGTTTGGCGAATGGTTTCCACAATGTTGTAAACATTTTAATGTTCATGGAACTGTATGTTATTGCCTTGAATCATATGGCTTTACAAGTTATCAATATTCATACAAATATTAATCTCCAATAATTAATTAACTTGTTCAGTTCCAAAATGTATTAACTAGTCATCCTACTATAAAGAACAATTTAGGATGATTACTTATCTTATTAAGAAGCAAGATTATCAAGCATAAACAGTAAACCTTGTACCTAAACTTGTAAATTTTGGGTTTGTAACAAGGAACCATGTCACACCTGCATACCATATTATCTCAAAACATTTATTCATCTCCTCGGATTCCAGGTCAGTGCTTAGAATGCAATAGCAAAACAATACAAATGTGCCAACAGTGTGCCACAGTACTCTGTGAAACATGTTTCAACAAAAGTCACAAGAATTTTGTGGTTTTTCGAAATCACATACTACAAAATATTGGTAGGTATTTCTTTTTAAGAAAATGTTCATAGTTTTTTGTTAATAATATCATATTTGATATAAATTATGATAAAGACAATAAACTGTAGTAAGAGAAACATTTCTTTTTATATGTACTCTTATAGAACCACAGCTTTCAACCAATAAATGCAATGTTCACACTGAAAAGGCACTGGACTATTATTGTAAAGACTGTTCTAAGACAATCTGTATGGATTGCTTGCTAGTAGGAGGAGAAAAATCATGCAAGAACCATAATTTAGTTTCTACTCAAGTAGTGGTAAGATTTTTTTAATATCAATTTGTTACTAAGAAATTATTGCACAAGACTATGTACAAATATACTATACATACATTTTTGGTTTTTTAGAATGAAGAAATATTAGAAGAGCTAGCAGAAATTTCACCTAAAGTGGATGAAACTTTTAAAAGGCTTACAAAAACTGCAGTGGTAAGAATGCATTTTATTGCTGTTAATTTTAAATTTACATTATAAAAAATATTAAATTGATTTTCTTACTATACTTACTAATAAATGTAGTATTTAAACATGAGTTTTTGCTTCGTATTGTTATGCAATAGAAATAGGAACCATGTTGGTTCTTTTCTAGTTGGCCCCTGTTAATACGAAACTTGCCACCTCATATGTTTACTTCTAACAATAACTAATCACTGGTAGACCTTTTCAAGGCCAAATATGATATGGATTCTCTATTATAGTCTAATATCAGTTTGTCTTGCACAAAAATATTTGTGTAATTTTTGAGCAAGCAAAGCTACTTAAAATGCTCAATTTTTTGGCGTTTTTGTTAAAATAGAATATGTTTTAACTGTCTTATGTAACTTTAATCTTTTCTAAATCGTTATTTAGTTTAAAATAAATCTATCGTAAACATTGGGTAGCAAGATAATTAGAAACCATGAGTATGTAATTTTCTAGATTCTTTATTTCCCTAAGTTCAACAAGTTAGTAATAATTAAAAGCTAAATGAAAAGGTTTATACACAGTACATTTTCTATGTACAGGGAACCAGGGAAGCAGCACAAACACTACTGTCTCCTAAACCTTTTACACTATGATATCTCTATGTATTATGTATATGGCTAATCTCTAATAAAGTTGGAATGGACCAGGCAGACCTGTTTTTATTATTACTTTGTTTAAACTTCTGGGTTGTTATAGTATATAACTGGGCTAACAAGATGTATCCATTACCCAGGGTGGGAAATGTATTTTAATTAGTATCTTGCATTTCATATTTTATAGACCAAATAAGTTACACACCTTTACGCAGCTTTTGCTCATCTTTTTACTTTAAACAATATTTTTATCTCATAGGATATTGGATACATGTTGCACAATATTGCAAATGATACGGGAGCCTCAGAATTGACTCAGATGGCAAATGAAGTAGAACATCACTTCTCAAAGCTTACATCATTTCTTCAAGCGCACAAAAAAGAAATCACTGATAAAATACTTGGTCTGAAGTATGCGGAAAAAGAGTCATTGCTTCAAGCAAGAAACTTGTTAGCCGATTCAATTGCTAAAGCGAAATCTTTACTTGTGGCCATAAACAAATCTTTAAGTGTGGATAAAATTAAACAGGTTTATAATATTTATTTTATTTTACTGCTTTTTTCTGGTTTTTTATGAACTTAAATGAATATTGACTTTGTGTCCTATTTGATTTTAGGGAAACATGTCTGTACTCTTAGAGGACGCCAAGAAGGTTGTCTGCAGTCCTTGGTATTTGAACAAGAACAGGATTCCAATGAAGTAAAATCAATTGCTTATATATACAGTAGCCTATTACTGTAACTGTGACTAAGTATTTCTAATTTAAACTTAATTTAGTGCTTTGATTTTTTTAGTAATTGAGTAATTTTAACTAATTTATATTTCCTGTGTGATATATTTGTAGTATAAAACGAAAATATTTTTTTATGCAAATATATAGAAGTGTTTGTATGTTATATCACTATTTGAGTATGGGTTGCCTTTTTGTGCAATCTAAATCATTCTTTGTAGAAATAAAAGGAGAGTGGCAGGCTTTGGATATTAAATTCAAATCCAATTAAGGCATTCCTGTTGCAAATTTCCAATAGTAGAGTTTTTCGAGTACATTAATAATTGTTTTGCAGTTTAAAAGTAAATGAAGAGATATACAACACAATAAGTGGATTCATTCGTTTGGAAGGTGACAGTTGCGGTGCATACGAGCTTTTGTCTACTGCAGATCTAGATCCGAGTATTGAAATACCACCGCCTCCCTCAGCACCAGTATTTCCACCTGATCTGCCAAAAGGTAAATTTTCACCTAACGTTGATAAACTGGTCTTGTTTCCCTAAATGTACCTGTATTGTAAAGTTATTTAATTAGTGGTCATATATTAATTATAATTGAGATAATATCTAAATATTCAGTCCTGGAAAAATCCTTATTTTATTGGAAAAACCACGTTTATGTTAATTCTTAAAAGCAAATTTTATTGATACGATTCTTAGTACATGTTAAGCAATCCGCTTGTGTAGTTAGTAAAAATATTTATGCTGCTAAAGTATAGGTATACTTTGTTAATATTTTCTTTTAATTTCAGACGTGCGACAGAGAAACAAACCTGAAGTGGAAAAGGAAACGTCAAAATTGCAACCATTTTATCAGCATGTACCGAAGTATCGTAGCAAAAGCGGTTCAGTATCGTCCATTAATTCGGTTAATAGCGATTCTTCTTATGTGGGATCGAGTAATACTAGCTATAGAGGTAAAATATTTCTCATACTAATTACTACTTTTATTAGGTGTTTGCATTCATAAAAAATAGTTTTTAATAATGTCGAAAGTCACATATAATCTTTCATTTACAGATGAAAGTGTGCAGAGGCCTATAATACACACTGTAAGCCCGTTTAAGGATAGTTGGCACCGAAACAATTGGAAGCAGGTATAATAATAATTAATAATTCCATTTTAAATTTTATAGCTTGAATTACAGGACAGTATTGCAATGCTAGCAATTGAACCTGAAAACTCCGGAACAAGCGTGAAGTTCATTAAAATCTATGTTTGTGTATACCCACTTTCCTTATACGAGATCTCAGCTTAAAAGTTCTTTTTCTTTTTAAAAGCAAATATTAGCTAGAATAACACCTGGAAATTATAAATATTATCTCAAAAGAAACAATAAACAATTTTTGTCTCTTTATAATAATAGATTCTACCGGACGTTTGTATGCCAAATACATAAAAAAGGTTAGAGTGTCTATTGTTAATTATTTTATCGTTTTCAGGTGGTCAAGAACTAGTCTACATATCGCACATAGTGACTCCGCACAACTTTTTCGTACAAAGGACCTGCCACCAAGCAATGGTTGAGGAGATGCTTAAAGAATTTCGAAATGCTGTCTCTCTGCCCACACCGTCGGTAACCCATGTAACGGAAGGTGATAAAATCTTTTTTACGTTTCTAAATAAAAAATTGATTCCTAAATAATATTAAGTAAATAATAAAATTCCTAAATAATAGTGAAGTTATTTTAAATGTACACGCTTCATTGAAATACAACTTTAAAAACTTACTAAGTACCTAAGATAAAAATATTTTGTGGTATCCAGGTTTACCTTTAATGCTTTTTTTGTCATTTTTGTATCCGTATAGGGAGTATTTATTTGCAAAGAAATCTTGAGCATGTGTTTTATTTATCTTGTGTATCTGTTTATGTAAGATATAGAATATACATAAGCATTTTTTTTTCATCAATTTCCTAAGTAAACTACTTCTTTATAAAATTCTGTGACCACTCTATATGAGAACTACATGCTTAAAACCATTTGAATTTGGTATTAGTCTATGTTTACCTATTTTAAAGATCATTATTCAATCTTGAACAATTAAGATAAGAATAGCCGATGGTAGGAAGCGGTGGTGTGCATTAGGGGAGGCCTATTTCCAGCGGTGGTGTAAGTGAGTGAGCGTGCCTATGCCCACTGACACAGGCTAATAAAAATAACGCTTATGATGTTATTAAGTAAAGATAAAGTAGCTCAGCAAGCTATGAAGAGGGATATGCTCGGAGTATCTCTGAAGGACCATATCAGAAATGATGTCGTCGAAGAACCAGAGTCACCGACATAGCCCACCGGATTAGTAAGCTGAAGTGGCAGTGGGCCGGTCACATAAGCCGTAGAACTGACGACCGCTAGAGTCGGAAAGTTGTTGAGTGGAGAGGGAGGCTCGGCAAACGTAGTTTAGGACATTCGCAAAGTGGCCGGTGTGGGCTGGATGAGAATAGCCGAAGATCGGAAGCGGTGGCGTGCAATGGGGGAGGCCTATGTCCAGCAGTGGCCTATCACAGGCTGATGTTGGTGATGATGATGATGAAGTTAAGATAAAAACAAGCTTTACATGGGTTATTTAATATACTTATTTTTGAACTGTTTCGAAATGTTTATTTATTTAAAAACAATGCCACAGGAAAATTCTACCTGGTATTCAACAAGGCCGACAACTTGTGGCAGAGGTGCCGAGTGATAAGCATCGACCGAAATAATATAAACAAGCCGATTTATCATGTGTTCTGCATCGACTTTGGCAGCACAGAGAAGGTTACCATCGACAAGTATGTATTAAATGTACCATTATCACTTCAAATACAAAATAAAAACAATTTTTAATCAGTAAATGCTACTTTAAACTATCTAATTAATAAATATATTGGGCCTGACGATTTAAAGTATAGTAATGTCCTCCAAGTGGATCACGACTATGGCGGCCGATATATATCATCCAACGACGCAGGAGATATTATAGTGCACAAGCGTACGCGCAAACACAAGTACACACCCTATTCCTTTATTCTCTCAAAGCCCGATAGGACGGATAACCGACTCGATGACACAATTTAAAGTATACTTATTAAAAAAAAGTAAGTTCAAAGTTTATCACATCCGTTAACATCCATTCCATCTTTTGTTTGGCTCTGGTATGGACATTTTTAATATTAACTTCTCACTGGAATGAATTAAGTATGAGAAATTTGTATGTATTTTTTTTTTTAGGTTGCGTCTACTACCACCCGCCAGAGTTCAATCGCCTTTCCCATTTGCTATCAACTGCTCACTTTCTAACTGCGAACCAAGATCTGGTTCGTGGACGACCGACGAAGCTTTACTCATACAGAATATAACAGATAAGTAAGTAGAAGTGTTCTACTCATAACTCACGTGTAGATATCATATCCATTTATTAAATGCATTTAACTTTAGATTGCACAGGTCAGATGCAATTATGCGTCAGTATTATCTATCGGCTTCCTAATTTTATCATTGAAAACAAGTTTGAATGTAGAATAGAATATTAACAAATAAAAGTTAACTTCCTTCACATTAAAATTATAGATAATTTTCATTTAAAAGGTACATGGTGGTATGAGTTAGTTATTAATCATGATCAGCCAGTGTTAATTCACTGCTGGACATAGGTCCTCTAATTAATGTCCTATCCATTACGGGTTTTGGACCGTATCCTACCGCGCTGGTCCAATGCGGATTGGTGGGTGGACCGAATTTTTATATACATGCCCATCCGATTTTCACACAATCGGGTGATCGGACCAAATTGGCCTAACCAACCAGAAAACAATGATAAAACAAAGTTATTTCCCCTCGGGATTCGAACCCGACGACCTCCGGCTTATAAAAGCAAGGGCCAAAACCGCTAGGCCACAGAGGCGGTTAATTAATTAATAATAATTAGTTATTATATTGTTGTAGTAGAATTTATAGCTATATGAATGAATTTATTAATTAGAATTTATAGCTTTAAAACGCTAGGTTAAGGCAATTTGGGCCGATCACCCAATTGTCTGAAAAGTAAGATGATCCATGCGTCGGATGGGCATGTAAAAGTCGAGTCCACCCACCAACCCGCATTGGACCAGCGTGGTGGATACGGTCCAAAACCCTCTAATGGATAGGGTGTATTAGGGGAGGCCTATGTCAGCAGTGGACTAACACAGGCTGATGATGATGAGATGAGCTTTAAAACGTACGAAGTTTAACGTCCTAGCAATTATCGTACAAACATTTTGGATCTTATCTGCTTAGTAAAGTTATTCTCTTTTCAGCAAACAAGCGGTGATGCACATCCACCGCATCCGTTCGACATCGAACTACAGCGTAAGCATCGAGTGCGACGTGTGCACCTTGGAGGGCGGGGTCAGTCTAGCGCATGCGCTCGTATTCCACGGCCGCGCCCGATTGGTCAACGCTAGATTGCCGGTATGTAAACTGTATGTTTATATAATAATAAATCTATTTAAATGAACTGCCTCCGTAGCCTAGTGGTATAGGCGTGTGCTTAAGAAACCGGAGGTCGTGGGTTCGAATCCTGCGGGGACTCGACAAATTTTCATTGTTGTTTCCTAGTTGGTTAGGGCTATTTGGGCCGATCACCCAATTGTCTGAAAAGTAAGATGATCCATGCGTCGGATGGGCATGTAAAAGTCGGTTCACTGACCAATCCGCATTGGACCAGCGTGGTGGGATACGGTCTAAAACCCCCTAATGGTTAGGGGTGCGGACATCGACGACTTTGTAATTGTTGTAGAGTTAAAAAATAATGGCATGAACGTAGAAATGGGAAAAAATACGTTTTTAAATGAAAATTACTGCTTTTGGTGGAGTCAAAATGAAGAAGAAGATTGCAAAGCATGGGTGCGCTGACAATATACTACTTAGCTTAAACATCGAAAGGCAACTCTTGCGTTTGTTTTGAGCACAGATACAGTATGATATCTACATAGACTTCTATATATATATATAAATAATTTTTGTAATATTTTTTTTACAGTATCCAAAAAATAAGAGCGTCGTCAACAAGCCTAAGCTGTTCGTTAGCAACAACGATTACAAACCGAAGACGACAGAAGATGTGTATATAACTCACATTGTGAGCCCCGATCACTTCTATGTGAGAAAGGTAAATACTCAGAATTATTCCTAACCCTAACGAGATTTGGAGTACATCTTTATATTTTACGTTACGACTGGTTTAAGGATTTGATAAATTTTTGTAATGAATAATTATAGCCAATGTTGCCTAGTGGTAATGATGATGAAAGCGGTTTTTAGAATCGGTTGGATAGTTTTTATTAGTGATGATCAACTCGAGTAACGTACTCGAGTTAACTCGAGTTAGGCTTAACTCGAGCCGACTTGAGTTAAATTTCCTCAACTCGAGTTTGAAAACCATTATTTACTTATTGATAGCAAAAATATTTTTCGTATTATTTTTAATTTTCTTTTGTAGAAACTGTTGAATTATGAGTACTTAACGCATAATTGTAACTAAAATATCGTCAGCTAATAACTAGCAAGTTAGGCTATATATAGAAATATTTGTATACGTGTGAATTAAACACCCTTAAGAATTTATACTGCTTTGGCGTAACATGATAAAAGAACTTTTCTCAAATTTTTTCTTTCGTCGTATTTTGCGTTGGTCAAAATAAATACCGTGAAAACGTATTAGTACGTATTAGTATGACGTGACAGTTTTTCGTAACGGTGTGCGCTTGAATCGTAAAAGGATATTGTCATAATTTTTTTTTAATTTTATAACTTAAAAAATAAACAATTGAAGCGGAATAAAATATCACTTGGCTATTCTAAATTTGTTTATCAAAGTAAAGCTTTGAGAATAAATTGTAAAGATCCACCAAAAATCATTTACTGTAATCTATCCATTTGGGTTTTTTTTCATCCTCTTCAACCCGAGTTACATAACTCGAGTTATATAAATTTTACCTCCAAACTTGAGTTATGTATAACCTGATTTTTGCATCACTAGTTTTTATGTGTTACACACAAAAATACATATATTTTATGTTTGTAATTTAAGCAAATTTCTCCTCAGCAACACCTACAACAGGTATATGAGAAGCTTTGTGAGGAACTTGATCAGAACTACACGTTAAGTTCTAACGCGGGCAGTATTTACCTTCCGGAAATCGGTAAGTTAACTTGCATCAATTACAGACCCTTCGCTGAGATGATATTGTTATACTTTCATTAACACTAGATGTACCAAATTTTTTTAAACGTAAATTTTATAGTAAAACCGGTCGAAATGACTGGTTTGATAAATCTAGTGGTAAATAAAGAGTAGTAGCTGCATCGTTCTTTCTTAGTTAGTTAGGGCAATGTGGGCTGATCACACTAAATGCTTATAATGTTAGATGATTCATACATCGGATGAGAATGTAAAGAGTTGGTCATGTGCTTGATCTCTCTCCTCGTGTCGGTTATTCGTCAATTGGACTATGAGAGTGAAGTAATAAGAAATATATTTGCCTTTGTGCGTACTATTGCGCACTTTAATATCTCCTTCGCAGTTGGCTAGTTGATAGCAATAGTGTAAAAACGCTACCGTGTTCCGGTTTGAAAGATACTGTGGTCAATGTATTTACATTGTAAAGCAGGTGTAACATTTTATATCTCACGGTAGGCAGCTCGTTGACAAGTATATAACCATCATCCATCAGGTGGCCGAATTTGCGCCCATAAGCGTTCTTTGGCAATAAAAAAAATCAACATCAGCTCGCATAATATATGTGGGATTTAGGCACGGAAACACTGTATTGTTGTATAATTAGCATTTATTTTACACACTCGTCTTATTGCGTCGTACATCTTTTTCTTTCCGTCAAACGTCACTTGTTCGTACCATAGATAATAAATGAATGAAGGTAAAGATAATAAATGAATGTAAACTAAATATTTATTAATTAAATTATAACCGCCTACATTTCCCACATATATTGAATGTATTAATGTTTTGAATAAACTATACAATTATTGCGTTTCACAGACATGGTGTGTATAGTGAACGTTGAGAAGTACGGAATGCCTTGCGGGAAGGGAGCTAATTGGGTGAGGGGTATAGTGAAGGAGATTCCTGGCAGGGGACGCGTTAGACTGCTTCTGCCCGACTGTGGGGCCTCTGTACTGGTGCATTGGACCGCTTTGCGCAGGATTACACCGCAATTCACCAAGCTGAGGGCACTTGTGAGTATACTACAAGTTCAGAGTTAGTTATTGTCGATTACTTGAAACAAAACTCCAGTGAGAATTTACTAAACAGAATATTCATTTTACTAACATGGTTAAATGCTTAACTTTCTTTGTAGGTAAGAAATCAATTTGCATCCAATACGTGTTTAAATATTCTAAACTATAGATATAATTTTATCACCTTTTATACGACTTCATCGTAACGTATAAAGCTTACTAAGTTTGTAGGTAATAGTTAATGAAGACACATTATGTGAATGATACACGTTTTTTACCTTATTAAAATTCACAGGCCACAGAATGTCAACTGGCTGGCGTGACGCCAATAAACAACAAATGGAGTCCCAACTCGGTACTATTACTACAAAAGTATAGCGACCGTCTCCTTGAGCTTTACGTTGAAGATAATCGAAATCATTCTTTGAATGTATCTCTCTTCGATAAGACGATGGATGATCTGATTCGAATGTATGTATCGTTGCTTTGGAATCATGTAGGATTAAATTGCGAGTTTCACTTTGAGGTAATCAATGATATACATGTACATATCGAAATTAACGACATGAGAATACAGATCAAGAAAAACAATGGCCTTTGAATTTGAGACATCATTTTGATTGTTCCTGTTTTTACATTATCAATTACACTTCGAAGATGAAATAAATCAGACTCGGCTTGATTTAGACTTTTACTATTCCATTTATGCCATTCAGTCTAGTCGCATTAACTAGGTGTTGTATGTAACAACACCCTGTAGACTTTGTAAACAAGGCTCAAAGTTGTAAAGAAATTAAGTTAATATAGCAACGTATATACTTAGCCATTTTTTATGATTGATTACTAAATTAGTGATGTTGCTAACCAAAAAGATTTATTCTCATTTTCTTTGCTAAAGTTACATATGGTAATAAAGATGATTTCATTAGCATTATGTTACATTATTGAGGTTTTGAGTAACGTGCCGGATATAATATTAGCAAGAATCCAAACATTTAATAAATTATTATGATGTATATGAAAACACAACTTCTGGATATCTATTGTCTATTTCAGTGTGTTCTCCTTCAACAAGCTGAACGTCGTCGACGAATCCGTTGTAACAAACGTATCGCCTCTAAAGCAAAAGCAGCCTCCGCCAATATCTAAAACTGACAACACCATAAAGATTTTAAAAAGAGACGAAGGCTCCGAACCCAAAGCGGCAGTGCACCTTCAGGCGAGGGACAAAGGCCCATTGCGTCTGGAAGTCAAAGTTCTTCATTACCAATCGCCGTCATTAATATACGTATCACTAGTCCATCAGCAGAAAACATTCAACGTTCTATTCGATAACATTCAAAAGTATTATTCCTCCGGGGCCTCTAAGAACAAAGAGGATTGGGCGATCGGAGATAAGGCGTGCACGCTGTGCCAACAATCGCAAACATGGCGTCGCGCGGTCATAGTCGAATTGGAGCAAGATAATGCCAAAGTCTTCTATTCAGATTTCGCCTGCGTCGAAACAGTACCGATGACTACTTTAAGAGAGCTAACTGAAGACTTCGCCTCGATCGGATATGCGGCTATTAAATGCCATCTTTGTGGTGTTGTACCCGCCGATGGGAAAGAATGGCCGTCCCTGACTAAGGAGTATTTGAAGGAGATGCTGGACGCGTACAAGAGGATTTTTATAACGAAATTTGGAGATTTCAAGGAGAAGAGTATGCCGGTCGAAATTTGGGTGTATCACACGACTCAGGGCGACGCCTTGGAACCAAACGTTTCGGAGTGGAGGTGTCTCAACAAGATTATCATTGAACAAGGCTTAGGCATACCGGATAAAGAGTTGGAGGTAATTTTTTCCCAGTGTTTAATTTCTATTTGTATATTGTATATGTACAATCGTATAACTGTCGCGGATTCCGTTATCCGGTTTAAAAATCTACTATATTGATGTTTCGTCACTTACCTTAGACCATAACGCGATTAATCACCTATGGCGTTATCAATTGCTTCGCTTGGTATTAAGCTCATTACATTAGCGTATAAAACCATTATCATTTCCTATCAGATTAAACAAAAGCTGATTACTTTTCCGGAAAAAGTCTCCAAACGCCGATCCGACTGACGAGAACACTCTATCGTTTCTAAATGTAACCGGCTCAGTGAAGGAATGGCTACAACTGGAACCGATGCCAACGAAACCTCTGATAATGAAATCCGATTCGGAAGCCGCTCGAATTCTTCTACACTGATTGACGGAGCTTTCAATACAGACGACGATGTGTCGAAGGCTCAAACTATGTTCATTTCGCGTACTGCTTCGGAACCTTTTCGAGATGATGGATTCACGGCGTGCCTGACGAAGTGATACGTTTAAATTTCGCTTAAATATGGAAAAGTTAAATTTTAACTAGTAGTTAATTGTAATAGAACAAACTCAGAATACTATTTTGGAAAGGCGTAATATCTTTTTATTTAGCAATTGCTTAGTTGTTTTCGTTGCTATAATTCAGTGTTCTATGAAGGCAAAGTAATAGAAGGTTTAATTATATTAGTAATTCATGTAATCGGATCTTAATAGTTTGCATTATTATTTCATTTTTAACGAACTTCCTTCGCACTTATTAATTTCACACACACACTCATCACCCAAATTATTGTTTATTATAAATCCTCTGTCATCTAAATTAACTGCTCCCAACTTATCTATAATACTATCCTTCTTGACCTGAATGCAGATCTCCTCAATAAACTTGACCGACTTCTGAACAACTGCATTCGATCTGTTTTCAACCTTCGAAATATGACCAACTGTTTCTTACATCGTTTAAATTCAGTGATTCCTTCCGTGAAGGGTTTATTAAGACACTTAACTAACTCTTTTCTCTTAATTCATCTTTACTCCATCTTACCTATCCTCCCATTTTCAATAGCCTTAGCACTGTAAATGATAAAAATCTTCGCTCGACGAATAACCGTCTTCTCTTATGTCCGGCCCATCGTTCCAACTTTATACACTTCTCCTTTTGTTCAGTCCATGTCTGTGGAATTCGTTACCTCTTCAAATCAGGTTGGCTCAAAGTTATCTCGCCATCAAGAAAATAGTTCATTACCATATGTTTAAAAATTGTCAACAGGATAATACATATAGTTATACAATGCATATATTTTATATATATATTCCATAAATGCTTATACGTATATTGGTTTATACACAGATATATATTACTATATATATAAAGTGTTATATTTATTTACATTATTATATGAGCGTATTTACATATATATAAGAATATGAATAAGATTGCTCATATCTTATAGAGTAATAATATATATTTAACAATTTACTTTATCTTACTATGTTATGGAAAAACCCATTTTAAAATATTTTCTTTTGCTTATTTTGGTACACATACCTTGCTATCTCTTCACCACCCAAAGGTTGGCTGGTAGACAATACCATCGGCATTAAGTCCGCCTTTGTACATTTTTTTTGCATAAAGAATTAATAAATAAATAAATATTATATGTTATAAATTCATTGGCTATAGGGTCTTAAGATACAAGTTATGCTCAGTTCAAGGCCCCTCGATACCAGTGTCCATAGAATGGTCTTATTATTATTATTATTATAAAATAATGAACAGGCAGCCAATGGCTGATATGTCCATATCTACACTAGTGATTTGTCGCAATTGAGAGTGGTCCATTTGTCATATTTGTTTTTAAAAACATTCACTGAAGAGCTGTTGATGACATCTTGAGGCAAAGCATTCCATGTAGTTATTACTCTGTTGTTTATTCTATGGTATCCAATGATTGTGTTTGACTTAGCATGTTTGAGGTTCATATTGTTTTGGCTTCTAGCTCTGGGTGTAGGCCTGAGTTGAAACATTGATGACATGTTTGCACAGTTGTATTTTTGTGTAAGTATTTTGTATGCCTCTATTATATCTCCTCTGTGTCGACGATCACTCAGTGTTGGCAGCTTAAGTTCCTCAAGACGCTCATTGTATGATTTTCGGCGCAAACACATGGAAGTTTTGTTACTTTCTTTGCACACTTTCCAGTTGATCTATGTCCTTTACAAGGTATGGGTTCAGGATCTGAATGCATATTCCAATAGTGGACGAATATAGGTTTTGTGCAATTTTGTTAGGGTAGAGGGTTTCAGGTGCTGAAATGCTCTTCGTACTACATACACTAAGCTGTTTGCCTTTTTGACAATGTGATCTATATGCTTGGCCCATTTAAGATCAGCTGAAATTATTACACCAAGGTCCTTTTGTGATGTCACTGGAATTACCCTTGTGTTGTTAATATAGTAGCTATAGCCAGGGTTTTGCTTCCCTATGTGGAGTACTGTGCACTTATTTGGATTGAGTCTAATAATCCATTCCTTAGTCCAGTCTTGGATTCGGTCTAAATCTGCTTGCAATGAAACATGGTCTGATAGAGGGTTACCAAAGAATTTAACATCATCTGCAAAAAAACAAGCTTCAGACTGAATAATTCTGGCAGAGATCAACAACATAGAGTATAAAAGGGTTGGTGCAGTACTGATCCTTGGGCACACCACTGAGGACCTCTTTAGGCTAGACAAATATTCTCCTATCCGCACTCGAAAGTCTCTATTTGTCAGATAATTTTCCACCCATTTTAAAAGTTTGCCTCTTATGCCAAAATGATCAAGTTTAGTGATTAATCGTTTATGGTACTTTGTCAAAAGCCCTTTCAAAGTCTAGATAATTATATTGTTATGAAAAAACTAATTTTATCATTATTATCATTCTATATAAAAATATCTTTCAGATATGTGGACAATGACGGCATAATTTATGTTCACAACAATCCCAGGAAGATACGCTGGACCTGATAAGGAAAGCGTTGGACGTCCGCTTCAAGAAACCCGATCCTAAAGCAAAGTACGCCAAATGGTCAGTGGGAGAGCCTTGTATCGCTTTGTATTATCTGGACGATAAGTTTTATAGAGGACGTATATTGGAAGTTGATGAAGAAACATCAACGTGTTTGGTTCACTACATAGACTATGGGAATGACGAAAGCTGCACATTTACCAACCTGAGGAAAAGTATAGCTCTATACCAAATACCAACACAAGCGCACAAATGTGTATTGTCCCGCATCCAACCCGTCGGCAAAGGCTGGGATAGACAAACACTGGATTATATGCACAAATCGATCGTCGAGAAAAACTGTTTCATTAAACTGTGCGGCACTCCCATAGATGGCATTTATCCGGTCGAATTGAAGTATGACAAACTCTGGATCAATGACCATTTGGTAGATTTCGAGATGGCGGAGTACAGCGATGGATCAAAGGCTGTTGTGAGAAAGTACGCACCAAAGGAAACTTATAGTGAGCAGAAAGATATTGTCGTGTCGAAACCACAATCACCAGATTACATAATCGAAGAGGAACAAGACGCCGGTTTGTCTACATCACACGACTCGTACGATATGAAACTGTTGCAAGGGAAAGATTGGAACGTGATACTACAAGAAGAGGAAGACAAGAAATCGCTAGAAGGAAGATTCTTCACGTTTAAAGCGAGCACCGAGGAGGCGTTTAAATGCAACATCACCGTTATAAATGATGTTAACGTTTTGGAACTGAACATTCTTCATTGCGACGAAACTATGGAGAAATATGAGGAGATGTTTCAGAGACTTCAAGATAACGCTGATGCTATGTTGCCTTTGAATGGAATCTTTGAAAATAAAGCCTGTGTCGCCATCTTCGACGAGGACGGCCGATGGTATAGGGCCTCTATATTGGAGTATAGTGAGGAAACGAACCGTATTAAAGTGAGATACGTCGACTACGGCAATATCGATGTGGTCTCACTCGCCGATGTTCGAGAAATAGATCGAGAATTCATGGAACTTCCTCCGTTAACTGTACCAGCCAAGTTGTTCAGTTTGAAGATAAATACTGACGTGGAAATGAATATCATTACGGAAGAATATGAGAAAACGTTTTTAGACAAAGGACCATTCTTCGCTAAGGTGTTCGATTTTAAACATGGACTCCATCATGTCGTGTTAAGAAATGAAAAGAATGATTTAGTTTATAAGCATCTTATAGAGAATCAGATATTTTTATGTGCCGATTCGCCATAGTTATCCTATACCTTTTTCTTATGTTTTTGGTAAGACATGTTTAACGCTTAGAAAGCAAGCTGTTTTGTTACTTGACTAGATCTTACAACATTTTTGTTTAAAATTTATTTTATTGTACTGTTTCCAGTTATTTAAATAAGAGAATGTTCTAATAAGTTTCCATGATTTAATTTATGAAGGGCGTTATTATAGCTATACACAAAATCCTTTTATTAGAGAAACAAAGACTTAACAAAATAGTGCTTGTTGGGCGCAAACAAATAGATAAAGCAATAGTATAAAATATATATATTATGATCAAAATATTTTTTCTGTTTTTAGCGTGCAAAATTGTAAACGAAAGAGTTAATTAAAAAAATTAACTCTTTCGTTTCATCATCATCATAGGCCTCCCCTAATACACCCAACATAAGGGGTTTTGGACCATATCCCACCACGCTGGTCCAATGCGGGTTGGTGGGTGGACCGACTTTTTACATGCCCATCCGATGCATGGATCATCTTACTTTTCAGACAATTGGATGATCGGCCCAAATTGCCCTAACCAACTAGGAAACAACAATGAAAATTAGTTGAGTCCCCGCAGGATTCGACCCCACGACCTCAGGTTTCTAAGGCACACGCTCATACCACTAGGCTACGGAAGACGTTACATTTTCTTAAGGCTCTTTCGTTTACATTTTTTTTATTTTTAGTTTTCCATTAAAAGTTTTATACTTTGTTTTATGAATATAATTGTGATATATTGCACTACCAAAAAACATATTCTAACGATTTACTTGCATGGTTATTAAAAAAAGAAACAAGTTGATTACATGCGTCGCAAGCGTAAGGAAGTGACTATCGTATGAAACATTTGCACTACCTGCAATCTTTCTGCTCTTAACATCAAAATATTATCTTTTTTTCATTTTGCACTGTAAAAATTAAATTTTTTAGAATTTGACATGGCATGTTAAGAAGCCATTTTATTTATTACTTTTATCTTATTTAATGGTCTACTGTTTAATAACGCCGTTATGAAGTTTCCTTTTTGTTTTTAACTATAGATATAATTATCTTATAAAATTAACTGACTAAAATTAATTTTTCATTTACGCAATTTTACGTCATTTCATTATTATTGTCCCAATTCAATTATCGGTGAAAAGGTCATAGAAAGTTAAAACAGATCGCCAACTGTCACAATCGTTTTGGAACTTACAGTTTGCGACTTTAAATATAGTTTAAACTATCATATCGACCCAATTTGACCGAACTACACACTTGCGTAGAATATTATTAAAAATGGTTTTGTAGTTTAGGGAGTTTATTGCGGTACAAACAACCGTGATACTTGAAATATTTTATTAAGGCGATAAAGTAATATGTAGGGTTCTCCAGGACATTGATGATTAACTTTGTTAATAAAATTACTCTCAGTACAGTTTTGATTTCAGCCCCTGACCTAAACGTAATGTTTTTTACAAATTAATTCGAAAATGTACTAAAAGCTTGAGATGACAAAAATGTAACGTGAAATAATATCAGTTTTTTTTTATCAATGCTTTTCTTCAGTTTACACAATATTTTTATTCATCATTTCTAGGTGTTATTTAGATGAGAACCTCGTTTTTATTAGATAAAAAAAATATTAATTTCAATAAATGATTTTAAACAATTAAAAATTATTTGGAGGTGGTTTTGGGCAAAGGGCGACTAAGCGTAGAGGCCCACCAGTTCCCTGTCCGATCTTCATGGGTAATGCAAGTGCAGTACAACCGTGATCTGTAAAAATCATGGCATAACCAATAAATGAGTCAAACCATTCTAAATTTATATATAATAATGTCTTTTTAGCAGAACAATAAACATTCATGCTTAATGTTCCCTAAAAGAGAAACGCACATGTTGTTCGCCGCCTGAGGACTTAACTATGTGCGTCTAATTATACTAGCTACGGTGCCCTTTAAACAATAAAATAGTAATATTTTGCAGCATAAACCAGAATCATAATAATAAGAATAATTTCATTGAATTATACAATAAAACTGAGTAATCTTCTACAAAGCCTTATGTCTCTTTCTATGTGCAAAAAGCATTAAGAAAATTCTAAGCCTCAGAGACACTGTTATTTAACTAACCTGGCATTTCTTTATCGAAGTTAACATTTTCCATAATATACAGCCCCGCTTTCGTAAGAATCTTATGCGCGGAAAAGTCGGTACTAGAACCGGGGTCCACAGATGCTACGTCTACTCCTATTCCTACTACATTTTTATAAGAAGTTGTTATCCAATCTGCTACTTCAGCGCTAAGACCTTAAAAAAAATTAATTATATTAATATAATGCACAGTTGCTATATTTACAGATTTATACTCATATAACTGACTCCGTAGCCTAGTGGCATGGGCGTATGCTTTAGAAACCGGAGGTTGTGGGTTTGAATCATACGGGGACTCAACAAATTTTCATTGCTGTTTCCTAGTTGATTAGGGCAATTTGGGCCGATCACCCAATTGTCTGAAAAGTAAGATGATCTATGCGTCGGATGGGCATGTAAAAAGTCGGTCCAGCCACTAACCCGCATTAGACCAGCGTGGTGGGATACGGTCCAAAAACGCCCTAATGGATAGGGGTGTATTAGGGGAGGCCTATGCCCAGCAGTGGACTATCACAGGCTGATCATGATGATGACAGATATAACTAAGCAAAACTTTAAATAATATTTTTAAACCCTACTTGAAAAGAGCAGAACGTTTATATGATCTTGTTAAATATGTATAAACCAAATTTGCTTATAGATACTCATAAGCTACGCTGTCCCTCAAACCGAACAACACAGTAGAACAATTTTGCATGCTTAGCGTAACTCTCTTGACGGGTTAGTACCGGAAAAATAAACAATAATATATATCTATATACATTCAAAAATATATAAAATGCAAAAGGCTTTTTAATTTGTTTGGTGCGTATATAAAAAAAAACTTGTTTGTTAAAAGAAACATAAAATAAACTTACCTGGAAAATTGAGTTTACCGTCATTTGTCAATCCTAAGTATTTCGTTTTGTCGTTATAAAATTTCCCCCAACCGAATTTGAATATAATAAGACAAGGTTTTCCCATGTTATCGTTCAACATGTAATCCAAGTGATGCTTACACAGTACAAAGTTGGGATCATCGTTCACTTTCGAACTCATATCTGCTATTATCACTGGAATAAAATGTATTTACGAAAACGCAGACAATTAATACTATATCTTAATATAAGAAAAGCAAAAATTTTAATTATAATCGTCATACGTGGCACTATAAGCTTATCAAGCGGTAGCTCATCGACATGTTGACCGGTTACATAGAAATGGTACGGCGCATCCATGTGGGTCCCACCATGTTCAGCAGCTGCAAATTCGTTCGCAGCGTACCTGAAGCAATTGATGTAATTAATATTCTCAATCGCCATACGCATCAAAATTTTGGGGGTAATAGCAAGGACCCTTTAACACTTACATTACAAAACCTACATTCATTAAAAAAAGGCATTTTTTATTGCATTGCAGGCAGAGGAGAAATCGGGCCACCGGATGGGAAGTGGTCACCGACGCCCATAGACATCGAGAATATTATTAGTATCACCAACGCGCTGGCTACCGTAAGATATAGGATGTTAAGTCTCGTTTACCCAGTAATGGTGTAAATGGCTACGAGGCCCTTCAAACTGAAACGGAAAGTGAACTACCACCAGTAGTAATGTTTTTAGGATGTAAACATCCTAAAACATTACTACGTGATGTCATGTTCACACACTACTGGTGGTAGTTCATGATTCACTCGTTATATGATTCACTAATGTAAACATTAGTGAATCAAATACGTGACTTATGTTATTGTAGTTCTTTCTTAAGATATTATATGTTATTTTTTTTCGAAAAAGTTTAAATTACCGCTTGAACAAAAATAAAACATAAAATACCCCTAGCGAGTTATCGTTTATTTCAGTGTCTTTAGGAGTGAACAAATACGAAACACAATTAAATACGGTATAAATATGTAAAGTAATCATTTAAAATAGGCTGTTTTAAGGCATTATGTCGATTTATTATAGGCTGATATATTTTTTGTGGTGCTCCATTTTAGGCAATATTCTATTTATTAGTGATTTTCCACCAATACAATCATCATACGCTCTGACCATACCGTCATCATAAAATTCTTTCTTATTTGTCTTGGGCTTAAACAGACATAAATTCCTATCTTAAACAAAATTTAACATGTTTGACAAAGGACGTAATAACTTTGCAGTATAAGCAACATTAAAAAAACTTGGATCTGAGAAACATAGCTCTATGACTAAAGATAGAAGAAACCAAAATTGGCTGCCAATATATTATTTAAAATATTTTATTATACACATATGCAATTATAATAATAAAAGTATTGTAGAGGTGAAATGTGTTTTTATCTATTAATAGCAGTATGTTGTTGCTTATTATCAGTGTCAAATGAGTTGCAGCGAGTTATCACCCCCATATTGACTTAAAAAATGAGAACAAGTTAGTCATGGGAGATATCTAATTAATTTTCTTATTTTAGCCAATACTTCATAAATTGAATAAAATTACTTAAACGGGTTGTGGTCTGCCCGTGACCACGGCCGCTGGAAAGTTGTCGAAACGTCGGGAGTAAATATAATTTAATATGTAAATAAATGCTATTAAAATTTGTTAAAATTCCTGTTATTCAATAATTTAGGTACATTAGAAATGCTAAATAATACTTTAGGCATTCCTTATTTCAATTATGCAATTGCAGAATATTTGCATTATTTAATTATATCACCATAAGGCATATTAAATACGTTATTAATTGTCAATTAGCGATATGCATTTTGAACATAACAATGTATAAAGTATATTTAGGAACACCTTAAATATTAAGCTGTTATAAATTTATTAAAATTTCTTTAAAAAAATATTAGAACATGATTATAATCACCACGATCCGTCACGTCGAAACATTCCCGTTTTTTTTGTAAATTCAAAATTCTTGCCACCCGGCCAATATATAGATTGATTGTTGAAAGGATAAGTCAGATCAATGAAATTGTAGTCTCCATTAAATATAAGATCATTTAAACTATTATTAGCAGTAACATAGTAAAATAGACTTTGTGATATATAGAGAGACACAACCAATTCACGGAACATCTTGATTGAAACTGGCCTATGATCTTTATATTAAAGAGCTCAATTAACTCGTTAACCTTACTGCTTGTTAATGTTTACTTCAATATTCCTCCAATGCAAAAAAAACTTTACAAAGTGCATATTAAATATTAAGAACAACTATTGCAGTATAAGGATATTAAAATCTATAACTTTTAATAACTAATATGTATATCATTTTTAAAAACTATCTAATATATATTCTATTACAAAAATGTTATGTGAAAAATATATATTTCGTAATATATATAATAACAAGTGATTTTTATACAAAAAAATATAAGACGGTGACAATGTGCCCTCTGCAGTAATTAATATGTAATACCTTTTAAGGTATCCATTTAATCAAAATGTATTAACTTTTATGTAAACTGACATATATTACCTTAAGTGAGGTTTGTATATGCCTCATTGCAATTTTTACCAATGTTTAACATTAAAATAGCTATTGTGGGTTATTCTTAAAACATCATATGTCAAATATGCGCTCGCGGGCTTTATTATAGACCACTAAAAAAGTACAATTATGTAGAACATTGCTTGCAATGTAATTTCACGAGTTCGCGATTTTTGCGCCTTTTTTACTTTTGAAATATCTATTAAAGTACTTAACACAAAATTATCACTAGCTAGATTAAAAAAATAGTGAACAATTTCAGACCACTAGGAGCGGAGCAACGAGGTAGTTGACATATAATTTAAAAAATATACAACAAGTCGAAGTGTGGTAATTACATATTATAGAAGTATTTAATCCATATTGAAACAATCTTTGAATATGAGAAAAGTCTCCGCAAGATGGGTGTTGAGAATTTTAACCGAACATCAACAACAAAGTCGACTAGACATTTCGAAAATATTGTTGGACAACCCTGCTGGAAAAAACTCATACAATCTCATAAAAAAATAATACGAAATTATTCTAAAAGATTTTATATGTGTATTTTACCACGAAATAACTCATAACGGTCATAATTCATTAGAATCTAAGAGATCTTATGAGTAGCTTCAGTGTCTTATAGAGTCTCACCATATTTTAATTTCAAATCTAGAATCTTATGAGTTGTAATAGATTTAATGTAAAAGTTATAAGAATCAATGAGCTCTTGTTTCGATCACACATATTTATGAGATTTAATGAGTGGAATAAAAGTGGTAAAGAAGCAATCGGAGAAATTTAGATATGATGTTGTATTGATAAGCTATTAATTTTTAATCCAGATCCGTAAAAAAGTTATTAATGAAAAAATAATGTACGCTAAAAAAACGTTAATAACTGGTTTTAAGGATTCATAAAAGTTGAACGAATATATTTCGTTTTACTCATTACATATATTTATTAATTTAAATAAGTTAGAAAACATAATAAAAAGTAATTTTAAACAGTACGGTAAAATGTTAATTTCATAGAAAACTTATTTTCTTCCAGAAATTTTATTTTGATAGAACAAATAAAATTTTTTTTGCTTATATAAATAACGCTAATATCAAATTATTTATTTATATCAGTAATTTTGAATATTAAATAAAAACTTAAAGATTAAAATGTCAAAAATTGAAAAATATTCAAAAAACAAAAATACATAACGAATATTAAGCAAAGATAAAACATTATTAAGAACGATATTATAAAAGATGTGTCAAAAATCACTGAGTTGTGAGTTAGTTTTACGTGAATTATGAGAAGAGTTATCGGAATTATCTAAAATAGACGATGCGTTAATGTTCAGACGTTTTTTCTACTGGAGTTGGTCACTAGAAGACGAAGTTTTTTTTTTGGGTAGCTTTGCAGGTCTCTCATCATGTCATCGCATTTATCAACCTCCGCGTTAATATAAGATTTATCTGTATAACGGGTACTTAAATAATATCGAAAATTGCTATAATAACATATTTAATTATAAGTTTGTAATTAATAAAATATAAAAAATATGAATTCCATTAATAATTTCATACTTTTCTGGCTAGTCCGGTCGTTGGATCAAGTCCTGGTTTGTGGGACATCATTTTAATTTTATTGGTTTTTTCACCTTTAACACTATTATTTATAATTTCTTTAGGGGTATACTGGGTCCTTATAATTTGTTTCACAAAAACACCATTGAAAAACGGAAAAAAAATATTCTATAAGATTTTATGATTTACTAATACTTATGAGCCTGCGAAAATATTTAATGATAATCTATCAGTAGTTCGCCAACTCATAGATTCTCATAAAAGTATTACTTCTTAGTTGTTATGAGATTTTATGAGTAATTTCATTGACTACTATTATTTATAAGTTTTTATGAGAACTTCGCGATTAAACTTCAAGTAGCGTTTCTATGCGATTTTATGTGGAAAATTGAAAGAAAAGTATCTCATAAGAACTTATTAACAATTTATAAGAAATTGCAATTGAAATTCTTATGACTATTTATGAGTATTTCCGTGGACAAATACACATCAATGTGTACTGAAACGTATCATATTCTATACATTAAAAAAGCCCGGAATTCAACATAAAATCCCATAAAATAACATTTTCGGATCACTTTACAAGATATTTTAATTTTATGTAGAACAATTACTAAAAAATTGTTAATAAGTTATATTCATTAAAAAAAGTAAAGATTTAAAATGTCTATTTTTTCAATCATTGAAATATATAATCGTATATTAAAATGATAGAATCCATTAGTTTAAAAAGTTAGAGCAAGTAAAATTACTTGCCGTACTTTTTGACAACTACAAACAAGTCGGTTTCGACCTACCGATTTTTCCATTTTGGTAGAAAAATCGTTATGTACAATGTAACAAAATTTACTGTTATTTTTAAATTATAATAATTTTAGTCCTATTTATCAGTTTTTAGAAGTTATGAAAAAGTATAACGATTTTATGATATTGAGTTCATAATTTATAAAATCTCATAATTTTATTTTGATAATAAACAATTTCTTGGTCTTGTGAGTTATTTGTCTTAGTGCAAAAACTGTTTTTAATTTATTTTTTTCTGACCGAGTTTGTATAATTTGAGAGCATTATAGAATATAATTTCTGATAAGAAAAAATAGTAGCATTCAAAATATTTATTTTAATCTACTAATATTAAATCATCACAACTAAACTGGAAACAAAAAAGGTATAATAATTGCTTTAACTACTTATTCAAATAACTTTTTTATTCTTTTTGTACAAGACATTTAGATAACTTATTATAATAATTTCAGAATTATTTAAAATTCTAACATTTGAATTTTGAAATTGTATGAGATTCTATCATACTTCATATCAATTTAATGATTTATGAGATCCTATGGTATTACTTTATCTTCTCAAATTATTTTGTAGTGGCATTTGTATTTATTTTTTCAAAAAAGTCATCAAGCAACGTGTTCACATATTGTACATGGACACACACAGAAATTCCAGAAACTACAAAGGAAGAAATTCCAACATTTGACCGAATTACAAAAGACTAACGGATATGACAAATATCATAAATAAAAGTTTTTCGACATTTAAAAAAATAAAAGTAAATCAGATCGAGTAAACACAGTTCTGAACTTAATGAATTAGTAGGCCTAGTTCAAATTTCGATAGATAAATAGAAAGAATTTAAAAGTATGCAGTCTATCGCATTGCTCAGCTTTAGACGAAAAGACTTGGTTTCCTCCCTCCTGGGTTATCTGTATCTAGGAGAAAGTATTTACATCTCTAAGAAATGTATGACTCAATTGCTTCAATGCTATTTCCAATGAGTGTTTTGAAAGAAATTATAAATAATAGTGTTGAAGGTGAAAAACCAAGAAAATTAAAATGATGTCTCACAAACCAGGACTTGATCCAACGACCGGACTAGCAGAAAAGTATGAAATTATTAATGGAATTCATATTTTATATTTTATTAATTACAAATTTATAATTAAATATGTTATTTTAGCAATTTTCGATATTATTTAAGTACCCGTTATACAGATAAATCTTATATTAACGCGCAAATTGATAAATGCGATGACATGATGATGAAAAGCGAGACCTGCAAAGCTACCCAAAAAAAATCTTCGTCTTCTAGTGACCGACTCCAGTAGTAGTGATTTAGATGACGTGGAACCAAAAACACAGAATTCACGTAAAACTAACTCACAACTCAGTGATTTATGACACATTTGATGTACTCTCTTTTATAATATCGTTCTCAACAATGTTTTATCTTTGCTTTATATTCGTTATGTATTTTTGTTCATTTACTAATATTGAAATATTTTTCAATTTTTGACATTTTAATCTTTAAGTTTTTATTTAATATTCAAAATTACTGATATAAATAAATAATTTGATATTAGCGTTATTTATATAAGCAAAAAAAATTTTATTTGTTCTATCAAAATAAAAATTTCTGGAAGAAAAATTAGTTTTCTATGACATTAACATTTTACCGTACTGTTTAAAATTACTTTTTTATTATATTGTTCTAACTTATTTAAATTTATAAATAATATGTGTTTAGTAAAAACTAAATATATTCATTCAGCTTTTATGAATCCTTAAAACCAGTTTTTTTTTTAGCGTAGATTATTTTTTCATTAATACCTTTTTTACGGATCTGGATTAAAAATTAATAGCTTATCAATACCACATCATATCTAAATTTCTCCGATTGTTTCTTTACCACTTTTATTCCACTCATTAAATCTCATAAATATGTGTGATCGAAACAAGAGCTCATTGATTCTTATAACTTTTACATTAAATCTATTACAACTCATAAGATTCTAGATTTGAAATTAAAGTATGGTGAGACTCTATAAGACACTGAAGCTACTCATAAGATCTCTTAGATTCTAATGAATTATGACCGTTATGGGTTATTTCGTGGTCAAATACACATATAAAATCTTTTACAGAATAATTTCTATTATTTTTGGTTGTATGGTTTTTAAGCAGGTTGTCAACAATATTTTGAAAATGTCAGATCGACTTTAGTTGTTGATGTTCATTAAAATTCTCAACAATCTTGGAGACTTTCTCATATTCAATTGTTTCATATGGATTAAATTCTATAATTAGTAATTGTATTATATGAATATTTCAATATTGTATGTATATTTTAATTATGTTAACACCTCTGTCCGCTCAGTGGTCATATTATTCACTATTTTTAATCTGCGTGATAATTTGTGTAATTAATTAGATGATTCAAAAGTAACGCCAAAATCGCAATCGTCGACAATTTTTCTCTCTTAGCAATTTCTAATGTTTATCTTTTAATAGTCATATAATTCACTGAGTATTAAATATTTGTTTAGGTAACCTTTATTGTAATTTACATTTAAAATTAATTAGTATACAAACATAAGAATATTGTTGGTTATAAAAATTTAAGTTTGATAACATTACGTTAATGTTTAAAGATTACTTTTTACTGAGAGGCAATTGTCACTCTTATTTTTGAAAATCTATAAATATATGTATGAGAAAATAATATTTTCAAGAACTTTATGTAATCGATATATAATATTTTAAATTATATACATATTATTTTATGTATTATCGTTTGTGATAAACATTTTCTCTGGATAAAGATTAATTTCATTAAATTATTATTATAAATTTTTCAGGCTTTACAAAATTTAATTAACATTTTTATTACGATCTATTAATTGTATGAACAAGGCAGATTTAACTCCATCTAATGTTAATATGAATTAGACTTTAAATTTCATTATGGTCGCTCATGTTAAGTTACATTTAATAGTTTATGTTCTAAGAATATGTTAAATCGGAATTATAACTGAAATACTAATTAAATAACTTTATCAGGGTTAATAAAATTAGATTGATGAACATTGGTTTCAACTAATATTTCATGAATTTCCTAGTCGCGATCTTAGTTGGCATTGTACAAATTAATTTCTAATCAAATCATAATTTATTTTCAGACGTTTTAATATGATTTATCCACATTGATTTTTCTCGATACGAATAGTATTGTCATTACTATTTTCAGAAAGTCATCCAACTTTGATTATTATTAAATTATATTTATATACTTTTCTTGTCAAATTTGTACTATTTTTTGAATACTTCAAACATTCTTTCAATAGCAGTACACAACTTTTTCCCGTGAAGCACTTATTGAATGTTGGTACAGTACAATTATATTCAAAATGTATTATTAGTAAACTATTATTATGTAAATAGGTATGCCACTATGGGGTTGTGAGCAACAGGTTTTGATGCAAGGTTATAAACAGTCACTGACAAAGCTATATCTTTAGATAATATGCTTTAGATAATTAGGTGCATATTAACTATAAAATAAGATATTCATGTTGTCTCCTATAATGTAATAAAGTTTCATAAAAGTTACATTTTAAGTAATAGTACTAGTATACCAAAAGATTCTTAAGTATCTGCTTATTACTTTTAATTGGTACCTGTAAATTAATTTATATACCTTATTACTGGCCATATTGTCCATCTTTTGTCAATTTGCTTGACTAAATATTTTCTAAGAATAGTAAAAATATAATGAAGTTAGTCATGTTTAATCTCTCTATGATTGTGATAATTACTCAGATAAAAGATTAGAGCACTTTCATAAATTCAAATGAAGTGAAACTTCTATCAGAGTTTGAAAAAATAATGTAACATGATTTTATGATAGTTATATTTCAAATTAGCACTATGACAAATTTCGTACTTTACTCAAACTGGTTCTTTAAATGATTATACAATTTTAGTAATAGATGGAGTTTTTTAAAACTTCCTAATCGTAATATAATCACAATACTTAATTAAGTGAAATTTTATCAGTGAAAAATTAAAGTATAATTGTATTGTAACTAAAACAAATTTTATTCTTACATATCTTTAGTTAAAATTTGTAAAAAATCTAAATCTTAAACTGTCATATCACCCATTTAATTTACGGTTCTTTTACCATAATAGAAATTATTCCCGATTTTTCGATCTTTTAAATCATTGTCGGATAAGTATCGAAATTGCATTTTCTTATGTTTAATACGATCTTGAAATTATTACTTAAATGTTTATAACTATATGTTTCGAATCAGATTATTCAACAAATAAGTATTATAAGTCTGCTTGCGAAGTACGTGACGATTTTTTGTCCTGTGAACGTTTGCAATAGTAAGAAGTTTTTACTCGTACAAATATAATTACAGCATTTTAGATATCATAAAGAACTATAATGATGTAAAGGCTACTTCCTTAGAAGATAGAATATCACATTATGATATAGATTAACTAAGGTTTATTTTAACACTGATTTAATTAATGGTATGAAATATCGTCAGTAGATACAGTTCTACTACTACTGTTGAGAGAATGTGTACTTATGTATCATAAGAGCATCATGTAATTTATCTTTTCATGATGCATAAAATATCTGAATATAGAATGGTACTAATACACCAGAAAACTCTAGCATATTATTATAAGGGCGTACCACTGTATGTGATCTGATTCTAATTGACCCGGCATTTAGTCACTTCAATATTGGTTGATTATTTTTAAATAAAAAAATTATTTTGATTGAAATACTCAATCACAAGTTTAATCTACTCTTATGGCTTTTATTTCAATAAGATAAAAATTTACGGTGAATAATAATTTGATAAACTAAACAATAATCATGCATTTGATGTATTACGAGACTGATTTAGATTTAAATAAATGATAATATTGTTCAATATTTACAATTCAAAATCTAATCCCTAAATGAAAGCAATTTTACTGAATTAAAGCTAGTGTTTGAATAAAATAATTTTATTCAAACTTTACTTTAGATCTGTTTAGTATCTGATTGCATTTTTCAATATTTAATATCAAAAATACATAAAGTAGTTTATAATCATTATTGCTCTGGTTAATAAAAAATAAATTTAATGTTTTCTAGCTATTTACAGCTATAAAGGTGTAAAATAGACCAAGAGTTAAAACTGACTGTTCACCATTCTGTACTTTACTTCCATTTGTACTTTAAATGCTAGAGGGGCATGGTGCTAAATTTTTAAGATATCACATTGCTAAAAATTTGTTCTTGATCAATAAACAATATTGTGAACTTACTTCATGATTGTACATGGCTCTAATAGCTTCAGAACAACTTTACCATCAATTTCAACAAAATTTGGGTACAACTTGACATGGAAACTCCAGAAAAGTACTTATGTGTAACCAATTCTATTGATATTGAAGTACAGATTTATACTCGTGTCAGAACTAGAATCAAGGCATTTTCAATAGCACTTTCAATGAAAGTTAATTCTTTAATAATATGATTAAAGGGCTGAACTCTAATAAAAAAAAATGTACATAGTTGAATTAAACTAAAGGTTTATTTGTAATATTTTATATTACAGGTTTAAATTTGATATATTCCTATCGCAAGATGCATTGAATATGTTAAAAGCATATTTAGCTAAAAATCATGACCTGTTTTATTCAATGTGCAAGTCTGCAATCACCTGGTTCCATATAGATATGACCCGAATATGATTCTAATAACAGAAATATGTAATTAGTATACTTACATTGATTATGAAATTATATATTCCTATTTATAAAAATACTTTGCATTCTTTAGGATGATGAGATCAAAAATGTATTTGTGAGGTCATATCTCAACAATACAATGTTTATAAAGTTTTGATAAATGCTTAAATATAATTTACATATAGTTTTAATATTCTGTGATAATTAATTTTCTCAAAAAAAATCTACTTTAATGATGCCTGACTCTTTTTCTTTAATTGCCATAATTTTCAGACATTTTCAAAATTATTAATACCAGTACATGGAATATCAGCCAATTTATAAAGAGTATGAGGGAATAAGAACAAAAAGCATGTAAGAGATTATATTGGCCTTTCCACTGTAGCATATAAAATCGCTCACGGATTCACTTCATAATCTTAGGTTGATAAAAATAAATTAAGAGATATCCTAGGTTTTACTTGAAGTAGCATGGAATTAAAATGCCTCTTAATCCCTTTTGGGGTGACATTATTTAGAAAACCTGAGTCTGAGTTGAAATCTACTTAAGGAATAAGAAATTCCATAACAAATTTGTCTAATCAACCAATTGGCACTTATAACTTCAGAATATGTAAGTCATGGTTAGACAACTTATATTCTACATATATATATATATATATATATATATCAGAAATAGATAAAGAATCTTATGATTTGTTCTTGTTTAATGGATCTTCCAGTAATTTAGGAATACATAGATTGTGTTATTGTCACATCAATCTTTAATATGTTTGTGAAACATAAAATGCTAACATTTTGTAAACAATTTTCATATGATTGATTTATTTAAGTAAAATTAAATAAGTCAAGTTTTTCTATCAGATCATTGATGATGTCAAAAAGTTTATTTAGCTAATTTGCTGTGTGGAGATTCAAGTAACTCGAATCATAAGACTTAATAGGATCTATGACAAAATAATGTAGAAACAAATATAGAATTAACCTATTAAACATCTCTTGAATTTTAGATGCTGCAGATCACAATGAGACGGCAAACTCCAGCAGACACTTAAGTTTGATAAAATGTAAATTATAATTTATTTTTTAGTAATGCAAACTACCAACTAATATTGTTTTGTATAAATCACTTTTTAAGCTATGCATCTAATTGTCTCTGTAGTTTTACTTTTACAACATTTCAAAAATTACATGCTATTAATCAATTGTCTAAATTGGAATATCATAGAGTTAAAGATTTGTTAAGTGTTATATTCAATGGCTCCCATGATATCTTTTTGCATCTACTATATAGTTTTATTACTATATAAGACATTTATTTTTATAAGTAGTGTAATGAACTCCCCTTAAGGGGTCCTAGGGCCTGTACAAGTCTGAAATATTGTCAAGAGAATCAGCTTAGTATTATTCTGCCAATTCAAGATCAATGCCTATAAGAGCTTGGAGATTATCGGATTATTCATGTGCTTCAAGCTAAGTATCATAAAGAATCTTAATTTATTTGAATACAGATAAAGATTTCAAATAATTGTTTTGTAATGGATCCTAATTTAGAACGATATTTATCACTCACTTCTGTGAAAAGTCACTTTATACTATTTCCTATTTGAGTTGATGGATGTAAATTCAAAAATGGATTGTTTATCTTCACGCTCTTGTGCAAAAACAGATCCAAATTATGGTCTCTTGGACGGATCATTCTCCTGAATAAGAGATTTGGGACTTGGACAATGTCAGATGTAAAGTTAGCAAAATTAACAAACATACGAATTTGATAAATGCTCTAGTGCCAGAACGAACTCAGCGATTAATTGCATATTTATTACATTACTTAGCCCTAATATATAACACACTAAATTGTTTGCTATGTAGTTTAGCATATTATTATCCTGTGTTTTGTAATAAACTACAAATCACTATAGTATTAGATCTAATTGAGATACAATTTAAGTTAAAATTTGTATGTTAAATACTGCAGTAATCTTTTGATTGTTGATTTAATAATACGGGTTTTACAATTTTACAAATAATGCCTTAGCATTTAGGCGCTATTAGATGTTGTGAACACTTGTTTTTCTCCTTCTATGTAATACTTTACAGTTTACTTCGAGATATCAATTATTACATGTAACCTTACCATAGACTACCCTAAAATATAATTGAAACAAATTGGCGTAGTATTTTAATTCAATGTGTATTAAGTTCGACATCTCGAGAGGCGTAACTAGCCATCCGGTTGCGGATCGTATGCGTCCGCTTCTCATGGACCGTTTATGTACGAACGCGCTCTGAATCAACGATATGTCTCTGCGGACACTGAAGGCCAAGTATTTAGCTGGCATTTCGACCATCTGGAGTTACTATAGGTAACATAGATGCTGGTAAATCCTTCCATTATAACAGTGCGTAACCCGCATTGATATAGAACTGGAAACGCCTATACCCGAGCCGAATAAGCGATAAACTTTACGGAAACATTTTTTTTATTGCCTATGAAGTAACAGCGTACCTGACGCTAAATAAACATCTGCAATACCAGGCGCTGCCTGCTGTAAACCATAAGATATTACGTCAGGTGTGCCCAGTAAATACGCGTACTATGGTACCCTTCAAACCGGAACACGGTAGTGTTTTCACACACTACTTTGCGGCACTGCCCAAGACGTCCCCCTGTAAAAAGAAGCCCTTCCACCTCTTAAACTTGTTGTCAAGGCTAATGTGTGTTCTAATTAATTACCATGCCAAGATCTACCAAAATAAAGCCAATATGTTTTGACACCATTTGAGTTTCAATGTTAATAATAAGTCATTCCTAGAACAGATTTAGTTTTGGCTTTTTTACCAGTGTTGGTGATGCAACTGTTTTCATATTTAGTAATTTACTGTAGAGGGCATGGTGCATATGTCTATTAACGATCCTGCTAGTTTTACTACCATATGGTTATACAAATAAGAAAAGCATCTGCATAATTATACTTATATATATTTTTTGTTTTATCATCATCATCAGCCTGTGATAGTCCACTGGTGGACATAAACCTTCCCTAATACACCCCTATCCATTAGGGTGTTTTGAACCGTATCCCACTACGCTGGTCCAATGCGGCTTTGCGGGTAGACCTACTTTTTACATACCCATCCTACGAATGGATCATCTTACTTTTCAGACAATTGGGACAATTGCGATGGGGTGGTCCCTGCAGGATTCGAACCCACGACCTCCCGGTTTCTAATGCACATGCCCATTCCACTAGGCTACGGAGGCAGCATATTATAAATAATATTTTGTTTAGGTGATGACAAAAAAATAAAAGTTTGGGACCTTGCTGCATGTACTTGCATACATGAACACAGAGGACATCATGGTAAAGTTACTGCATTAGATTGGTCAGCTATAGGAAAACCAAGTCTCACTAATAGAGTACTATTAGACCCAAGTGATAAATCGGTAGACAATTCATTGTTATGCTCGGCGGGAATGGATGGAATTGTGAAGATGGCATGGGACAGCCATTCAAAGAACAAGTAAGTAATTTTTAAACATTACAATTCAGTAATAATTACATTTTCATTATTATTTTAGGTTATAATTGTTGTTGAAGGTATTTAAAAAGTAGAAATGTTTTAAGATTTTATTAATAAAAACTGTTACTAGTTTCAACATATTTTTTCACATAAACTGGAGGCTAATATACTTGGTGATAAAGAAATAGTTAAATGAGATAAAAATTGATTTACAACATAAAGTTTCTTAAGTCATCCCTAATTGAGATGAAATACTGAAAAAAAAACAACTCAAATCTTTGAATTTTACACTACCTTCATGATTAATTTAAGTGAATACAAGAACAAGAACATTTAATTTCCTTTCAGGCAAATATCTAGTGCAGAAATGCAGACATCTATTTACAACACAAAGTGCTCTTATCTGGTAGATGTTCAAGTGCATCCAGACTGGTTGGTTGCCATTGGAACAAATAGATAAGCAACTTAACAGTGGCTGATTATATCAATAAAAGTTGTAATCTCATTACAGTTGTTTCATTGTATGATTTGAACTTATAAGCCACACATCATAATTCACAGGATTTCCTAATAAATATACAGCTATTAATTCCTATCCTTTTTAAAATAGTTGAACATTGTTGCCTGCTTCCCATTTTGTGGTGGAGATGTCTTCTTCTTAGATGCTTTTATAATTTTTTTAGTTTCCGTTGGAGAAGTTTTCGCCTTGGCCTTATTTGTACTTTCAACATTTTCTTTACTCATTGCTACTTCTTCATTATCAGAACAACTCTCATACACCTCTTCCTTCTTTGTTATAACATAATCATCATCACCTGTGTATGTTTTTTCGACAATTTTTCTTTTCTTTCTTGGATTTGTAAGTCCCGATGTAATCTTTATTGTGTTTACTGTAGGAGTAGGTGGTATTTCATCCTCTGACTCATTTTGTACATCCATTTGTTCCTCATCAACAAATGGATCAACATCTTCGCTATCGCTTTCACTTTGTGGTACACTTAAAACTCTTTTCCTCTTTTTATCAACCTTTAAATTTTTCTTTGTTATAGTTTGTGATTTATTTTTGTCAATAATTTTTATTTCATTAAGTGATTCTGTAGCTTTAACATCCTTCTTTTCATGATTATTCTTATGATTCACTTTAGTCTTCGACGGAAACTCATCAGGAATATTTTTAACTTTTTGATCTTCTTTAGATGTCTTTTCAAAACTGTTAATTTTTGATTTTCCTTCTAAATTTGAAATTTCTTTTTTAACAGCGGTGCCATTAGTTTTATGTAAAAATCCTGCAATACCTTTCTGCCTTACAACTTGATTAGGTTTCTGTTTGCTATCCTTATTCGGCGAACATTCCTCAACTTTTATGTTGTCATTCAAATTGCTTTTTTCAGGTTTGTCTATGACATTCTTCTTTTGAATTTCTTTTGATGGAGTTTCGTTTTCTTTTTTAACTTTTATTAATGGTTTCGAAGTCTTTTCTTCTGTTAATGCTGCCAACTCCTGGCTGCATGATTTTAGTGATCCAATTTCAGATGCAGTTCTCTTGACACAGTTGTCGCCTTTAATTACACCCATACATAATACTGAATCTTCTAATTTGGTAGATCCTAATAGTAAAGCTCTATCTACGCGAGGAGACCCTTTACAGACGCTATATACATGTTCGAAAAACAGACTTTTGAAACATTTCTTTAAATCGGTGAGCTCGGCTTCAGTACACACTACTGTTTTTGCAATGTCACTGTCCAACATGCCTGATATAATATAATTAACGTTAATATCTATATTAGGATTTTTTTCAGGTATTTTCTTTACCGCTTGATGCAGCAACATCTTGCTTTCGTTGACATGAATACTAAGTTTCTTACTCAGGGAAACATACGTTACCAACTTTTCTTCATCTAACACCATATCTAACAAAGTGTTCATGTTTTTAGTATTTTTATCGTCCATTATTAGACTTTAAAACTGAGTAAATGAATTTGCCGCTTTAGCGCACTTTTTAAGTGAGAATTGACGTTATAATTTGACATTGACATCTGAGTTAGTGATGCGATTCAAGTCGTTTTTTGCTCGAGGGACTAAGAGGGAATAAGATTATATAACTCGAACTCAAAAAACACATCACTCGAGTTGCCAAGTCAACTCGGCGCACCGAATAGATTCGCAAAGGGCACAAAGTAGATAATATACAGAGACACCATTTTGTACAACGAAATGGTATCGTCCTAAAACTGGCTATTTTATTGGCTATTTTTAAGTGGTTGAGGCTCGCAGTAGATGACACTACTTTAAGAGCGGAAATGCGATTGTCGCTTTTACCTTAGCGCCACTACCAAACTAAGAAAACATATGTTTGGTAGATGGCTTTGTCTATAAAAGTTATATACTGCTCACGGTCTAGAGTAATCACTAGATCGGTTTCGTACTTCATTAACATACTAAGTTCCAAACAATCTCTAGCTTGACTTTTAGCCAGTACTGGCTCTTAACACTTGTTCTGTCGCTCAGTACGAGAATTGTGTATTCTCTTATTTCTTATGTCTATAAAAGTCAAAATAACATATGTTTTGAAACCACAGATAATTTGTGGTGATTTTTGAACATTTGGTGCGTAAAGGATGTTTCATATCCTAAGCCGGAGGCCACTCAGATGCAATAATGAACAGCGCGGACGCTGCATGTTGTTTTACTGTTGTCTAATGTCAATAAATTGTAAAGTCGCGCGTTTGGATTTGGAAAATTAGAATAAAAAATATGTTTTTATAAAATATTTGTAATTGAAATTTTAAATAACATTAAAATGATCCGAAAAGAAAAATTAAAATGAAAATATTTTGTCTTGAAGAGAATCCGATTTAGCGGGAAAAATAAGATACCCGTAATGTTATTCCATCCAAAAGTTTGATACAAGTTTTATTCAATCACAGAAAAAGTGGTACGAACTTACAAAAATTCTCTAAATAAATAATATTAGCAATAAATGAAAGTCAGGTATAGTATACTATAAGATCTTACTGAAACTACTAAATACTAGTGTCCGACCGAAATTTCGGTTTCGGTTTCGGCCGAGTTTCGGCCGCAGTTTCGGTTTTGGCCAAATTTAGCCGAAACTTTTGCCGAAACCGAAACTGTTTTCAAAAGTTTTTATGTTATCAAAATTAAACGATTTAAAAATGGAAACAAAATTGAAGTGAAAGTTAATTGTACTATTGCTACAACCGAGCTTTAATCTGTCGATTTTAGAATCAGACTATTCCAAGGTACCTAAAAGAAGTTGATGATTGTTCTAGAACGACAAGAAGGAATCAAAAAGTAGTGAGAACAACATATGTACTACGTGTTTGTAAATAATAAATAAATAATGGAAGGCATAGCTTAATATTTGTTATGTAAATAAGAATAATATTGGATTCTCTTTCCTTTTTTTAAATGTAGTCCCTTTTTTGTCTCGAAAATGGGTGAAAACTAAGTGCGTGCTTGTTAGTAAAACCTCTGTTTAAAAAAAAATTGCGACGTAAGAGATTCAGTGCGATTCTAAGGCATCATTAGAGTAGTCTGCTCTGCCGTATTTTATATATGACATTCAAAATTTCGTATAAAGAACGAGGACGAAAGACGAATATCGTTGCAGCCAACCATCGGCTTCAGTCTTCCAAGAAAATGCTGGGAAATTCAAAAAAACTGTTTTGAGCGATCGAAGAATTATCAACCTGCAACCTAATTCGTTCAAATTCAAAAACGTTGTAAAGAGACTTTTGCGTGTTAAACGATATTATTACTGTAATGACTTGATTAATTCAGTCACACTGTGATAAATCATGCCTTGGTAATGAACTGTGTGTCAGTAATAATATTGTAAAATTATCGAAATAAGAAAAGAAAGTCCCTGAGTTTCTTACAGCTGTTTTCTAAGCTTACATCTCCAAACCGGTGGAAGTTATTTGACAATCAATAAAGAAAGCGTGATGCTTCCACACTGATTAAAGATATTTAATTTTGACTTCAACTTTCATATACCTCTATTCATTCAAACCTTATTGACACAACTTTTGAATATAAGAAAAGAGCTATCGCAAGATTCCGAAGAAGTCAAAATCAACCAAACAAACTATCGACTTGACAATTCGAAGATATTGTTGGACTAAGTTATAAGAAGATTCGAAAACTTTGTTGTCTCGTTTTGTGCAGTCGATGAAACATGGGTTAATCCTTTTGCAGGAGACAAAACAGAAATCTTCGCAATGGACTCGGTCAGCCGCCCAACTCAAAGAACTTTCATGGCATGACAACGCTGGCACGGTTATGATCCCAAAATTTTGGGACTCAGAAGTGAAATTATTTAGTACCTAGGTAGAGGAACCACTATTACAGGTTATAATACAGCTTTAAATCCCCAAGTTGAGAATGTCGTCTATGATAAAAGAAAGGAAACTTCGTAGGAGTGTGCTGTTTCGTCTTGACATATGTTGGCAGTAGCGATGGCCGCCATTCAACAAGCTGGCTTCCAATTGGTTGAGAAGCTCTTTATTCACCAGATTTGACGCTTAGCTGTTTTCATTTTGTCACAAAATTGCACAAATATTTAAGAGGAAACATGTGCAAAGTCAGTAAAGGGTGCTGTAAAGTTCTTTTAACAAGACGAATGCATTTTTTAAAAAAGATTGAAGTCTTGGAAAAACGCTGGAGTCAGTGTGTAAGGGTAAAATATAGAAAAAAAGAAATAACTAAGTTATTAATACTCATTACTTTCTATCTCATTCTCCCTACTTTGTGATCCTGCCTCGAAACTACAAATAAAACAAACGTATAATTAGTAAGATCTCAAAACACCAAGACAAACTAAGATTTAACGCTCATAATAATTAGTAATTTTTTTAATTATTTGAAAAATAATACTTCTATTTTAATATTTTATTGCATAAAAATATCACGAACTTAAATAAGTCATTACCAGAAATTAGTTACACTGTGTCTCCCTTAAACGACTTAGATTAATCAAGAATAATAGCTAAAGAGCATAATTTTTAGTAGGGTAAGGTGGGGCACACTGTTCACGGGTACAATGTGACAACGCACATATCTCCGTCCCTGTCTTTTAGTTTTATGATGTTGGTATACACGTTTGTCAAGCTCACAGCAACCATCTTTAAACAGTTGTCATCGCACAGTTTGTACCGTACTTGAAAAATAACAAACAAAAAGGTTTTCAGGTGATTAAACGACGAAAAATAGTTTTAAAGTTTTTATTTCTTTCCGGACGTAATATATTAAGGTATGGTATGGTGTTTTCCTTTATTTAATGTTTATTTAGCTACATATTACCGTTAACTAGTTTGTTGTAAGACAACCAAAAATATTTATTCCAAGTTTTATTTGGTTTGCTCTCCGAGACTGTGTTACAGGGCACTGTGTGACAGTGTAACAGTCAGCCCCATTAAATAATTTATTGACTATTTCAAGGTATTGCAAGAAAATGGTGCGAAATCGTAAGAGGAAGACAGATTACGGTCTTCATAATGAAAAGATATGGGAGCGATTTTGTTAGTTGAAAGTGGTTTGAGTCTTCAAGCTGCAAATGAAAAGCATGTTAATTTTATGACATTGCAAAGATACGTTCAAAAGAAGAAAAAATGTTCTGAGGATGAAGGACATATGCGACTTACTCCAAATTATGCCAATAGAGTGGTATTCAGTGTCGATCAAGAAAAGGCGTTGGTAGAATATTTAATTAACTGTTCTAGAATGTGCTATGGACTAGATACGATTGAGTGCAGAAAACTCGCTTATGAGATGGCCGTTTACAATAATTTGAATATTCCAAAAACTGGCACGATAAAAGATGGCAGGAATTGACTGGCTCTCAGGATTTAGAAAACGGAATACTGATTTAACATTAAGAAACCAGAACCTTGCAGCTTAACACGGGCAACATCATTTAATCGTCACAATGTGAATGTATTCTTTTAATAATTTGGAAGATGTTATGCGGCGATATCCTTGTTTTGCAGATGGTAGTAGAGTATATTGTTTAGATGAAACTGGGACCACTACTGTCCAAAACCCAAAAATCATTGCAGCTAAGGGAGCTAGACAGCTAAACAAAGTAACAAGTGCTGAGAGAGGCACACTAGTTACAACGTGTTGTAGCATACTGCAACAGGATCAGACTGCTCTCCAGCAATGGTGTTCCCCAGAAGCAATTCAAGTCTTTCATGTAATGTGCACCAGTAGGAACCCTAGGTCTAGCTCAACCCACCGGATGGATGAATAGTGAGTTGTTTCCTGAAGTCATGAAACAATTTGTAAAGGCAACAGCCTCCACAAAGAAAACCCGTCCTTACTGATAGTTGACAATCATGATAGCCACCTAGCACCTGCAGTATGAACATAGCAAAGACAACGGGTTACTCTACTAACTATACCACCACACTCAAGCCACAGATTGCAGCCACTTGATGTGTCAGTATTTGCCCTCTGCAAACATATTACAACGCAGCAATAGATTCCTGGTTGATGCGTCACCCTGGAAAGACAATCTCCATCTATAATATTGCGGAATTGTTAGGACAAGCTTTCGATCGAGCCATGACACCCTCAAATATAAAATCAGGATTCCGAAAAACTGGAATATTTCCATTTGATAGACACATTTTACTGACAATGATTTCATGCCAAGTAAAGTAACAAATCAGCCACTCGAAGACCTTTCTAATGCTCCCGGTCCTAGTCGACCTTATGAAACTCAACAAGTCTACTGATGCCCCAGTTCAAGTCACTCTTTGGTCACGATTCTCAAAAGATCAGATCAGGTGATTCTCACAAATTCAACGGGTGCTGTTACCGATCCAAGACCATATCCTTCAATAGTTCAGGCGCCAGCTACTCCCGTTCGGCAACATGATGAATATACGTTCTGATTCCGTGAGCCCAAGTTTGCTAACTCAAACTGAACTTGCGGACATGATCCGTAACAGATAAAGAAAACTCTTCGGTCATCACTTTTCCACCTACTCCAGATGATACACTAGTTTCTCCCCAGGATGTCGAGCTTATCCAAGCACAACGAGACTACAAACAAACCTGTGGTAGAAAGAGAGGAAAAAGCTGTATTCCTACTGATACACCTATCAAGAATGAAATTGAAAAAGTATCCTGGAAAGAGAACGCAAAAGTTGGAAAAGAAAGAAAAATATGCCAGAAAAAAGAAATTCCTCACAAGAGACTGAAAACAAACGAAAACATTAAAAGAGTTTTATTTAGTGATGATGAGACTGATGTAGAAAACATCTCGATATCTTCCTCTGATAGTTTAACATCTGTGGACGAACTGCCATAAAGCCACTTTGGAAACCGAAGAAGAACGATTTTGTAGTCGTCCAATTTGATGGAAAACAAAAAGTTAAGCTATTATGTTGGAAGATACGACAGATATTGAGGATAATGAATATGACGTTAGCTACTTACGTAGAAGTGGCAAAGTTGACAATCATTTCATTTTCCTATTGAACCGGATATGGCAACGTATCGTTAGACGATATTAAACTTTGCTTCCTCTGTTAATGTTGCAGAAAGAAAGACCAAACGTCAGACTAATGTCTATATTTTCCCAAAAAATATTTTAAAGAAGTTTAATATTTATTAGTAGTTTCTCATTTTGTTAATTTTACATTATTTTATGTTGTAACATTGTGCCTTACCCTGTAACAGACTACCCCAGATACAGGGGCTCAGTGTTACGATCGGCTGATTTTTTAAAGTGCAATTTAAATTAAGTAGTTGCTAATATTGTTCATGTTTGATTAATTTAAATTAAAGAGATTGTTAAAGTTTATGCCATGCCAAAAGTAGCTGATTAATACAATATTTTTCTCATTACATTCCAGTATATTTTTTTGTAACATTGTACCCCACCTTACCCTACTTAAAGAATTTTGATACTTGACCACGTGATTTTTCAGTTTCGGTTTCGGTTTCGGCCGAAACTTGATGTCATGGCCGAACTTTCGGTTTCGGTTTCGCCAAAAACCAGTTTCGGTCGGAGCTCACTAAATACTCTATTTTCAATAATATTTTATTGAGTTTTTCTTTTCTAAAAGTTTGATTATCGATATTTTTCCCTCACTAGTAATCTACACTACTCTAGCTGGACTATCTTTAATTTGCAACACCCGGTACAATAGGTACCATATCGTAATTTTTACGGTTTCTCAGAATCCATTTGTTATATTCATATGCTTAACCAATTTAAGATTTTTTGCTTTATAATTCACAGAAATTGCCTGAATTTGACTAAAAGGCCCTATACGCATAGCTACAAGTAGTTTAAAATGCTTCCTCTTAAAATTATTATAATATTAACAGAACAGATTTTTATGAGATTTTATGATATTCTGCAAAGACTCAACAACAAGCTGAAAAGTTGTTGAGTCTCTGCCCAATGATGGCATAGGGCTGATCACCGTGAAAAGTAAGATGATCCATGTGTTGGCTGAGAATACATAAAGTCGATTCTGCTGCCTGATCTCTTCGGTCCCTGTCTGGTTATCCGTCGCATTGGACTATGAGAGGGAGTGCACCTGTGTTTATCACATAAGAGACTTATTCACTTTAATATCTCCTATACAATTCGTTGTTGGCTGATCTCCATAATAGATCGACTGCCGCAGTCGGATTCGATTAGGAGGACATTATATATTATTCAGAGATGTACAAAATGGTTTTAAAAAGCATTTAAATAAAATGCAAAATACTTTTCATATTTACTTTCAATGCAAAATACTAAATAGTTTTGCGTTTTGTATTTCAAATGCTAAATGCAAAATAGGTATTTTCAAAATACTTTTCAAATAAAATACCTCTGACCAAATCACAGATATTTTTATTTATTAGAGGTACATATTTATTTATATACTTGACATTAGCAATAGAGACACACAATACCGAGCATGTAAAACAACGTCTAATAAGTAATAATTAGGTATTTATTACATATGATTACATTTTCTTATTAAAACTAATAAGAACTGGAACTGGACTGGCATTGTTAAAAGTGATAAAATAAATATCATTGTTTATTTATTACGCTTTTAACAATACCAGTTGTTCGAATACATCATCACTCATTTTTCTTCTGTGAGGTCTCATTATGATCCTACCATATGAAAAAAGTCTTTCTACTGGTGCTGAACTAGGTAAGGATGTAGTTGTATTTAAAAATCTTTTTACTGTAGGGTAAGCATTTAGCATCCCCAGACTTGTGCTCTCATCCTTTAAATTACAAGGTTTCCAGATCAATTGTAGTTTTATAAGCACTACCACCCTCACTGAGTTGCCGAAAATCTGAATCCGGAAACAAGTAATAAGACTCGCTTTTTCTTTTTTCTTTCCGATGTCTGTCGATAGGAAGCAACTTTTTAAATTTTCATTTTAAATGTTCTGACTTCTTGGATAAACAGCTCCTAAAAGCTCCTTCTTATTTTTAGGCACCTACTTTTAACTTAAAAACGGATACGATATTGCTGCCAGAATGCTGTCCTTGGATCTTGGGTTATCTAAATCAAATTTTTCAAAACGATTTTAATACTTCCTTTATTATTTCTATTAATGGTCTGCCTAATGCTTTCTATTAATGAAGCTAATATTTTTTGCATTTCTTATTAATTCAGGTTGTAGACATCCATAATATTTCTTTGTCACCTTCAAGCTCTAATGGCCTCAGCTATGGTTTAGAAGTTCTAATATAGTTATTCTATTAACCAAGAACTGTATTTCAATTTCTTTTAGTACTGCTAATCCCAATTTCTTAGAGCTTTATTTATGGTTTCTTGAATTTGTAAAATATCTGTTATACAATTGTAATATGATATTGTGATTCCAATGTGTTGAGGCAGGGGCTAGTTGGAGACTTACCAGTAACTTCAAGTAAATTTCAGATAGCTTTCGGTGACCTAGGCATATATTCCAAACAGCCTGAAATTTATAGCAAGCATCGTGAAGTTTCCGGTATGAATTATTTTTGTGTCTGGCTTTATCAGAAGTCACGATCAGGAATCAGATGTAAGTATGGTTGTACATCTCTCATGGTTGAGTAGTTGATATAAATCATTTCTTGAGGTTCAGGAAACTCATTCAGGCTAATATATAATCATTATCATCATCATCTTGCTGATTGTTAATGTAAAAGTTTATCATTTAAATTTCTAAATCAACATTCATCTAGGGTCCACTACATGTATCAGTTTCTACATCAGGTTTCCCAAATATTTTAAAAGCTTTCACCATATTGGAGCCATTGTGTCCCCCAAGTGTAGTGTGATACACACTTGTGAGTCAATTCAGCAATACAAGCGTTTTGTTTTATTTGACTGGTAATGTTGTTAAACTTAATGACAAAAGTATTTTGCATTTTGAAATGAATATTAAAAAATACAAAATGCATCTCGAAAGGACATTTCAAATAAAATACAAAATACTTTTTACTGAAAAGGTATTTAAATACAAAATACAAAATAGGTATTTTGCATTTTCTATTGCATTTAAAATAGAAGTATTTCAAATAAATCCACATCTCTGATATTATTATAGGTATTATAATATTACTGTACTGATATATGACTACTGTCATTTGTTACCGATTTTAACTTTATGTGAAAGAAAATACGATGTTCATAACCAATATTAATTTGTTAAAATGTTTAATATAAAATTTACTCTGACTTTTGAGGTCGCATAAATCGATTTATTTAGGCAAAATTCTTTAAAACATTTTAATTCGGTTTGTTTAACATCCTGTAGGGCACACCTATCGATACTAAGATAACTTTCGCCGATTGGCAAATATGTCTGATGTCGCTAAGTCTCGTAATTCAACTCAGTTAGTTTGCTGTTACATTGTACTGATATTACGTAATTACAACCAGTGGTCCACCGCTGTCCGTCCGAAGCGATCAAAACCTCGGATGTCAAGCGACCATGCGCGGTTGTCGTCGTAGCGGCAACCATTGGACCGCGCGCCGACCACACATTGAGGTTTAAACGCAGTTATTTTTATTTAAACTTATTGCAAATATCGTAATATGTACAAAGGCGGCTTAATGCTAAAAGCATTTTCTACCAGTCAACCTTAAGATGGTGCTGAGAAAAGAAGAACATAGGTAGAGTCAAATTAAGAAAGAAAACAAGAAAAAAAATAAAAATCATAAGGCGTCAATAACATACCTTGAGTAGAGTTTGATATATTATTTACATAAATCCTATAAATACATCATAGAATACATAAATATATATACATATAAATATTTTGTCCATACATAAATATAAATATATATATATATATATACAGCTGATGATCGTTTAATAATAGGGTTTAGATATAAATGCAACAAATAATGAATCTACTCTAAACTGAATTCAAGATAAATTATTGTAACAGTTACAGTAATGTTTGCGGGCTTTGTGTTTGAATGCAAAGCGGTTGGTCACCATTTCTAATTTCTGGAGGAAGCGCATTCTGAGAAGAATAGATTGCACAAAAAAGAGCGTGCCTTGATAACAGTGGTGGAACCCCGTTTTATGAGCCAGTAAGATGTTACACGGAGATTTGCCATCCCACCTAGTCGAGGGTCGAACACTCCGTTTTCTTAAAAGATTGCCTCAGAGACTCCTCTAGAACCCTAATGCCTCATTGGCCTTCCGTTTCTAGGGACCACGTGACTGCCCACGCCACTTCAACGAGCTAATCTTTGCACTATGTCGATAACTTTCGTTCTTGCCGGATAAATTCATTGCGAATTTTATCCGACAGATGACTCGAGGATAGCGCGTTCCATAGCACGTTGAGCTACAGCGAAACCTGTGGACCAGTCCGATGTGAGAGGCCACGTTTGACTGTCCGTAGGCATGACGGCGAGTACGCGCATAGTTTAAAATTTTGTCTTTAAACTCCGAATGACGTGAGAATGTGGTGCAGCTTCCTAAATACTGCCCAGTCCCAACTGAATTCTCCTATCGGCTTCTCCTCGAAGCTGTGATCCGCCTTCAAGCTCTGCCGGTGGCTGGAATTTATCGCGCTTCGTCAGACTCTCGAACAGCTTACTTGTATCGTCGGTGGGAAATTCTTAATCAGCACCTTCTTAAAAAACAGAACGACCTCACTTTCAAGCCATGCCTGGAAAAAATGCCCTGGTGAAGGACGAGGTCGAATAACCCCCGTAACCCATTTAAGACAGGGTCCCCCTGCCTAAGCAGTTTGGTAGAAGATGCCGAGTCCACACTTGCGTGGATCAATAACCCGGTAATCAGGTTGAGGAGCCCTGTGACGCGGACAATTTGCATTTGAAAAACCTCGATCTTAGATAAGATCTCAGGCTTAAAAGAAACAATCCAACCAGAATGTTCCTAAGCTTCGACAGATGGCTTCTCGAGCTTCTCCACAAAAATTTTCGACACTCTATTCTGCTCAATCGCTGTCATCCATTACGTGATTGAGCAGCGAAAGGTCTCGGTATAAAGAAATTTACATCTGTCGAGTGGCGTCCTCTTGCTTGGCGTTCCTCTATAAGACCAAGCGTATTATCGGAGAGTTTCGATTTCCTGCCGCTACGCTTACTCCTGCAAAACCCTTGCAGTCCACTAGAGCATCGAGTGCCTCGTCAACTGCCATTTGGTTATGTTAGAGGTAGACTTCTTCCGCTCTCACTGAAAACAATTGTTGATTGCTACCGATTTCAAACCTATTGATCCACAGATACATCCGTGAATATGTGTTTCCGGTCCGACATGATGAAATCAACTCGTTCCTTGTCACAGTATCGAGAGTCTTGCCATGCAACATCCTGTGGCTTCTTCTTAAAAGTATGAGTGCTTCTTTTGAGAGGAAATTGAATAGCATTTTTCTCAGCGATTCCGATCTACACACCGTGAGGTCTAACACGATTCGATGCCAGTTCGTACACCCACTTTGGCATTGAAATCCTCCATAACTAACATATAGTGGGCCTTGTGACGTGGTATACAAGGCCCTGGAGATTATCCTCGTCTGTGGCCTCCACTTCGTCGTCAGAGTATGCCGAAGTGGCCGCATGCATTGTATCACTTTGAGGGTATACCGTTTATCATTTTTCATCATTTCAGCTGCGATAGTCAACTGCTGGACATAAGCCTCCCTAATACACCCTATCCATCAGGAGTGTTTCTGGACCGTATTCCACCACGCTGCTCCAATGCGGGTTGGTGGGTGATCGACTTTGCATGCCCATCGACGCATGGATAATCTACTTTGAGACAATTGGGTTATCAGCCCAAACCAACTAGGGAAACAACAAGTGAAAATTTGTTGAGACACCGCAGGATTCGAACCAACGACCTCCGGTTTCAAAGTCACGCCTTATACCACTAGGCTTTGAGGCAGTTGTATATTTATACCTGTTAGTAAGCCTAAATACAGGTACGCCACCCAGATCGACACACTCGAGACTGCGATTATTTGTTAAGAAGGGATTTGTTGACAAGGAACCCCGCCGCCTTGGAGCGGATGGTCGCTCCTCTCCGAAAGTAGAAAGGTGACCCGATGGCAAGGTTACGTGACCCCTCCCTGCCTTCGGACTTACCACCCTTAAGCGTGCCATCGGATCTTACCTGTGTTCCACCTCCAGCTCGGCCAGGTTTTGCTGAGCCTCAGCGTTCGTCCGTTCCTTGTAGCCAGGTCAAGTTTTGGTGGTAGCGATCTGAGCCAGAGTTCTAGCACCCCTTGTCCACGTCAGCATGGCCGTACCGTGGCCAGGAATATTGGGACACCGAGAACAGGGACCTTTGCCGTCTGTTAACGTCCATTGAAAGGATTGCTCATAATTGCCGCACGCTAAGCAGGCGGATTGGCAATGACTTATTGCACCTGTAATGCGGATGTAGCTTATAAACCTAATTGTTATTTTGTCACTCGTGAAATAGACGCGTCTTTTAATGGATGGGTCCTTTTACCATTCGGCATTCTTAGATGGACTCAGACCGAATCAGGAAGCCCTTGACAGACGAATCCGCGCAACTATGACCAACTATCGTGCATCACCCTTCGTCGTTGGTTTATCAGACTGTACATCCCTGTGGAAGCTGCAGTGGTTGTGGCTATTTGAGTGCCAAAACCATGCACAACGCGAGATGTGCAGTCTCATCGAGACAACATTTTGTCCAAAGTTGACAGCGATTGTAGCATACAAGGTCGATAGGTTGTGATAAAACTGACTCCTCTCAATCGAGCCAGCGAACTAGCAGAACTCGGTAGTACTGAGCACCTCTGAGCGGGAGGAAGCATGGAAAGGAAAGAGCTACATAAGAATGTTCATGAAGGCTTTGCATGGCCTTCATGCAGACTTTAAAACTTCCGTAAACTGGCTACGTTTCGGCAACCTCTTTGCAAAACTAAAGTTTTGTCTTGAAATACAAGCTCAAGTGATAAAGACGCACAATTACCGAGGCACATCCTAAAGACGGCACCGTGGATATGTACTGGGCGTGTCACCATCCTGGTGAGTCACTCAGGCATGTGCATCGTGTTCCTCCTGCGCTCTCAACACGTGAGTATGTTTGACAGCCACAACCGAGTAGCTAGGATACTCCATCAAAGAACTCGTCAAAAGTATCTCCATCTCTTGCTTGGGGTCTTACTATCAGTTGGCACCGAAGGCTGGTTCTCGAAAGCGACTTCATCCAGTTATACTTGGATGAACCTGATATCGTATTAATAGATAAGAATCAAGTGGAAGGTGTTCTTAGTGGATATCACCAAAGAAAAAAAGTTTTTTAGATTTTGCTCTACAAGGTGACTGACATGTGACGGATGGTATTCACTGAAATAATTTCATCGTCAATATCGGTCAATGGTTTAAATCCCCATCCAGTCTCGCGCAACACTTAAGACGGTTGGATCTCCGAGGAAAATGGCTCCTCGCGCGAACGCAGAGTTACTGGACTCGGACGTTTCGTTGTGAGAAGGTTCTCTTTGGGACCCTGACCCTCACAGCCCCAGTCTGTCCTTTTGCTGGGGATGAACCGCTGTCTCTCCTTCAGATGGATGAGAGGAACGATGGAAATAATAAAAAACATTTGTGCCAATAACGCAACGTCATCTATCCAAATTAACAAAAGCTTGTACTGTCGAAACTAGATGTCTGTTGAGTACATAAACTTACTCTTCTTTTGTAAATAAATTATGTAATATTATATACTACATAACTAATACTTCCAGACACGAGAAAAACAGTATGTTCATGTCATAAATATTTTTTCCGAGGTGGAAACGAACCCAACCCTTTGGCGCAGTAGGTCGACGATCGTTAACCACAGCCAATCGTTAACCTATTTAAACATTATTTTAATACTGTATTAGTACATTATAAAAAAAGCTCTTCAAGGTTCTATAATAAAATTTGTTATCAAAACATTATTAAGTATTATTCTTAAAATATTTCTGAATGATTAAATAGTTTCTTGAATTAATAGGTAATACGACTAATGTTAGTTGCTATTTCTTAACTACAATTTACTTTTAAAGTTACTGTCTTTTAATGAATAATAATAGGATCTCTCAACACTCTATTGCGTAACAATAGTGTGGCGAGACAGATCAATCTATTATCAGAGCCAAATTTAGGTAACTTATCACAATATTGTTCATTGAGTGAATGGTTTGTGTCGTCATCGATTTCTTATATCAATTTCGATTGAATAACAAATATTTGTTTTTTTAATGTTACAATAAGCCTTATGCTTTATTCCTATAATTATTTCGATAAATGTTTATAGCAAATCTATACCGCTAAGCTGCAAGTATGTTAGTGACGCCATCTGGCAGTCAATATTTACTGAAATTTTTCTCAAAGATCCATATTAGAAGTTTAACAAAATTACGTATTTTTGAACTAATTATTTGTTTTCTTTTCTGTAAATTGAGGCTCGAATCAATTTTACGTGAACTTGGGTTTATAAAATATACTTGTCTATATTTTAATGCCAATATTCTAGCTAATTCGAGATATGTAACATGTACACTAGGCAGGCACTCTTTCGTTTTATTGGTACTAATTATATTTCAGATGTGAACTAGTTACACCAGGCAAAGAGGCCTATAATGATCATAAACAATATTAAAAATCGAGAAATATGAAGCACAAGTGCACATTAAGTGCATTGACATCGCTTCTAATTTTATTGTCTCTGACTTTAGTAGTTTTTATAGAGTGGTATCTATGAATTAACAGAAACAATAAAGCGTCAGTGTGCTTCTTATTGATAAGATATATATCAGCAGAAGAATAGTAGTTTGTAAAAAAAATAGTATAAATATTTTTGAAATACAACAAATATATTTTATATATATAAAAGAAACATGCCTGTTTATAAATTTCCTGAAACTAAAGATAAATTGAGTTTTAATAGAAATATAATCTTATGTAAACATCACCTATACATTCGAAAACCCTCGAATAATATTGATAGCTTCTTATATGCATTTTGTTCGATAAGTAAAATACTATTCAGCACGCAAATTTGATTTGTAGTAATAACAATTATAGATTTGTTAAAAAACTACTTTTAAAGTACTATTTCTTATTACTAACAAATATAGATACGTTATTATTTACTAATGAAATAAAGCCTTGATTTCAAAGTTAATCTCGTATCAGTAATAACGAAAATCCTTTACACGAATGACCTCGAATAAAAATTCTACTCAGGTTCTAAGAGTATGCAGTTTACTAGTGTCAAAACTAGTAAAAAAGAGTAAAATCGAGTAGCGTACTAATATTACTGCAGTGTCCTCGGTCAAATATTACCCACACGGTCTGCATTACTACATCTGCGTGTACATAGATAACATAAAAACAATTGCACATGACATAATATCAGAAACAAACATAATCCTTGAGAATAAAACTATTACTAGAATTTAACAATTGTTAACTCAAAAAGGTTTAAAAGCAAGTTTAATTGTTAACGTTATTATAATAGATATGAATTCATAATTACAATATTAAAATACGCTAGGTATATCATATAACCGTATTTTGCTAATATAAAAGTATATTTGTTCATTTAATAAAATGCCAAAAAAGTAGACTTATTTCAGCCTGTCCCAGTTCAATAGTGGTTCTATTTTGAACTCAATAGGCAGCGTCATGATAGTTCATGAGGTGTGTAAATACTTCCATAGGTAAATAAAGATATTAGAATACGAATAACTATTTATCAAAAGAGTCGTTGTGAACTCGGAACTTTGGAGTTACAATTTCTTTACAAAATGGCAAGCCCATATTTTTAATACAATAAAACATCTTTCCCTTTATATATTTTTTACGTGACGTCTTATAATGTGGTTCTAGATAGGGAGGCACTCTAGAAAATTGTGTCACAGCGCTGCTCCAGTTACGCTCGCCATAAGCAACCATAAGATGATTTCTAAAGTCCAGCTGAATCTTTTTGACGTGAGACAGATTTAAATCAAGCAGCAGCCTGCACGTTCCCCGCAGCCGCCGGTGACCTATGCAGGTTTTACTTCCTTCGTACGAGATCAGCAAGAACTAATTAACGCCCTCAAGGCAACATAATAGTTTGCGATAGTTTGCAGTAGTAAAACACACCTATGCTTAAAGTAGTGTAGGGACATATACACAACATTCATGACATTTCAAGAGAGGTCAGAACTTACACCGCCTTTGTAATATGTCGACCAATTCCAATTAGATAGCAGTCTTTCTGCTCGAGTTTCTAACGTCACATCTTCTCCCAGCGCCAACGCTTGTAAGAACGTGTGACCATATGTTTCAGAAGATCTTCTAGATGTTAAATTATCCTTAAAAACAGCGTCTGAATCGAGAACCGAGGTGTCAATCTTTGGCAGCCCTCGATTAAGCATGTCTAACAGGAACCATAAAGTGCATGGCCCAAGCCGAGGCTGCCCATCTTGGAGCCCTTGGTGCAGAGTTGAAATCAGGCGTGAAGCGCCTTTGGCCACGTCCATATCCGCCCCTATCCGGGTATCCCCATAGGTTTACTCCAGAGCACGAGATGCAGTCAAAAAGCTTACCGTGACCGAGTTGGCCTGCTAAAGTGACATATCGAGTGTTATTGGCGTCAGATGAAACAAATAGTGTGTGTATCTATTTGTACAGTCAAGTTGATAGTGGAAATATTGAGTAAATCGTCGATTACAAAAGTCAAACCAGTAAAGGTAAGAATATAGTTTGTTGAATATGAAATTCATTAAATTAGTTCTTTCTATAACCCATAAATAAGTCCTAATCCTTCTAATACAATCATTTTACACTAAAGATGTTGTCAGCATAATTTTCGTCCATGTACCGTGTATTTTCTAGACAACAAATTTTTTAATGTCAGAATTTGTTTACAGTCGTCTAAGTCTTTTTGCTTTAATGTAATAAATTGTAAATGCTTACAGTCCTGTTCATTCCAACTAAGTTTTTCGGTAATAATATATCTCTGCTACATAACCTATATTGTCTATGACAGAAACTGTGAAATAAACATTCTGATCCAGATTCGTTTTGGTTTATTTTTTAATAAAATAAGTAGGTTACTACTATTTTACTAAATTTATCGCTTAATTAATAAGTTTTATAGATAATTCGTTTAATGTTTGGTATAAATTAAGCCAATAAATAATTTTATCCGATCGTGTGAGTATATTACTTATTTCTATTTTCGTACATTACATCATTGACACCTTAAAATAATGTTCGTGTTTATTATATTTTTATTTATTTTATCAGGATAGAAGATTTATTAAATACTTCATATAAGAGGTAACTCAGATACATAGTGCGTAAAATAATAGTGTTTTTGGCGTGACAATGCCAGGGTAAGCAACTCTCATCTTTGGGAGTGGTCCTATGTAATGGATACCTAAAACCCACAAGCTTATGTTTACAAAATCACTAGTAACATACAAGTCCTTTCATGTTTTAAGTTCTTGTTGCACTAATATCATCACTAAGCCCAAAAGAATGTGTTTGAGTCCTAACACTCATTAATTCTTATATAAAAAATAAGTTTTATGAATAGTTAAAATTACAGGTGTTTTTTTTTAATATTTGTAATGTGTCATTTTAAATTAATTAATTATTTAATAAAGAAATAAACTTTAGTGTATATTTATTTTTGTTTTTGTTATCTACTATAAACTTATTTTTTCATGTGACATTTGACCTCAATAACTACTAAAATTATTATACATTTCTAATAACTATTTTTGTTGCTGTATAAAATATAAAAATTAATTTAGAAATCAATGTTCATTAATCCTTGATGATAATTTATCAATTTTAGATAATGTCACAAAAAAAATTAAAAATATTTCTACTGACATGTATGAATACTCATTTGTACTTAACTTAAACATATATATTTTTTTAATAACTAACAGAACTTTCATGTTTATCTCACAGTGGTTAAATTCATTAAGGCACAGTTTAGTAATAGTGAACTCACCCACACTTACTGTGTGGGTTGAGTATATCACAAAGTGTTTAATATATGTTTTCTTCACACCTGCACTGTTTTCTATATATATTTACTTATAAAATTAATCTCATATATATTTAATCAATCATGTTTTATAGTTTATAATAATATATTAGTTAATGATGATTTTTATTTGTAGCATTCCAAATATGTCGCTTGATAATATGTTCTGCACTCGCTGCGGGGATGGCTTTGAGCCTAATGAAAAGATTGTAAATTCGAATGGAGAACTTTGGCATACCAACTGTTTTGTGTAAGTTTTTTATATATATAACTGTGAGTAAAAATGGATTAATCTAAAATAAATTGCACTTCTGGGTTGAGAATTTCATATTTAAATTAGATAAATCTTGATAATTTTACTGGATAATTTTTTTCTGATAGTTTGAAATTACAGTTTTGACTATCTATAGGTTTCGAGTTTTTTCTATAGTTAAACTAAACAAATGTTTGAATCATTTTTCAAATTTCTGAATAAGATAATTTAAAAGTGATTGTCAAAAAGAAAAACTAGTGTTAATCCAAAAAGGTTGTAATCCTTGGTTATTTTTTGGATAAACTATGCATAAATGTTAAAACTAATAACTTTAAAAGAACTTTTTTTTAATCATCAATTAAAATTTGACATCCATTATATTATTACATCATTGGGGAAGTAATGGGCTTTGTATAAATTGTAAGGTTAATAAATAGAGTTAAGGAAAAAACTTGATTGGTATTATGAATCACTTCTTTATAATTATATAGCTTAGTCATATTTTAAAGTACCTTAAAATATTTCTTCATTAAAAATACTGTATTATAAATGTAGACCTATACATAGTAAATTTTTAGTTAAATAGAATTGGTGTTAACACACTGCCTCCAAAGCCTAGTAGTATGGGCAGTGCTTCAGACACCGGAGGTTGTGGGTTCAAATCCTGCAATGACTCAACAAATTTTCATTGTCGTTTCCTAGTTGGTTAGGGCAAATTGGGCCGATCCACCCAATTGACCCAATTGTCTAAAAAGTAAGATGATCCATGCGACAGATGGGCATGAAAAAGTCGGTCCATCCACCAACTCACATTGGACCAGCGTGGTGTGGGATACGGTCCAAACACGTAATGGACGTATTAGAGGAGGCCTATATTTAGCAGTGGACTATCACAGGATGAGACAATTAAAAATGGCCGCGGTTCATCAATAAGAACGTGTCGCTTCTGACGTAATTCGTCTTTGATATTAGACTCTTACATTAATTCCGAGTTAAAATTGTTTGAACTAAACCTAACAGCATCTTTCGTAAAATCATTTGTCGTTTTTTTCCATGGTACAGATGCGCACAATGTTTCCGCGTGTTCCCTGAAGGAGTGTTCTATGAGTTTGAAGGACGCAAATATTGCGAACGAGATTTTCAAGTATTGTTCGCCGTGTTGTGGAAAATGTGGTATGTTGCTTCAATTCAATAATAAAATCTATATACATATATATTATAAGTAAGTGTCAAGCCTCAATATTAAACATATTTCCCTTCAAACTTACTTATAATATCTCTTCATATAAATGTGTCAGCTAAATGAAAATAAAAATGTTTTTGTTACATTTACTCTCGAATTTCTAATTCCATTTGGCTTAAATGTTCTACCATTAAATAGGTATCATAAATCTGTCTGTTTGTCGCCAGGCGAGTTCGTGATTGGTCGCGTGATAAAGGCGATGAACGCCAACTGGCACCCCGCTTGCTTCCGTTGCGAGGAGTGCAACGTGGAGTTGGCGGACGCGGGCTTCATCAAGCACGCGGGGCGAGCGCTCTGCCACGCCTGCAACGCCCGCATCAAGGCGGACGGGCTGCAGAACTACATTTGCCACAAGTGCCAGTGCGTGCAGATCTCTTGTTTAATAAACAATATTTCGTAATAGATAACTAGGAAGCAACGACGCAAAATTTGTTGAGTCCAGGCAGGATTCGAACCCACGGCCTCCTGTTTCTAAAGCACACGCCCATACCACCAAGCTGCAGAGACAGCAGGCAGCGCTATGGACATTATAACTATGCTTAATTTAGGTCTTCCAAAATAGAGCTCACAGTAATCTTCTGGGTCTCTTATTACGGGCAACAGTTTCCAGCACGGTGCTTACATCTGGTTTCGGTTTAAAGGAGACTGTAGTGAAACTAGTAGTTAAATAGAGGTACACCTTATGTATCTGCACTTGCATGCCTGCTGTACGAGCGTAGCGCTTTATCGTTACGCGACAATAATCGTCTCCTAGTAACCACCCAGTTGTAGAAGTTTCCACGACTAGTGTCGTTGTAATATTGAACATTTTGTGTCGATTCCAGCGGCGTGATAGACGGCGAGCCTCTTCGCTACCGTGGCGAGGTGTACCACGGGTACCACTTCACTTGCGCAACGTGCGGCGTCGAATTGGATCACACGGCGCGCGAGGTCAAGCATCGCCCCGGATACGCCGCTAACGATGTTGTGAGTCATCATTCTAATTCTATTCCTTCGCTGACTACTGTTACAGATATTAAAAATAAGGAGGCTGCTCGTCTGATAAAATATGCTTATATCAAGAGCTTTGTCATGTTACAACGTTCTACAAGACTTCACTATAATATTAGATACCACTCATAACATTATGTGATACACTCCTATGAGTTTATTCTAAGCAACACCATTTTTCAAATAAAAAAAATACTTTACATAAAGAAAATGGCATGGGTTATTTAAAAGAATTGTGTTTTTTAATAAAATATGTGTGTCTTGAATGTACAATGAAATAAACTGTAACATAATTTCAGAACAACCTCTTCTGCCTGCGTTGCCATGATAAAATGGGTATACCCATTTGCGGCGCTTGTAGGCGCCCCATCGAGGAGAGGATTGTAACCGCCCTGGGGAAGCATTGGCATGTGGAGGTAATTATCGTATAAATTTACATATGTTTTTGTTTTACAAATGTATTAGAATTAACCTGATTGAATTGGATTTCGTATCTTTATACGAGGTTCGATAAACGAATACAAAAAGTATGGCTTTCTTATTGGATCAGAATCTCTTGATAAGTGATGCACCAATACAAATGCTTTATCTATATTTGTAATGTAATATTGTTTTTATTAGCTATAGGCATTAGTATATAATTATTTATCCATTGTAAATGGTTCAAAATATTTATTTAATTAGCCTTATATTGTATTCGAATCATAGTAAATGTCCTTTAATTGTAGCATTTCGTGTGCGCCAAATGCGAGAAACCGTTCCACGGGCATCGTCATTACGAGAAGAAGGGCCTTGCCTACTGCGAGCAACACTACCACCAGTTGTTCGGAAACCTTTGCTATGTGTGCAACCAGGTCATTGCTGGCGACGGTAAGTTTCTCTATCGAGGATCTTATACCTGACCGAGGCTTTTTAAAAATTTGTAATTCATTCAATAAATTTTAGAAACAGAAAACGTAAACTAATTTACTATAACTCTGTATTATAATGTGTATTATTCTCGGAAATAAGAGAGATAACTAATTAACGTCTTTTGTCTTCAGTTAAATAAGAAAATACTGTTTTAATTACTTTTAAAATGAAAGCAAAAAAATCCTTCATCCAATTGATGCTCTATCGAACCTGTCTTGATACTCTACCATCGGTAGAATTGAATGACACCTGTCCGAACGAATCGAATCAACATCAAATCATCACATTACATTGTTAACGATATAATGAATAATTGGGCCGCAGTGTTCACCGCGCTGAACAAGGCGTGGTGCGTGCACCACTTCGCGTGCGCGGTGTGCGACGCGGCGCTCAGCACGCGCAGCAAGTTCTACGAGTACGACGAGAGGCCGGCCTGCCGCCGCTGCTACGAGCGCTTCCCGTCGGCGGCCCCGCGCAGGAAGCTGCCCGACGGCTGCGCGCTGCACCTACAGCGCCGTGCAGGAAACACTTCATTAACACTTTGATAATGGACCCGCTTCACTTTACACTCCATAGCAATTGATCGGTACAGTGAACACATAGACGACTATCAGTAACGACACGAAATGCCATTTGTGAGGGACAGTTTTTAGAGATTTATAACGTTGAATTTATTTACTGTGTGCAAAATATATATGCAGTTAATGCCTCACAAATTCAAAATACGGTATAAAAATATGTAAATTTTGCATACTACATGTGGGACGACTTGTTATTGGAAAAGACATAACATGTATTTCAGCTTAGATACCCTTCAACGTTACTAATTATTTAAATTAATTGCAATAAATATTGTTTATAACGAATACTCAAAAGTCAACGCTCATCAGAGCCACACGGCGTCCGCTCGTTGTCGCTCGTTGGTTATGACAACCCATCGTCAACTAGTAGACCACGCGTGGTTAACGAATTGACGTCGCTTAATCCACTAGTTTTCTAATAGTTTACTAAAAATAGTAACTTGTTATATACTGCAAAAATTTTGGAAACCGCGAAGAAAAAAAATTTACAATGCGTGCACGACGACGCGTTGTCAATGGGGACGTAGGGTTGTTCATTCATTGAGCCTACCCCCAATTCGTATTTTTTTACATTATGTAACACTAATACTAATTGATAACAAACTACTCAAAAATTATAGTATGGGTGCTGTTGACCGCAATACAGCATAAACCCCAAATAGCTATACTAAAGGGCCATTAAGTGCATCGTAAATGTAAGTAAACACAAAATTACAATGACCAGTAGCTTGATTTATCCATGTATCTCCATATGTATATACACAAAATGTACAAGAAATTAATTGTGTTCAATATGCTCCCATTGCCATGAATTTTGCACATTGGCCATTATCTTGCATAATATGTAACAAAATTTCTGTGGTTCCTGCTAATGACATGACAATATGGAATAATAAATTTACAAAACAATTCTTGAAATTAAGACATTTTTAAAATTTAAATTTACAAGATATATTGATAAGTAATTATTTACTATAATATATAATATAATAAATTATTTCACATACTTAAATATAAATTTTTGTCCGTTAACGTGAAAAAGTCACGATTTGGCAAATGTTTGTACTTTATGCATTGTGCAATTGTGTTACAATTTTTTTATTTGTTAGTTATATATATACTTAACAAATTGGACATGTGCCAAAAAGAACCACTGGATTTTGATTACATATTGTATATTATATATTTGATCTGAAATGGAGCTTTAAAAAAACTATAAATGATTATTGCAACAATATTTATTCAAAACTTGCTGACAATGCCATTGGCTACTTCAGTAGCGTTTGTATTTTATATGTTATTTAATATTCCCATATATATTATAGATATGTTAACACAGTGCCTTATTATTATAAGTTTTAACTTTAAATAAGTTGTAAGAAGTAAATGCTTTTTATAAAATGTATTAAAATTGTATATTTTATCTATTAATGTGCAGAAATTTTAAAGTGCCTTAGTAACTTAATCTGTTATGTGAAGTACTACTAATAAGTGGATAATATATAAGATTTTTATAAAATATAATAAATTTATATTTTTTATTTGTGGCTAATACTATGTTTAAGAACAATAATTAAATTTTTCAGAGAATAATATTAAAACTATTAAGTTGTAATTAATTGACCTGTTTTAATCTGACACAATTAAATTGACATAATATTTGGTTAGTTCTTTATATAAGCAAAATTATTAAGTATCATAATTTATATTCCTAATTAATGTTAAACTGTTAAAAAACAGACTTATTATCAATAACAGTACATGGTATACAAATATCAAGTGTATTTTGTTACCTTACTGTCCATAAGTCACATGATTTGTGCCTTATGAAAAACCTTCTTTTTTGCTGGCCAGTTAGGATTAAAGAATTTCAGAACAGCTCTTGCTTAAATGTTTTTAAGCTTAAATCTTTTCTTCATTTGTCTTAAAGCACAAAATAAATTTGTACTCTGTTACTGTTATTAATATGACCAATATTCATCAGTGTTAACATTGTTATTAAATAAAATATTCATATCTTAAAGTTGGCTTCCCTAATTTGTGACTGAGCAATGTTATATTGTGAACTTATAAACACAAAAAAGTGTAATGTGAAATTTTTGTAATCAATGAAACTGTGATGTTTAGACATCATTTAGTGATTTTATAACATCTGTATTTAAGGTTATTCTGCATTGGTTAAATGGTAGTATATTTGTATTGTCATCTTGCCAAACAACCAAGACATTGTCAATAATGCAAATCTTAAACATCTTGAAATAGCTCTTTCAAGGAATTTGTATTTAATTGTTCTAATTCTTTACACTAGAAACTGAAGGTTACAGGTAATAACAGTTATTTGTATCAAAAAAAAATTTAAATGCAAATGAAATATGACCACATCAAAAAATATTCTGTTTCTGTTATTAGATGTTAAATTTTGATGCTTATGATTTGATATTTATATTATATTATGAAAAATAAATTATTAACACATTATTTCCACATAATTTTATTTCAATAATATCGTAGCTATTGAACATTTTCTTAAAAATGAAAATTTAAAAACTAAGAATACATATTTCGAATTTGTTTTGCTCATTTACTGTTTTAAGTTAAAAATTTATAAGAAACCTATATAAATTTTGAACTTCTGTAAATTTTATATAATAGAATATGGAAGAAATTACACTATACAAAAGTGTTACATAATAATACTCATGGTATTTACTAGGGTGCAACAATAAAAACAAATTGATTCAACAATTTAATAGTTCTCACATAAGTTACTCCACACATATGTACATACAATAACTTAGGATAATTATACAGATTGCATTCTATGAATAGAGAAATATAGATTTTCAAGAGTAGTATCATTTAATAATGAAGCGAAACATACTATAGCACTACTAATACATCAAGGTAGTAAGACATAAGTCTTAATATACCTTTATTTAATTATCTTTCTTCATTCTAGTGTTGGTCATACGGTAGATAATGGAATCCCTTCCTGGATCCATATCCATAATGGCGTACACAATAGCAACAAGGGTGAAAGTGAACACAACTCCAAACCACAATATAATGTTGAAAATTGCAGCGTAATCTGCGGAGTATGCATCATCTTGTGTCACCTGAAACAATCCAGATGTCAAAAATCATAGATTCTATAAGATTCTTAGAAAAGGGCACATTGTAATTATTATAATGTCATCAATAAAATAAGTTAAAAACAGTGTAACATTAAAAGTTGAAGAAACAGATTTCAGTTAATGAAATTAATAATAGTAGAACATCTATTGCATATACCTCTTCTCTTGGTTCAACTGCTGCACGGATAGCACGACGAGTGTGTGCTACATCAGTAGTAACTGCTGTCATCAATACAGAGCCATCATAAGCTTTGTCAAATGCCTTGCTGAGCTCTTCAAGGCCTATACCTATTAAAATTAGAAACATAATATAGGAATGGCTTATCTTGAATCAATTTAATTATATTCACATCACATGTATACTGTTCAAAGACAACATTCAGAAAAATTACTTTTAACAAACACTTTTTGACCTAGTTGTCTTTTAGCAAGTTGTAATCTTTAAAAATATGAATACTATGTTAACTACTAAAATATTCTTACCAAGCAACTTCTTTGCCTCCTTGGTTTGCAGTGAGTTAGGTCCATGGAAGTCTGACAAAGCATGAAGGGAATGGATTCTGAAGTTATAGAAGTCAACAATGTTGTCTGCGCTGATCACACCAGACTGGATCTGCAGAGTAATAATAGAATTAGTAATATTACAAAAATAAAAAAGTAGAAGTTTGTAATTACATATTGACATATTTTGAATGAGTAGATATTATACAGGTGGACAATATGCCACAAAAAGTACATATAAAAAAAACTGTTGGGTTAATAAGAAATAATATATTCTTATACCTTATTAGTAAAGGCTTTAAGAGCTTCCAGTTCGGCCAGAAACTGATAGTCTTCTTCAACATTCAACTTTAAGTGTTGGAGTGATTGCTTGGTAACTTTTGGGGGATCCACTTTACCAAAAACTCCGGAATATGATTCAAACTACAAAAATCAATAAGCACAGTTAATATAAAATTTTCTTATATTAAACACATTAAAGCTTTTTTAAAATGAGTTATATCAAAAATTTGTATCAATGAACAATAAGATTAATCATAAGAACTTACATCCCCTGGTTCTGACAATTTAACATCAACAAGAATATTGCCTCCATTAGTGAACCTTTGCTTGATTCTGTGGCTGATTTCTGCATAAGTGTCGGGTTCATACTCATCTACTACCAGTGGATAATTTTTTGCCTTTAGTCCTGCCTAAAATTGAACAAATATTTAATGTTGTCATTATGACATATATTCAACTCTCATTCAATTTCCCAAGTTGGCTTATGAGACAAATTTTAAGACTATTGGCATCATCTTTAACAAAGTGAACAAAAAGGCAAAATTTTCACAACAAGTAACAAGCAAAAATCAATACTTAACAATATTGCTAATTGGCTAAAATAATTTTTGACACAAGTGAGCTCAAGGAAATAATCAAAATGTACTTACTGCATTTCCCAGGCTTGATACGCCTTCAATATAAACTTCTACAATTGCTTCTGGAGTATTGAAAGGATCAACAATTGATAACCCGTTCCAGTCTGAGTTCTAAAACATTATTTTACAATGTCGATTAGATATTGAACAATATTTTTTAAAAGGCATATTATTTATTGAGTACCTATACATAAAGATAGTTAAACAATTACCTCTTCTACGGAGAGGCCAAAGCAAGCTGAAAATATCTCTTTGAGAAGACTCTCTCCCACTTTAGAAGATCCCGAAAATTTAAGGGATTCAGGGCTATGAAGTATACTGAACTCCCCTGCGGCATAAGATCCTTAAAACACGAATAATGGAAAGTTATTAACAATTTGTCAACTTAAATTACGTTATAATTCTATATACGGTATAATACTTACCAATTATTGATAAAATAAGAGTAAGGCAGAAAAGAGGCATTGCTGCACCCATTTTTCGCGACCCTCTATGAATGACTGTCATATGATTAAAGTCTTACCTAATACAATATTTTACTGTATTTGGTAATTGTACGCTGGCAACATTTTAATGATTTTGGAAAAATAAAATAGATTATTATTAACAAAATCAAGGAAAACTTCTTATCAAAAATAAAGAGAAATAGTAAAAAACAGAGTATATCATATAGACAAAATATGCACACAAAGGAAAAATCTATATTTTGTTGTTTTTAAGTAGCAGCTGACAGCTTAATTTCATTGCAAATATTTATCGTATTAAACGGTAATAACGGTTTGTAAACATTTTAAAGAGAAAAAGAATATGTTGCAGTTATAATCATATCGTTGATGTATCAATCATACAAATATATTAAAACTTAATATGCAACAAAAACAAAATAAGATGTGTTACAATATAAGAAAACTTATGCTATTTTTTGAGGAAAAAAGGTTACCGTAATAAAAATTACGAATTTTTTTTTATTGAACTTATTACACTAAAATTCTATAACCTTAGTGTTATTATATGGCACAAATTAAAATATTTATTATATATGCTACGAATAAATTCCTGTGTGGTACTTTTGGGTAAAAGGTTGTCAGTATCAGGAACGAAACGATGAGTAAGAACAATGTAGAACTTCTTTCTCCATTTCAATCATACTTTATATTTATTACGCGGATAAGATAAGTCATACAATTTTACGGAATTTATCGTTTTTAATTAAGCAAGGGCTACGGGACCGACCCTGGTAAGGGTTTCAAAATAATTGTAAAATTATACGCGAACGGTTCGTATTTTATCATACATTTTAATATGTATTCTGTTATTCCAGTATGAGTCGCAATAGGCAAGCTAATCTACAATTATTCAAGTATTAATTATCCTGCCCATCTCCGTTCAAAAATTACCTAATTTCGAATTCTTATATTATTTAATTTTGTATGGGTGCTTTAAAACAATATTATAGAAACCCTGGGAAAGTAAACTTCAACTTTATTAGTGATTGTAAACAGGCGGTAGTTGACGGATTGACAATTGATTGCTTTCTGGCTTACTTATCATTAAGTTAAAACAAACTGTTTTGTCATTGTTTATAACTGACCTATACGTTAGAACCGTGCATCGAATGAAGAGAAAATCTTTTGTAACTCAAATGTCTCATAGAAGAGGCAGTTTATCAACCAACGACCTATTTTTACGTGAAATTGACATCGAAATATGTTTGAAAACATTAAAAATTTATCAAAAATTAGAGGGGGACGTAAACTGTGTAGTATGGGACGCGTCTTTAGTATTGGCAAAATATCTTGAAACTATATGTCAGCAAAGACCTGATTTTTTGAGCGGAATGAGGGTATTAGAATTGGGTTCTGGTCTCGGTGTCGTCGGTCTCACGGCTGCAACGTTGGGGTTCGTCTAGTAGAGTCATTAATTAATAATGCACAATTCTTTAATAGTATTAGATCGCATAATTACAAAATAAAAAAATAAAGTGATTAAAAAGTTTACTCAACAAATAATTATTGTTTTTAAATCTATTCCAGTGCACAAGTAACTCTAACAGATTTGCCTGAGGCTTTACCACTACTACGGTTAAACATCAGTCAGAATAAGCAAAAAATTGGTAGTATGGGAGGGTATGCTATTGCTGAAGTGTTAGTTTGGGGTGACAACCATTCAGAAATACATAAGCAAGAGTTTGATATGGTCCTTTTAGCTGACTGTGTTTATTATGAAGATGTAATTGATAACAAATTTCTTGCATTATGATAAAGTTTCAATTGTTTGCCTTGTTAATGGAATTTTTAAACATACTTTTAATTTTTTTGGATATCATAAAAAACTACATTTTAAATATCCCTGAAAAAGATTTTAACTTATTTTGTATGAACTGTGAGTTTGAGTACAATTTTAGAAATATTTTTTTGCATGTTTTTCTTTTGTTTAGATCATTTAAAAATATATTTTTGGCATGAAGGTGCTTCATGAATATGGTGAGATTGAAGATGTGTGTACACTTGTTTTGGCATTGGTATGTTGTTTATATCAATCATTTATTAAAGTAATACAAGTATGTGATAGTAAATTTTATAGTAGTAAAAAAAAATAAAGAGTTTAATAATCAAAACATTGGTTGTAGGTATATCTAATTATGTTATTCGCAATTTTTCTAAACATTTTTTATGTAGGTTTTTAGCTTACTTTACTGTTACTATAGGGCTTTTTAATTTTTTTTAAGTTAATGAAAGCATAACATATAAACTTACTAGTCATAAGTTTAATATTTACTTTGAGTCAAGTTTAATGTATATTTTTCAGGCTGTTGAACCTTTACTTGAAACATTACAACACTTGAATCAATCAATTTTTAAGAAGCCTACTATTTATTTAACTCAAGAGATGCGTGATACAGAGGTTCAGAAAAGACTTTGGAGTGAGTTTTATGAAAAACTCACTGAAATGTTCTCTGTTGAGAAAATTGCAGAGGATGAACAACACATTAACTATAGAAGTCCTGATATAGTCTTGTTAAAAATAACAAAAAAGTAATTTCAATGTATGTTACTAGATTTAATTACAAATTTTCAATATTAGTTTAGCGCTCTGTTTTCTTCCTTAAATGTTGAAAAAAGTTTTACAATGTTATGAAAAGTTTTTAAATCCAAACATAATCCTGAAGGGGACCCTGTCGGAACTCCAGTTCCAACAATTATATTTTTATTTAAATAATCTCCTTATGCTCCAAAATTTCTTGGTTTAAAATCTAGAGTATTCTCAAAAATAATTTATTTTATGTTAAATTATTAATTTGTGTTGAAAGGATCAAAAATTCTTAAAAACAACTAGATGGGTTATTACTGCCTTTTGTTGAAAAGGAAACTTTTGTTGAAGAAGCATTATAAAACTTCTAAAATGGTAAATTAAAAAGTGTATACGTCATAATAGATATAGATCATATAGGAGACTTTGTTATGTGTCAGTTTAATCATTAACTGTTATTAAATTATCATATTAAACTACATATAAAAAAATTGTATTGTAGTTTACAAAAAATGCTGTTGAGACGTAAAAGTAAAACTTTATAATTATCTCAATTTAGTTATTTATACCAATTTTTAATTTTAACTAATGTGTCATTGAGTAGTAAATAATATAAGAATATCACTACAGTCAACAGTTTGATTTTGTAGGGGAAACATACATAATTGGAGAACAAAACTCCATGTGGTACTAGTTTACCCTACCCAAGATGTGCAACATAGTACTGTAAAGCTAAAATTTAGTACAAGGTCTTAAGCCTAAATGCACAAAAGCTAAACTAAACAACATCTAGAATAACAAAGGTTCAGTGTATGTATTAAAAACAAGGCTTCTTTCCCAACTTTTGGCAATAATGTTTCTAATCGGGTTTATTCCCCATACATTTTATTAATTACAACCTGGATGCAACCCTACAGTTATATGAAAAAAATTAATTCTTACTTATCATTTAATTTAATGTTAATATAATAATTATATAAATTTACGTTATTTAAAAAGAACACCGTTATTTTTGCTAATGTATTTAAAGACCTACTTTGTGGTTCATATTTTGACTATTGTAGGAGCTATTTTTGTAAACTGCTATTTTATTATCAAAACAGTTATTTAATTAGATACATTGTTAGAATATATTTCTATCATGTTGTTTCTTAGATACCTACTTAATGTATTATTACTCTTTACTAAGTAAATTAAATTTAAAAGAAAAAATAAAAATGTGAAAATGAAATGCCAGAACAATCATGTATTGTAATAGAAAATTATTTTTGAAAAAAGAATTCTTGTTTGGTCATAACATTAAAAATATAAGCACCTATTTTATTTTTTATTTAGATTCTAACAAATTCATCTTACACTATTATCTATATATGTAATATCCCTTTTTAAGAGATTTAAGAGAGAGATAAATACACTTTTTTTGTTATTAAGTTGTTGAAGAAAATATTGGATTACTATATAAAATCTCCTGGTATCTAATCCATTGAAGTATTCCTTTAAAACTATATTTCATGTATGTCAGGTAGGGTACAGCCTTAAAAAAGGTAATTCTTCCATTTATTGCTTTTTTGATAATTAAAAAAATATCATTTTGGATAATCTTCTTTGAATAAAACTGCAGATGTTAGCAAAATGACAAAACAATGAACAAATATATAAATTTAATACAACTCCAAAATCAACCAAAACTACTTTTTAATTGTTTTAAAATTTAAAATTGGTATTCCTAATCCTATTTGTACTCGTGTCTTATTACCAGTTGTTAGGAAGCATTTTTATAAACATCGTTTTTAATCGAAAGCTTTTTTACCGGTGTGGAGCACTTGCTAAAATGTGCGTCCGACACTTTTTGGAATCCAGAAATCTTATTCATTTACAGCGTAAGTACTTCGGTTAAGTAAATAATGTGAAGCAAAGCTGAAGCGAACGCTTCTTGTTGGTGGATCGCACGTTCATCGTTTTGGCGCCATTAAATTAATTTGCGATTTGCGGACGATATCGTCATCATGGCTGAGACCGCAAAGGACCTGCAGAAAATGGTGCAAAGCCTGGCTGAATCTTCTGCAGCATCGGTCTCCGGATGAACTGGTGAAACCAAGGTCATGTTTAACGAGCACGTTGATCCGGGACCGATCACATGACGGCACCTCCTCGAAGTGGTTTCGGAGACGTTTACCTAGGGCAAACGCTCCAACTAGGTAGAAACAACTTTGAGGGGAGGCCAACAGAAGGATTCGGCTGGGCTGGGCAGCTTTTCATAAGCTTCGTCGAGTTTTCTCGTCACCCATCCCACAGTGCCTCAAATCGAAAGTCTTCGATCAGTGCTGTCCTCCCTTTTTGACCTACGGTGCCGAGACTTGGACACTTACGGTTCGAGCTGGTCCACAAATTTAAAGTCGCTCAGCGAGCTATGGAGAGGGCTATGCTCGGAGTATCTCTGAAGGACCATCAGAAATGCACGTGATCCGTCAGGAGAACCAATCACTGACAGCCACCGGATTAGTAAGCTGAAGTGGCAGTGGGCCGATGTCATATAAGCCGCAGAACTGACGACCGCTGGAGTCGAAAAGTTCTGGAGTGGAGACCGAGGCTCGGCAAACGTAGTGTAGGACGCCCTGCGGCAAGATGGAGTGACGACATTCGCAAAGTGGCCGGTGTGGGCTGGATGAGAATAGCCGAAGATAGGAAGCGGTGGCGTGCATTAGGGGAGGCCTATGTCCAGCAGTGGACTAGCGCAGGCTGATGATGATGATGATTTTGATACGTAAACCAAAAAAAGTTAAAATCAGTAAAAGTCTTATTCGGCTGTAGTATACAGCTAAAATATTGTGCCACATTCATGTGAAATTTGATGTCATAGGTAGTAAGTTCAATGTGCATTACTTTGCATTGTTGAAATAAATACTTAATTTCAATCGTTTCTGTAGAATTTGCAGTACAATAGTGACCAATCGATAATATTTTTAAGATACAAATTTAAAAATATTAAAAACCTTTTTTTAAAACCTTTTTTTGGGGTTTTTGGGGGGAAAATTTTTGGGGGAAAAAAATTTTTCCCCCCAAAAAGGAAAATTTTTTTGGGGGGGAAAACCCGGTTTTTAAACCGGGGGGCCCCTTAAATTAATTTTCCCCGGAAGGGTTTGGGAATTTTTTCCCCCCCCCAAAAAAAAAAATTTCCCCGGGGGTTTTAAAGGGGGGCCCCCTTTAACCCGGGGTTAAAGGGAAATTTGGTAGGCCCTCCCCCTTTTGGCCCGGGGGGGAACCGGGGGCCCAAAAAGGGGGGGGGGAAAAAAAAAGGGGGGAAAGGGGTTTAAAAATCCCCCCCCCCCCCTTTGAAAGGAAAGGGCCGGGGCAGTGGTTCCCCTTTGGGAACCTGGGCCCGGGTTAAAAAGGGGGGTTTAAAAAGGGGGGGGGAAAAAAAAAAACCCCCGGGGGGATAGAAAACCCAAAAAAGGGGCCCCTTTTTTGGGGGGCAGTGGGCCAAAAAAAAATTTGAGAAAAAAAAAGGGGGGAAAATTTGGCCGGGTTGGCCCAAAAAGGGCCCAAAATTTTTTAAAAAAGGGGGGGTTTTTGGTTTTTTTTGGAAAAATAAATTAATTTTTCTTTTTTTTTGGGGAAAAATGAAAAAATTTTTTTAAAATTTAAAAATATTACTAAAAATACTAAGTTTTTACTTATATCTATTGCGGCAGTTCATATAACTGCTACTTTTTCATTGAGTTAGGTAGTTTTTTTACATTTCTTTAACCTTCATGGAACGAAGAGTCGACTCAATCACTTGTGTCACTTTGTGACCTGTGTTAAAATTCAGAGTGGGTAGAAAGGTCAAGGATGTTAATTGAAGTGTTTTTAGTGCTCATACGCGATATTAATAGATTCAATTTTAAACTAATAATAATATAATAATAAAATTTGTAAAAACATAAAAAATTGAGGTGTAATTAAAACATATTCAGACCCACATGTTTTCTCCCGGGAACTTAAAATTATTAGAAAGATAAAAAAAATTATATAATTAAATGGTTAAAAGTTTCAAAAATTACCTATTTAAAAAGAAATTTACATTAATTTATGGGACAAGGGTACAAGATAATGTTCATTTACAAAATTGTAAAACAATTAAATTAAATAAAACTGAACAGTGTACATCTCTTAAAAGTCCTTACCGCACAAAAATTCAGTTAAGTTATAATAGCACTTATCAATTTAACGTAGTCGCAGTTGCTTTTTAAATTGAAATTGGTTAAGATCTTTAAGTTCTCTCGGTAACTTATTGTAAATAATTGGAGCCATACAAAATACACTATTCCGCACCCGTGATGTTCTAGCTCTTCGTATGCATAATTTGGTATTATCTCGTCGATTTCTTATAATAAAATCCTACACCCGTGTAAACAGTGACGGATTACTTCGCACAAAAACTGCTATTTCAAGAATGTATAGTGAGACCAAAGGTAAAATTTTATTGTCTTTAAAATAATTTCTGCAACTGTCTCTCACTTTAAATCTGAACATGGCTCTTATATACTTTTTTTGTGCCTTTAAAAGTAACTATTTATGATTCCTACAAAAATTATTCCATATCGCAGTTTTGAATCCACTATACCGTTATAACTGCCTCCGAGCCTAGTGGATAGGTGTGTGCTTTAGAAACCGGAGGTCGTGGTTCGAATCTGGGGACTCAACAAATTTTCATTGTTGTTTCCTAGTTGGTTAGAGCAATTTGGGCCGATCACCCAATTGTCCGAAAAGAGATGATCCATGCGTCGGATGGGCTGTAAAAGTCGGTCCACCCACCAACCCGCATTGGACCAGCGTGGTGGATACGGTCCAAAACCTCTAATGGATAGGGTGTATTAGGGGAGGCCTATGTCCAGCAGTGGACTCATCAAGGCTGATGATGATGGTTTTATCTTATAATCATTTTGGCTGCGTTGAGTTAATTTTATGATATTTTTTAATTTATTTGAATATTCTTTAAAGCGTATCTTGTTATATTTAGTTGGCTTTAATCTGTAGGTCCATAGTAATTCTCTTTTTCTTTTACTACATATTTTTACCGCGTGATATCCATTTGAGGTTTTTAAATGTTCTTATGGTCACAGATTTAAAATGAAAACATAAATTGTAATAAAGTTGGAAGTCAGTTATAAAATAATTGAAGGATTGGTTTGGATCATTTGTGTTGTAAACGTCAGTAAAAGAAATGTTTGCAATGCAGGTTTGAAACTTTTTCATGTTATCTTCACTAAAATCTCTTCGTTGAATTCGCCAATAATTTAAATCATATTTCGTTTTAATACGGCAGCCCAGTATTTGAGCGGTGTGGTCTGAGAGAGCAAGTTCGATTACCTCAGAATTACAATTCTGATGCATATTATGTGCAAAATTATCCAGACAAGTTTTACTTCTAGCTCTTGTAGGTTGATTGATTTCTAATTTAAGGTTATAATTTAGAAAAAGGCTGTTCAGTTGAGATATTGTACTAAAACGGAGTAGGCTAGTTTCGTCGATTGGCAACCATGGGAGGGTAAGCGACCACCTGAAGCATTTGCTTTATTAAAACGCACGAAACAAAGAGTTATATTTCCGCATTGAAAACAAAGTTTACAATATAAATAGTAGATAGTAGCAGCTAGATTAGAAAAATTATAATATAAGTGCTAATTTACAAACAACACTCTTCTGTTAAATTTCTGTTAAATTATCATTAGTATTGTGTAAGCGGTGTACTGCTTTAATCATATTTCGATTAAAGCAGTACACCGCTTTAGATTTCTTATCCTGTGTTTTAAGACCCCCATTGCCAAATAAAATTTACGATCACTTTAATATTTAAGTCCATTTGTCTATGCAATAAAGGTTTTACACCGTTGTGATGCGAAAAAGTAAACTAAATACCATTAGTTCTTTACCCAGAGCGCTAAGCTCGATCTGTAGCCCAAGTAAGAAAATTACGAAAATAAATCGATGTATGATTCTATCGTAGGTAACGAGTATAAATCACCACTGGCAATAAAGTAAGATGATTTTATTTACGCAACTTAAAGTCTTGCCCATATAATCATTTATAAAAATGAATGTTTAAAATGATTCATAAATGTTAAACGATTTGTAGTAAGTATGTCTAGATCATGGAAGTAATAAGTACCTACCCCACGCACCTTGGTGAGTATTTGGAAACGCACATTTTTGATGTCTGGGTGTGAAAAACACATTAAACCAAAATCGAGTTTGACAACTTTTTTTGTATGCATAGTTAATTAAGTGGGATTCATATTGCAGATTAAATAATTGTGATTTTTAAGCTTTAAGCCATTTTATAAAAAATAGTTCCCAAAATCTCATTACCATTCTTGCACAATTTTCAACCGTTACGATAAGAAAAACTAAATCACACTATGATTATATCAATAACATTTTTGTTATTATTCAGTAAATATAATAGTTACTGTATAAATTTAAACAATGATACTACTACTACTACTACTAATAGAAAATATACCTACAATATTAAGCACGTGTTATGCGTATAAACCCTCCTTTTCACTCACTCTATCTATTAAAAAAATCGCATCGAAAACCGTAGTGTAGTTTGAAAAATTTAAGCACACATAGGGATATAGAGACGGAGAAAGCGACTTTATTTTATTCTATGTAGTGATAAAGAACAGTTTCGGTTCATTTTATACCAACCCTTCGCACCACTTACCGTTCGCGAAAACTGAAAGTGAAATATTACTGTACCCAATGGTAAATGTAATCCTCTAAACGACTCCCCATCAAAATCTCCGTGCCCACTAGTGACCTGAGCAGACCACTCATCTTAAAAATTAATAATGTACAAAAGGTCAAAATAAAATCTTCTTAACGTTCGTGTCTCCTAAATGTAAGTTATTTGTTCAGATTAAATTAATTAATGATCTAAATATTTGCCATAAGAGTATAGGTATCTAGTCTGATAACTTCTTTAGTCTCATAAGTCTAATAAATAATGCAACGTACACAAACGTTTCTAAACAAATACTTACCGTTTTACTATTTACCATGTTTCCCGTTCACATTTTCCCCGAATGGTAAGGAGCAAGCTGGAATGGTAAGTAGGAAATTTTGCTTTTTAAATGTAATATTGTTTTAATACATACTATATTTCAATTGCCGTATAAATAACTAAGCCAATAGCCCTGTTTGCGCTTTTTTTGTCACTGTCAATCTTCTCTTACAGTAGTGGTTTGATATTTGTACAGCAACTTATTCAATAAATAGGTACGGATATGAGTTGTTAGTGCATTCGTGGTCTGGCGGAAATAGCCCTTGCTTTTTAAACTGGAGGTCATGGGTTCGAATTCCGCGGGAAAAACAACATTGTATTATAATTGTTTTTTGGTTGGTTAGGACAATTAGAGCCGAACACTTAATTGTCTGAAAAGTAAGATGATTCATGCGTCGGATGGCCATGTAAAAAGTCGGTCCACCGAACATGCATTGGACCAGCGTGGCGTGCCGTGCATTAGAAGAGGCTTATATCCAGCAATGAATTAACACAGGCAGATGATGATGATGAGTTGTTAGCTCCAAAACCGTAATCTATAAAGATTGGTCCATGCTATTTGGTGCATGTCACTTGTCCTTAAAGTCCATTCGTTCTAGAATACGCTAGTTACCTCACAATGTTTTTCTGAGGGGTTATGAAACAATGGTGACAATAAAATGTCTACAAAAGACGGACGGCAGATGGCGTTCAAACCATTTACTTAAAAATTCCAAGTCTGAAGCTGTAATCACTGGGCTACCAGTGCTCTCATTGCGGATTACGTCCTAATACCTCCTAACTCTTACAATAGTTGACAAGAGATCTATGGAACAGTAATGGATAATAATTATGACGTGCAAAACCATTAGACCTACATATATGTTACATCACGTTTCTTAATATTTTGAGTGGGATATATCTTTACCATATTTTTAGCAGGGAAATAATTTAATGAAAAGGAGAGTACCAGAGAAATCTCTTAGAAAAGAAGAGAACAGAAGGAGTTTTTATACCAGTTTCCATTAATGTGAGCAAGGTCAATGATAAAATTCAAAAATTTTCTTTACCGTTTCTTTAATTTCTCTATACTGTTTGCACAATAATTTCAGATCCAAATTGTGACGTTTACAATGTTTTATTTTTTGGCCTAATGCATTTTCTTGGATGCGTATGCTATCAGCGTTGCTTTGATTATCTACAGAACAATTGTGTAAGTTCTATTTTTTCATTCTTTAAAAATTGTCCTTCTTCTTCTTATGCCTCTCTATTACAAGAGGTTGGCCGTCAGTACTGCAAATTTCGTCTTATTTTGCGCTAAACGGAAGTTCCCCTGCACTTGTGATTCCGGTCCATTCTCGTATATTGCGCAACCATGACTTCTTACGTCGTCCAACGCGCCTTTTTCCTTCAATCTTTCCCATCATTACCGGTTGAAGCAGCTGATATCTATCATGTCGAAACACGTGCCCGAGATATTCAACCTTTCTCTTTTTAACGATGCGAATTAATTTTCGGGTTCTGTCTACGCGATTAAAAACTTTGTCATTCTAGACTTTTTGTACCCAACTTATACGCTGCATTAGTCTATAACACCACATCTCGAACGTTTCTAATCGTCTTCTGGTATCCTCCTTGAGAGTCCACGCTTCACATCCATACATTCCCACTGGCCAGATGTAGCACTCGAGAATGCGAATTCTTAATTTAAGGCTCATTTGCCGGCAACATAAAATCTTCCTCATTTTATTGAATGACGCTCGAGCTATCTCTATACGGGTTTTAATCTCTTGGTCTGATTCCCATGCTTCATTGACCCAAGCTCCAAGGTATATTGCCGGACTCTCTCAAGATCCTCACTTGCTACTGCAATTAAACACTTAGGTTGCAATGAAAGATCCCTCGATATCACCATGAATTAGGTCTTTGTGGTGTTAATGGATAAGCCAGCTTTTGTACTACTTGCATAGACTCTGTCTACAATAATTTGCAAGTCACTCTCTGATGAAGCAATGAGAACTGTGTCATCGGCATAGCGCAAGTTGTTAATGATTTGTCCATTAACTTTAATCCCAATATCGATTCTCTCGAGAGCCTCAGACATTATAGCCTCTGAGTAAACGTTAAAAAGTAAGGGGGATAGAACACAGCCTTGACGAACTCCTCGGCAAATATTGACCTCATTTGTATATTCATGTTCTACTTTCACTATTGCTCTTTGGTTTTCGTACAAGTTCCTTATTATTTTAATGTCTTTACCATCCAAACCAATGTCAATTATGCGTTTCATTAGTTCCTCGTGTTTTACACGGTCAAATGCTTTTTCGTAATCGATGAAACACAAAAAAATCATCAGTCATCGACCGGTGGTAGGTCCCCTGTTTACAGGAGACCGTCTGGGTGGGTACCACCGTGGTGCCTGTTTTTGCTGCGAAGCAGTAGTGTGAAAACACTGCTGTGTTCCGGTTTGAAGGGCACCGTAGCCAGCGTATTTACTGGGTAAACGAGACTTAACACCCTATGTCTCACGGTAGGCAGCGCGTTGGCGATACCACTGGTATTGCTAATGTCTATGGGTGTCGGTGACCACTTCCCATCAGGTGGCTCGACTGCTCGTCTGCCTGCGTATGCCATAAAAAAAAAAGTCTGCATATCACATTTTTGTACCAAGATATTGAGTGCAAATAGTGCTTCACGAGTGCCAACTCCCGATCAAAAGCCAAATTGATTGTCATTCAATTGTTCATCACACTTTATTCTGATTTTATTGCACAATCGTCAAGAATACCTTTAGTACATGACTCATCAGGCTAATGGTACGAAAATCTTTGCACATCCTTGCATTACTTTTCTTAGGAAGGGTAATGAAAGTTGATTTAATCCAGTCATTCGGGAGAGTTCCAGTGTCGTATATTGTGTTGAGAAAGTTAGTCAGTAAGTCAATCTGCTCGTCTTTTAAGAGTTGTAATACTTCAATTGGTATGTTGTCTGGTCCAATTGACTTACCTTTCTTGGCTGATTTTAGTGCGTACAGAACCTCTGATTTCATAATATATGGGCCTGAGTTATTATATTCAAGTATAGTAAGATTTCTGGATGGATTTGCAAACATTTTAGAGATGTATTCGCTTCAAACTTTTATCTTACTTTCAACATCCAAAAGAAGACTTCCTCTGTCGTCAATCAGGGGATAGCTACGGTTCCACCCTACCATATCCTTAATTTGCTTGTACATATTGAAGTTATCAGGTTTCCGATGCAACTCATCCATGATTTCACATTTACTTGTAAAATATGCTTTGCGGGATTTAGCTATTTCTTTGCAAATTATTTTATCCAGTTCTTTGTATCGAGTTTCATAAGTATGTTTGCAAAGTCTTTGCTTTTCCATTAAGTGTATGTTTTGGCACTCAACACACAATTCTTGTATCGACTGTTAACCATAACTTACTCAATCTTGTTACGAATAATGTGTTCTGAAGTGTGTTCAGTGAAGTCCAGGTATACAGTCTTCAAGGGGGTAACTTAAAAAGCGTGTTTGTTATGACTAGATCATGCTCCTGTTAAAATTCTATTAAAGTATCTCCTCTCTCGTTCCGTACACCGAGGCCGTCCGTAGGCCTCTGTTACATCTGGAACTATGTTACTACCAACCTTTGCGTTCATGTCTCCCATTATAATATTTATCTCGTGTCTCTTCGTCCTCTTTAGAAGGGTTTCGATTTGAGAATATAATTCATGCACTTCTTCTTGTGGTCTATGTTCAGCTGGTGCGTATATTTGAATGATGTTAATACAGCTGGGTTTGGCGTTCAATTTGATCATCATTACTCGGTTTGACAGTGGTATAAAGTTGGTTACCGCTTTAGCAACGTAAGATGCCAGCAAAATACCAACACCATGACCTTCATATGTATGATCATTTCCGGAGTGATACAGTACTTTACCATCGGGAGTTACGTATTTACTATTCTTTTGCCACTTAGTTTCACTTATTCCCAATATATTAATCCTTAAGCGATCCATCTCTTTAATTGCATTGAAAAGTTTACCACCCTGATATAAGCTTCGCGCATTCCATGTTCCTATCCTCAAAATTTTCCGCCCGGAGATTCTTAGCACCCCCTGACCCATTTAAGGGTCGCCGGGAACTCGGGGTCATGGCTTTATTCGACTTTTCCATTACTGACAACAAGGGAATTATAGTGCAGTGGTTTCCCGTTGCTTTCTGCACCAGGACTTTATGTTCAGTCAGGAAAATTGTCCAATATGTTCATTTGTAATTTTCAAATCACTTGGACAACAGGAAAGAGCTCTACCAATTCATCTTACAGCTAAAAATAAAGAAAATAAAACCTTATGCAAAAGTCGTAAATGTTGTTGCTATAAAATAAAAGTTAAGCGATTTTTTTTGTGAGAGTGAGAGGGCAATGTAGCGTACGTTGCCCTCTCTCTAAAAAAAACAAAAAGTAAAATAACAAAAGATAATGTTAATGTTATTATAAACTTACGTAAAAAAAGTAAATTTAAATTTCTTTTTAATTGACCATCCTGACATAATGATAATAATAGTTTTTATCGCAGAACAGAAATATTTTTAACGAACGAATCCATAAAACGCGATTCGATTTGATACAGTCTATTGCCTACTCGCTAAAGCAAAATCTTTAGTCACCAAACTTCAGAAACGTCATTGAAAGTTAATTTACTTATCAAGCTTAACTTTTAGCTTTTAAATTTTGTAATAAATGCGTATCTTTACTGAAACGAGAGTTTTATTAGTATAACAATCAATACCTATATGTAGAATTATAAACCAAGTCATAAATTAGGCACAGGTTCTATACAGTTTAGTAAATAAATAAATTATCTCTTAAAATTTATGTAATGAATACTATTTTTGAATAAAATGGAAAAGAATCTCGCCAATCCAGTTGTAACATCAGTAGGCAATTCATGGGTTGTGTGCAGATCTAAATCACATCCAGGCCGAATATACTACTTTAATACATATACCGGCGAAGCAGCATGGAATTTAAGCGAAGTCGAGGTATAATTTTTTAATGTATTGTTATTTATAGTCGTCTGTAATGTATTATTATAATAGAGGTAATAATCGAAAATTAAGCTTTTTAGTCTCACACGCAACTACTTATTTATTGTTGTCTATTAATTCAATTTCTTACAAATAAAATAGTTTCGATGTACCTAAAAAAACATCTTAATTGACAGTAATACATGCATCAAAGCTGAATATTAGGAAATCTATTTAAAAACTAATGAGCGTAAATAAATAATTGCAGTTCTTTTTTCTACATGAAAGATAGATCAAGCCTTCATTCACAGGTATAGGGCCCTAGTGTGTGGCCCGTCTAACCAGAATGTGTAAAGTTACACAATTAAATCAGCTGTTAAATTGGCAATGGCTCAGCATGCCTTTTCTTTACAGGAAACTTACACTTTAAACACCTTTATTAAGCCATTTTATATGATATTATATATTTGCTTTTTTTAAAATTTATGTTAACATGTAATAATTTAATATACACATGTTATTTGCAGATAGAAAAGGCAAAGAAGACTACAAAAATTATTGAAAATTCAGGAGTTAATATGGATGGGTGTCCTGAGCCCAAAGATCCACCATTAGATAATCCAAATCAGAATTATCATTTCAATAGAAACTTGAAAATAGTAAAAAACTCTGACATTTTTACCAATAAGGTATTAAGTGATCCAACAAAGCAAACAAAATTAGTAGCACCATTTGGTAGTGTCCAATGTTGCAATCACATAAATCCATTAGGTCATGTGGGCTTAAGCATTCCAATATCATCAGGCTTAAACGCCAATATATGGAATGTTCCAGTACCTCAACAGTTGCTTGTTCCAAACTCTGTATCGCCAGTAATAAATCAGCCTCAATACCATATTGATGTGCCTCAAAATTTTCATGATAATGCAGTAAGATATGTGGAAACAACCTCTATACCATTACATCAGCGTTTTGAACAACAAAAGAATGTCAGTAATAATGATAGCAGTACAAGTACGGGGTCTATACTGAAAAAGTTTAATTTGTCTTTGGGTAACAGTAGTTACAAAAATGATGTTGGAGACAATAAAGACCTCCGGCAATTGTTGTCTCGGAAAAGAAATTGTGATTATTCTATGACAGACAAAAAAAAACCTTTCAACAGTGAGTATTGATAATTTATTTTAATTAAAGTTTTTATATATTTTTTTTATTTTACTTTTAAAAATACTTTCCAGAACATAGATTAGAAGGTGATATTCCTAAAGAAACTGATGAATTTGATTATCGACAAGAATACATATCTATCCCAGATAATGTAAAGGTACATTAAATTTATTTTTTTTACATTTATTCCAATCCTAAAATAAGTGCAAGATATAATGTATATTAAACAAGATTATTGCATGCTTGTTTTTTGATTTTACATTAAATTTTTAGTGTAACTAGTCTTATTATAAGTTAATTTTATTTCTACTTCAATCTATTATTTTTTAAATATTTTTTAGCAATAACCATTTATTATTTAAAAATAATAATACCCAAGAAGATTTGGAATCTTCTAATACAAGAAGTTGTAAAAGTTTATGTAATATTTCATGATCTTTATACCATTTGCTGTTTACTCAGTTTCAAGATTAAATGTAGATAATGCTGTGTGCATTATTACAAATATTCTCAACTTAACTTGATTATTCCAGGTGGCATTTAACAGCACAGTATTTCAAAAGATAAGAAAAATCGATGTTTCAAGGCTTAAAACAATTGCCAAGATCAATGACTCTCAGGACTTGTGGTATATTTTAGCTGATGCAAATATATTTATGTACCATTACCAATTTTTGAAAATTCTATTGGATTCAGGTATGTATTAATGAAATGTATATTTTTATGTCAAGCATAATTCAAGTCAAATATAATTTTATGAAAAGCTTTAATGGTTTACTAACTACATTCACATGTGGATAATAGAAATTATTAAAGTTATGTATCTAACATAACTTTAATTTATAGAAATTATTAAAGTTATGTATCTAACATAACTTTAATAATTTCTATTATCCACAAGTAAATCATTTATGCCTCCGTAGACTAGTGGTATGGGCGTGTGCTTTAAAACCGGAGGTCGTGAGGTCGAATCCTGCGGGGACTCAATAAATATTCATTGTTGTTTCCTAGTTGGTTAGGTCAATTTGGGCCGATCACCCAGTTGTCTGAAAATTAAGATGATCCATGCGTCGGATGGCCATGTAAAAAGTCGGTCCACCCACCAACCCGCATTGGACCAGTATGGTGGGATATGGTCCAAAACCTCCTTATGGATAAGGGTGTATTAGGGGAGGCCTATGTCCAGCAGTGGACTATCATAGGCTGATGATGAATGAATGAAATGAAAATCATTTATGTGTTTACCGAAAATGAGTCCATACATTTTAACTTTATTTTACATTCCCAGAACAGGCTTCGAGTTATTTTATTCTCATTTATTATTTTATATTCCTTAATTAATATTTGATACATCTATTTTATTATATTCTTATACATTTTCAGATGATGAATGTCACCTGATGGTAATGGAAAAAGTTATTGATGATATTCAATGTTTAAACCAAAGTAAAAATAAATTATCTTGCATTGCAAAGTATTTTATTTTTAAAAATATCAGGGCTGGTAAAGCTGTTGTTGGTAAGTATTCAAAGAATTAACTTATTACAAATGATGTTATGAATTGCTTTTAGGTATTTTTATCAATAGTTTTCGGGCAAACAAAGTACTGGCTAACTAATGTTTGAGTATTACTTTGTTTCTGATGTCAAGCTTTCATATTTATACCAGCTTTATACATTTCTTTAAATATACAGGAAATTAGGATATTACGATGCAAACACATAAGATTTTTAAACTATGGTTTTTACAAATTGAAAATTTGGAATTTACATTGAAACAAGTAATCCTGATTAACCTTTTTTTTTAGCAGTTACTATGAGAACACTAAGTAGATTTTTATAATGCATTTACTAGCGTTTTATGGTAATGTAGCATTTTATTTTCTTTTAGTTAAGGACGACCCAACAATGGACAGAGAATCTAACATTTATATGCTTGATTATTACCTGAAGTTTTTGAAAGAAAATTATAATATTGTATGTAAATTTTTGCACATATTTGGTATTTTCTGTGTTTGTTTCTCGATAATAGCATTAAAACATCGGTTTCAGGTATTGTTGTGCAATAACACCAAACTTCACTTCCACGAAAAGGCGGCTAACATACCCATATATACCGTGAACGAAATAAAATCTATTCTTAACAACGATATTATTGAAAAACACATACCCAATAAAATGGAATCAAATTTAACCGACAGCAGGAAAATTAGGATCACAATACCTAACGCTGAAGCTCTACTAAATAATCAAAATTTATCTGAATCAGGTTCGATAGTTTCAAATATCGATACTAATTGTAAGAAAGGTAATATTAACGTAGAAACGAGAGCGGTCGACCAGTACCAAGAAAAAACTAGCGTCGACATTGGAATACAAACTGATGCTAACATTGGAAAGAGTTTTCATACAATAGCTACTCAGACAACTCTTGATTTCAATCTGCAAGATAAAAATTCCCTTACACCAGTCAAAAGCAAACCCATTAAACTAACACGCGCACTATCCAATCAAAGTTCGAAGAAAGAGGAAACGGAGAAGAGAAATTTTAAATGGCGCAGGAAAAGATCAGCGAATCATTTGGAAAATAATGAAACACAAGGTCAGGAAAGCACACCAATGGATAGTTTATCTAACGAATTAACGGAAAAGAGACCACGACTGATGGATTTAAATGAGGAACAGCCTGATAATGTTTACAACAGAGAGCAAGCTAGTGCGAACGACAGAGACAATTTGTCTGATATTGTTGAAGAGACAACCAATGTTATTGAAACTATAAAAAGCACTGAAATTATTAAAAATAAACCTAACGTCGAGAATGAGTGTGTGAGAAAAGTCATGTTTGAAGTAACGGGGCAGGTCATGGAGGAATATTTGAAAATACGCAGCGACGAGTGGATCTCGCGTTTCTTGCAGATAATGGAGGAAGCGCTCTCTCAAGTTTTGCAGAAAGACCCAACACCCCATTCCTTGTCTCCGCCGTGGACTTTGCACGAAGCGGCACAATGCATTAAAAAGCTATATCTGACTAATTATGATGTTGTCGACGGCGTCGATAAGCTTTCGGATATCCTTACCAAATCCAGCGATCGAAAAGGTATATAATTGATATAAATTAGGATTTTGTAATAATAACATATCTTTGCAAAATAAAAGTAGAATTTCGTATGGAAACTAGATATTAAAAATTCACTTACTTTTGCTTTTAAATTATTACACTTTATATATAACACGTAATTCATAACCGCCTTCGTTGTATAGTGTATATATATTATTGAGTTTAAAAAGATGCAAAATCGTTGATTTTGAGTTGGTCAGCGCACTATGAGCCGATCAAAGAATCGATTGAAAAGTTAATGGTTTAAGAGTCGGTCCAACATTCAGACGACGGTGCCCTATAAATTTTAGAAATTAAGTCCATCAATCGAATAAGGTGTATCTTTATATTGAACTAACTAGCGACCCGCCACTGTTTCGCACGGGAGCTATGCTTATAGAAAATATACCTAAAATATTAAGCATGTGCATGGATTAGAAGCCGACTCGATTATAACTTGGGACAGTACCTAAATGGCACATTATAAAGATACGCTTAGAAATAGGGACACAATTAAAAGACATATGCCAAGCGGCTCATCGGTTATCTTTGTTCTGTTTGAATTGTTCACAGTTGTTTCCAATATATATCATGTTGTGTTAATTTTGCAGGAAAAGTGAATATTCATATGGAACCAGAACAATTTATGAAAATGTACAGCTACGGTGTGCATTTAATCGACAGTTTGCAGGTAAATTATATTTTCTAATAAGCAACGGATTTTTTGTTAATTCTAACAAGCTGAATTGTAAAATTTACAATATTTTTGAAATTAATCAGTTTTAAATATAATTTCCCGCTTTCTCCATATTTCGGAGGTTGTGGTTTCGAATTCTGCGTGGACTCAACAACTTTTCAACGTTGTTTCCTAGTTCCTTAGGGCAATGCGAGCTGATCATGCGGTTATCTGTGGAGTAAGATCATACATACGTCAAATGGGCGTGTAAAAATCGGTCTTGCGCCGTATATAACTCTGGTCGTGTCCGTTATCCGTCCTATTACGGACTACGTGAGTAGAGGAAGAATTCCTGTGTTTGCGCGTACACTTGTGCACTATAAAACCTCCTGCGTAGTTGGTTAATTTGTAATCAAGGACGCCGTGGTGGAATTCAGCTCGGACATTATCAATTATTGATATGTCTGATTTAAGGTAATAAACTCCGAAAACGAGGACATCCAAAGCGCTGCAGAATCTTTGGCACAATTGCTAAGTGACATTCAGAGCCCCAATGCTGACACGAGCCATAATGATGTATTTACTGATGTACCACTGGATAATAGCATATACATTTGCACGAACAGTGAAGGTAATTAATATTTATATAAACCATAAACAATTCTATTATTATTTAATACTTTTTATCGTTGGTACCTAGCGTTAGGGGCTTGGGTCTGAGAAGTTATTTTCACTTTTCTTGCTTCTAGTTTGGTAACTATGAGTGCAAATTTATCATCTTATTTATATCTGAACTATATGATTTTTGCAATTATGTTTAATTTATTAACATTAATACCTTGGTAACAAGAACAAAGAAATATTAGTTTAATTCTATATAAAAGGCTATTTCATCTGTTTAACACTTTTCCAACCCTATGACGCCGGAGAGATCAGAGCCATGTAAGACAAAATCCATTAAAACAGAGTTTCATGTAAAACATGTGTAGCGTTATTCACTAGAATAGGTTCTTATTGTTGAACCGCCACCATAAAAAATCCTTGCGTGATATTCAACCAATACCACAACTACAAAGAGTTCGACATTTGACATTTATAAATTCCGTATTTTATTAATAATTTATGAAATAAAAACTGAATCATGTGTTTTAAATGAAGGCTTGTCACTTTCTGTAGTTTTTAAATTTTTTCTGGGTTGTTAGCTTTTGTTGTATTTTATTTAGATATCAACATTGCTGTCGCAACTCGCGGAATAACGGAACAACATTCTAATTTAGCCGCAACTCTAAACACTGAAAGAAACCCGAGTGGTATATTATGTTTTACATATCATTTTTTGATTTTAGCTTTATATATCTTTTCTTAGACATTGGCGTAATCTCATTTTTTAACAATAATCTAAATGATGAAGGTTGACAATTGGCGGAAAATAACTCTTGAATAGTCTTTAGTAAAGGTATTCATGACTGTTATGGTTCCATCATTATGGGAGGCTTTATTTCTCCCGCGAAGTAGTGTTATGCTAGTTTGCTGTTTCGTCTTAGATAGCCCCCTGTAGTCCATGCCCTAAATCAAGTTTATGGCATCACTTACTGCTTGGTAAACGTATAGTTCGTCTAGTCGCTACACCCAATACTAAAAATAAAGAGTAGAAACAGCGAGATCCCAAAATTGAAGTGGTCTTATTTTTTTATGAAAGAATGATAATACTTTAACGATAATTCTTCGTTAAAATGCCGGCTAAAGATTTTTATAAAAGTTTAACGTATTTTTTTATAAACATCGAATCTACTGCCGGTTCTCAGAGCTTACAACGCGTATTCTTCTGTTTACCTTCTTTAATTACTTCACTCAATTTAAAGGTTCAGAGGTGGAAAGAAATAGATCAGCATCAAATGTCAATACGCCAAGAAGGTTACAACACCACAGTTCGAATCTCTCCGATTTATCAAAATACAACTTAAGGTCGCAGTGGAAGACATCATTTAAGGTACGAAAGTGTGTTTTATCTGTCGGTATTTTTTTTTTAAATAAAGCCGTTAAGCAATTTTCAAAGCCGCTTTGAGTTAAAAATTAATTTAATTGTAGGATACTGATAGCATTAAAATTTGGGGTTTTGCATCCCTTCTATGGTAAATGTAACTCATACAGTGTTTAGAACCCCCGGGCCATTTGGGTTACGCTTTATGTTCTTGTATTTACTTTCTTTAATGAAGCATTTTGTGCCGCATTGCTAAACAATTTTACTCATATTACTCAGAACTGCAGACCCGCAACACCGAATCAATTCTTCAGAGTGGAATTGGAAGATCAGGAATCTGAATTTTTCAACAGTTTGAGCCTAAGAAAGAACGGTCAACAATTTGTTAATGCCAACGAAAATATTGGCGATGATGCGTGTACTATTGTGACCTCATCTCCGGTACACACGAATACTGAAAATCGCACTGAAAAAGAACCGAATATTTCACCAAGAATCGAACAACCCGAAGTAGAGAAACCAACCGAACAAAAGATAATAAGAAACTTCACTAAGGTCTTAGACTTTGAGAGTAAAATCATTGACAAGGAAAGCGAATTGATATTATTAGATATAAGCGATGATGAAGATCTGTGTTACGATTACGATTCGAGAGAGGAAGAGTTAAGCGATTATGATAAATTTTCTGAGGAAATGAATGAGGCAATAGACAAAGAATCGGAGACAAAAGCTCCAATACCAAGTCAGACGTACAATATGAAAATGGTTTTCGAAAAAGTCATACGCGAGATACGCGAAGCATTTTTGGTAGTTTATGCCTTTTGGTATGTACATTAGTGTTTTGTTTCGTCTAGTTCGATTCTTACAAGCTTTAAAATTGATATTTAACTGTTTTGTTCATAACGGTGGATTTTTAAACGAGGTTGAACAAGATGGCGCCGCCGGTATACCCACTAAAAAATCAACGGTTGCTCCTTTCTCATGTCGCTGTAGCCGGGGCCGCGGGCGCTGATCACAGTCTTGCCGGGCACCCTCTTGCCGGCCGCCCAGGGGTTCAGTGTCAGGGGAGAAGATTGCGCGCGTACACCACTCTTCCGCGCCCTGGCCTTCGTCTGCGGATAGCCAGGGCGCTGTAGGCCTTCCTGTCTCTTTCCGCGGCTTCCTTCTGGGCCGTCACGTTCTCGCAAAGCGCAAGGACGGTGCCCCACGATCGTTCGCTCTCTAACATCCCGCGCACTACGGCAGGAAGCGAAAGGTCGTGCCACACGACACTACGCAGCTCTCGCGTTGCTCAACCCAGGCTGGGCACTCCTCCAGCGTGTGCTGGACCGTCTTTTCTGCACATACGCCACAGTAGTGGCACTCCTCTGTAGGCTCCCTACCGGCCACGCGGCACAAGTACCTCCCGAAACAGGCGTGTCCCAAGAGAACGTGCGTCGCGTGGAATGTTAGGGAGCCGTGTCCTCTTTCGTGCCACCACTTTAATACGGGGCGTATGGCCTCCACTGTTCGACGGCCGACGCTGGGGTGCTCCAGTCGCAGCTCCCATTCCTGAATAGCAAGGGAGCGCAATTCCTCTCTGCGGCCCCTTATCTCTTCTGGGGCTGGCCTGCAGCCCCAAGACCTCACCTCCTCGCGCCAGAAATAGAGTGACGCGAGGATTTCTGCATCCAGGTCCCAGGGCAAGGAACCAGCCAACAGGCACGCCGCCCCGCCGGAGATGGTCCGATAGTATGGTCAGGATCGCCAACACCCTCTGGGATCTCCACAGTACCGAAGTGCTTTCCTTCTGGAGGGTGTCGGCCCACACGGGTGCCCGGTACAGGAACATAGACCTAGCCCCAGCGTACGGGGAGCAGTCTGCCGAGAGCTGCCGCTGCTCTCGCCACTCTAGGCGCGAGGCGCTCAAAATTGGCGCAAAACGACCATTGGCGATCTAGGACTAGGCCGAGATATTTCATCTTGGGTTAGAATCCTGCGGGAACTTTATAACTTTTCATTGTTAGTTAGGTCAAGACCGGCTGATCACCCGATTGCATGTAAAAAGTCGATCCTGCGTCATCGAGCTATGAGTATATAAAGGAATAGGGTGAGCACCTGTGTTTGCGCTTACGTAGTGGGCTGATATCTAATAAAGATTGGCCGCCGTAGTCGAAACTGACTTGAGGGATATTATTATTATAAAATCTTTTCAGTTTTTTCATGTGCACATATCTGTGTCATATATAGATATAAGTTGTCAAAATGAAACGCATAATTTCCATTTAAGCGATGAATCCCGTAAACGATTGAAAGAGGCTGGCCCTTCTGATGAACTTCACGTGCTAAGGAAAGCGAGGGAGACCCATACCACTGTTACTAACCTTTGCAGTGCATTAAAATGGTTCGTATCGTTCAATGACCTAAAGGTTAACAAACCTAACATATAATGTGAAGGACCTGCTATAAAAATTCTTGACTTTGTACTCACATTGCACGTAAAACACTTTTGAGTAATTATATTACTTTAAACGAATATTACATTTAGACACGCGATGTCATTAAATGTTTCTTAATAAATAAAAGACCGAATAGTATTGCATTGACATTAATAATTTAAATAATTTGACATTTAGCAGGGTTTTAAATATATATATTTTTCCTTTTTATTCAGTATTAAAAACAGAGATTACAAGGACATGGAGAATTTTGTAGTGGAATTCTTGAAATTGGAAAATAATACGGATTTGACATTTGATGAAAATGATTTTCAAGAATATAGGTAAGCTTTATTTTGACCTCTATTTGCAATTTAAGTTCAACTTTTGTTTTTAGTTATAGTTGCATTTTATGTTAAAGCAAATTAACAGCATTTTTATCAATGCCAAAGGAAAAAATATATTTGATATATAACGCCGTTAGAACTTTAGTATATATATTTTTTAGGTTTCAAATTTATTTTTCGATACATATCTTTTTATGTCCTAAGAATTTTCTACTTATTGCCTATTTTTTTTATAAAATTGTAGACTTTCTATTTTAGATATTTATTTCTGGTTTCAGAGATCTTATAACTAAGTGCATCGATCAAGCTGATTTGCTGCGGGAATCTGTTGAATATATAATGTCTTATTCATTATAATATTTGTCCACGGACAATGGTTTCATATGTTACATTGCTTTAACATGTACATGTGTGTAACATGATTTCTTTGTAATATACGTGATTTTAACTAGTTTTAATTGGTATTTCTTTTTTCATACCTTTTCCCTAAATCTGACTGAACTTCGATGCGTTTTTCTTTGTTTTGTCTTAGCACTGTTACAGTTTTTCTAGTAAAACAATGTTAGACAAACCTAGTTCTTGTCGCGTGTTAATGGTTTGATTGGTTTGTTATAAATTATTTGTAGTGTCGTAGTGATTAATAACCTTGACTGTTGTGCCATCGACTTTGTATTCGAGTGGAAACTTGGTTTATAAAAGTGATAAATTAGCAATGGTGCATGGAGAAGGCATCTTTTATTACATTGAAGTGGTGAATTGAAATTATACTATTTTTAAATAAGCGACATGATATACTCAATAGAGTACGTAATACGCGTACTCGGGATAGTGGTTAGTGTACGTCAAAGTGACCCACTGTTAAGGGTATAGGTTTGTTTCCTCCTACGTGAAAATATCGTATTACATACAGAGTGTTTATCTCGTATCTGGTTATTTTCTTCCATATGATATGTACTTAATTGCAAAAGAAAAGTTAGGGTTAATATTTATCAGCTGCCAAAGTGCGTTCGAGACAAGTAAGATTGTGTTCTGTTATCAACCCGAAATAATTAGAATGGAATTTTTACTCACTAAAACCAACTAAATTTAATCAAACAATTACATATTAAATCTTGCATAATCATCATCATCAGCCTGTGTTAGTCCACTGGTGAACATAGGTCTCCCCTAATGCACACCTCTATTTTGGGACTTTTCCCCCCAACCCACATAGCACCAGCGTGGTGGTATACGGTCCAAACACCCCCTAAATATCTTACATGTATGAAAATTCACATTTCACAAGTATAATGCAACCGCGTGATCAAATTTTTTTCCTCTAAATATTATTATGTATACGAATTTATCAACTGCTTGAATTGAGAATAAATGAGATATCGGACATTAAAACAAAAAGCAGGAGATGAGGCGCGCCTGTCGAGTTAGGCAGACGTCAACAAAAACTAAAGTTTTAATACTATATTGTAAAAAAAAAGCTTGAAAAAGTTAAAAACATTACTCATTCGGGTGTCATCTATTAAAATTAAATTATTTCTCTTAGTACGCCAGCCAATAAAATACAACGATATAACTACCAAATAGAAACTTAGATTAGATCACGAGTATATACTCGTATTATAATTAAATTTAAATTAATTTAAATTTATGCATTACCTTAATACTACATATAAGTACAGGGTATACTTCGCCTGACGCATAAAAATATTTTTTTTGCAAACCACTTTTCCAACGTCCAATGCGCGAAATCTTAGTGAATATTTTCCTTAAAAATATGTCTGCTAAGTACATATGCATTTGTTTTATTATGTAATATGAGTTTTGTTTATCGTACAAATATTTTGAATTTGGTTTAAGCTAAATTAAAGATATGGTAGATTCTCATTAACCACTAACAATGTACTGCATTATCTATTATTCAACAACCACTGGTTATTAATGCTATAAAACAACATGTTTGCAAAATGATTGAGTAAGTTTAATGTTAAATATTGTCCAGTATAACAATACTTGTATAATATTTTTATATATTAAATGTATTACATTTAAACAACATTTTCATAGAACCGAGAAAATTTAGATAAATTGGTCATTGTGTAAGTGAACAATAATGATAAAAATAAAATGGTACGGTTATTTATTTTCAATCTAGATAATTCTACACTGTAAATACATTTCTTAAATATTATATCGTTTGCGAAATGTTATATTAGCTAAAGGTGATTCAATGTAAAAGAAAATTAACTATTCTTTTCGTAACCTTTAATACTAAGTAAATATTTCACCTTTTTATGAAAGAAAATGGGTAAGTAGTAGTGTCCGACCGAACTTTCGGTTTCGGTTTCGGTTTCGGCCGAGTTTCGGCCAAAAATCAAGTTTCGGCCGCAGTTTCGGTTTCGGCCAAATTTGGCCGAAACTTTTGCCGAAACCGAAACTGGTTTCAGAAGTGTTTTCAATTTCAAAATAGTAGCGAAAGTTAAATGTATCATTGCTACAATCGAGCTCAGATCAGTCGATTTTAGTTCAGACAAACATTCCAAGTTTGACAAAAGAAATTGACGAGGGAACAAATAGTAGTGAGATCAAAATATATATTCAAATTCAAATATCTTTATTCAATATTGAAGTTTACACTTGTTTATTGATTGTCAAACACACTTCCACCGGTTCGGAAAAGGACGCCTCAGACCTGAGAAGAACCGGCGAAAGAAACTCAGCGAGCTATTTTTATGTCATCTTTTAAAAATAAAAAACAATTTGATAATTCGGCATTACATATTATGCAATTTTGAAACAAGACCTGGAGCGAGCATTCCATTACCAGGCTGTGTTATCATTTAAAAATTCATTAATATCGTTATAACCTTTAACACATAAACGTTCCTTGACAACCTTTTTAAATTTATTAATAGTTAAATTTGGAACGTTTACTGGGATTTTGTTGTAAAAACGTATACATAAACATAACTATGTCCCATAAAAGACTTTCTTATTCTTCGCAGTCTAGTTGCTGAAAGAAATAAATTATGTTATACTCCTTAGGAACCAAAAAATAAATACAAATAATACTGGAATGTGTAGCTCAGATATTTGTTATGTTAATAAAAAAATCTTCTAGTCTCTCTACTTTTTTTCTGAATGTAGTCATTTGTTTGCTATGTGTGGCGAAATGTTTTCGAAAAAAGAGAAAACCCAAGTGCGACCTTGTCATTAAAAACCACTGTTATAAAAAGTTAACAACGCACGAGATTTAATGCGGCTCAAAGGCAACATGAGAAGAGACTGCTCTGTCATAACCAATTGTCGCAAAGTGGGCTTCTTAATTTCGAGTAGGGAGAACGTACACGGAAGACGAACATGGTTGCAGACGTCCATCGAAGCCAGTAACCAAAAAGAAACAATAAGAATATGCTGCCATATTCGAAAAAACTGTTTTTAGCGATTAAAGATTTACCATCTGATACCTAATCCAAGAAACGAGCATTTCATATAGAGGTACTCAACGCATATTGACACAAATTTTGAATATGAGAAAAGTCTCCGCAAGATGGGTGCCGAGAATCAGGAACAAAATCGACTTCGAAGATATCGTTGGACAAGTTTTAAGAAGATTCTAAAAACTTTAAATCTAGTTTTGTGGCAGTGGACGAAACATCCCGAAGGATCTTCATGCCGTGGCCGTGGTATATGGCCTGGCCGGGGTATGGCCTCAATATTTTGGGACTCAGAAGTGATATTGTTGTTTGATTACCTGGAGCATGGAACCATCATTACAGATTATGCAGCTTTAATACCGAGGTTGAGAAATGCCGTCAATGATAAAAAAGAGGCAAACTTTGAACGGGCGAGCTGTTTCATCTTGACAACGTACCGGCACATAGGTTAGCTTTAGCGATGGCCACCGTTCAGCATGCTAGCGTACAATTGGTTGAGCATCTCCCTCTTCACCAGATCTGGCGCCTAGCTATTTTTCATCTTCTCTCCAAATTGATACAATACTTAAGAGGAAACATGTGTTAAAACTATATATAACAAGTAAACGATGTCGTGGTTTTTTGCAGGACCAAGACAATCCTTTTTTTAAAGGAATTGAAGCATTGGAAACTTGGAACGCGTGACTTGGTGTGCAGGTGGACTCGGAGATTATGTAGAAAAATAAATAATTAAGCTATCATAGTCATTATATTCTATCTCATTTTTACTTTTTGATCCCCCCTCGGAACTACAAATACAAACCAAAGTATTAATTAGTAAGATTTCAAAATACCAATACTTAGTCTTTAATGCAACAGTCACAATTATTAATTAATTTATTAATAACTCATATTGCTATAAGAAATTTATTTGAAAAGAAATTAATATATTTTTAATATTTTGTTACATAAAATATTATTAGCAACTGAAATAAACGATTACCACACGTTTAATATACTGTCTCCATTCCATGACTAAAATAAAGCAAAATAATAGACATAAAAGCTCCATATTTTAGTATTTTAAGAATTTTTATACTTGATCACGTGAGTTTCGGTTTCGGTTTCAGTTTCGGCCGAAACTGAAGCCACGGCCGAACTTTCGGTTTCAGTTTCGGTTTCGGCCGGAAAAACAGTTTCAGTCGGACTCTAGTAAGTAGTATATTAATAAAGCTGATCTAGTTTTAATATTATTGTGATTGTTTTGTTTTTGATCTGGCCGTAATAGACAAACCTTTCAACAACAGTACACATTTAACAGAGATTTATGTATTAAATATAAATATTGTTACATACCTAAACATGAAGAATTTTGTACTCAGAAAAATATCGGATCAATATTTAATATGTCTACGACCAACACGAACTCAATTATTACCTAATATCCACGCTTGATTTTTTTATCTGAAACCAAAACCGCTGTTTTCAAAGCGAAAATGCTTCGCCTCGGCTCTATAATATTTATTCAACTCATTTTCACCCAGCGAATTTTAACTTTATTGGGTAGGCTTATATAATTTGTAAGTACATATTTAATGCATAGAATTAGTTACAAAATTAAAAATATATATATATATCGTAATAAAAGGCTTTATTAACAGTTTAGACAAAAACAATCATTATTTTGCCACAAACATTAATACATAAATATGAACATTCTCATTAACCACAACATTATCATTAATAAAAACTCGTTAGAGCTTACATATATAAATATTAGCATTAATCGACTAGACGCGTCTTAATTAAATCCTTTCCCTTCCATCATAGCTTGAGCGCAGTACTTCGGAAATTGGACAACCGACAATAAGAAGTCAGTTAGGCCCTGAAAAGGAGGCATATAAAAAGTGAAAAATCTATTGAAATAAATTAAAATTAATTACTATTGGAGGACGTAGGTTTTTTGATTAAGTGTCGATTCTGCTTCGGATATTACCCGTGTATTCTATGTATATTTGAATCATATTAGACTAGAAATATATGTAAACTAAGTCTAATGCCATACAGTGAAGGCGCCAAAAAGGCATGCCTTACTTTTTGTGGATTGCCGTCATATCATATCTCCACGCGATGAATAGTTACAGAACGCGCACAAGCCTTTTTTAGGTTAATTTAAAGTCTTTGGCTAGGATACCTATATCCTAGTTGAGCTGAGTAGTTGCGCACTTTTATAGACAGATAGTATAGGTAATAGAGTATCTATTAACATTTTGCCGAATTGTCAGTTAATCGAATTTCGAACAAGTGAAAAGGGAAATAAGTGATGATTATCCATGCTTCACAATGGCATAGTAGTAACGATGGCCATCTTTTAAATTGGAGCCTCGAAAAAACAAGACAAAATTATATATGTAAACATAGCATCGATAAGTGATAAGTGGCTAACATCTTAGATGTTATTCATCAAACTTCATGAAGCAACAGACGCTCGGCGGAAGTCCACCATTTCAAACTTCTCATGTATTAACGCCATCTATGTCTTTGTCGTTTAAAAATTTTTATGAAATTTAACCTAAAAATGCTACGATTGTTTCTGAACACAAATATCAGTACCAAGAACATAGAGCTACAACATTATTGAGACTTGTAATAGTAACAGTCTTATCGATTCTTAATTAGAAAATAACAAAAATGTACCGTTAATGGCTCTATGCAAACGGTGAAGGCAGGACGATGATATAAATGCCAGCTGCCAGTCCTCCACCCAAAACGCAATGAAGATGAGAATCAGGAGCCAGATTATTGAGAAAACCAGTTGCCATTTTCTGAAAAATAAATAAATAATATTTAAAAAAATACATGGGAGAAAAGCAAAAAGTATTAATATAAAATATTTTTACGCGTATTTATTGTACTAGTACCTACGTACTAATGAAGTTGATTTTCTATGTTAAAAACTGTAATAAAGTTCCAGTGTTCTTAGAGAGTAGACAACGAATATGTTTTGTGAAACGACATATAAATTATTTATAAACTCCAATCCTTTTCAGGTAGTAATGCTTTTTTTCTTCATATAAATTATTTATAAACTCCAATCGTTTTCAGGTAGTAAGGTTTTTTTTTCGTTATCAAAAATTTTCAAAGTTAGAATTTTAGAGAAAGTTTTATCCGTATTATTGGTATTCTTCGATGAAAATTTATAGGTAGGTATATCTTACCAGGCAAACAAAAAAGAGGTTAACTTAATATTTTATCATTAAGGTTAATTGATAGGCTCTTTGGTTAATCGATAATTTTTTGTCTGTTAGCATCCTATATGATAACGTAAATTAACTTTGTTTTTGTAAAATCACAATCATACTACACATCTATTGTAAGATATGTATATTGAGAGTATTTGACGTGAAAACAACTGACATTTATGTATTTATTGATACCCACCAATACGTGAATACTTTATAATCCCATGTTTTATTTATCATCCAGAAATGGACAAACAGGACATTACGTAACAGAGTCCCTTGTTTACAACCAAACTGACACTATTTCATCTTGTCGCCTTGACAACTTTTATGGACAATTTATCTTATCTTGTTTGTCGCAACAAGCGCCGATCATGAAACTTCGTAATGATGAAAATTTTAAGCAAAGAGTTTTAACTCTGTAGTCATCGAAATAGATTTAAGAGTGGCTTATTTTGTTATAAATTAGCAATACTAAATATAATATTTTAAAACTTGCTGTGTCATGCTTTGTTTTAAAGGATTTTAAAACATTACAACCCCTCGGAACTACAAATACAAACCAAAGTATTAATTAGTAAGATTTCAAAATACCAATACTTAGTCTTTAATGCAACAGTCACAATTATTAATTTATTTATTAATAACTCATATTGCTATAAGAAATTTATTTGAAAAGAAATTAATATATTTTTAATATTTTGTTACATAAAAATATTATTAGCAACTGAAATAAACGATTACCACACGTTTAATATACTGTCTCCATTCCATGACTAAAATAAAGCAAAATAATAGGCATAAAAGCTCCATATTTTAGTATTTTAAGAATTTTTATACTTGATCACGTGAGTTTCGGTTTCGGTTTCGGTTTCGGCCGAAACTGAAGCCACGGCCGAACTTTCGGTTTCGGTTTCGGTTTCGGCCGGAAAAACAGTTTCGGTCGGACTCTAGTAAGTAGTATATTAATAAAGCTGATCTAGTTTTAATATTATTGTGATTGTTTTGTTTTTGATCTGGCCGTAATAGACAAACCTTTCAACAACAGTACACATTTAACAGAGATTTATATATTAAATATAAATATTGTTATATTAGGTGCATAACAATATTTATAACATGAAGAATTTTGTACTCAGAAAAATATCGGATCAATATTTAATATGTCTCGACCAACACGAACTCAATTATTACACAATATCCACGATTGATTTTTTATCTGAAACACAAACCGCTGTTTTCAAAGCAAAAATGCTCCGCCTCGGCTTTAAATATTTATTCAACTCATTTTCACCCAGCGAATTTTAACTTTATTGGGTAGGCTTATATAATTTGTAAGTACATGTTTAATGCATAGAATTAGTTACAAAATAAAAAGAAAATATATATATATATATATATCGTAATAAAAGGCTTTATTAACAGTTTAGACAAAAACAATCATTATTTTGCCACAAACATTAATACATAAATATGAACATTCTCATTAACCACAACATTATCATTAATAAAAACTCGTTAGAGCTTACATATATAAATATTAGCATTAATCGACTAGACGCGTCTTAATTAAATCCTTTCCCTTCCATCATAGCTTGAGCGCAGTACTTCGGAAATTGGACAACCGACAATAAGAAATCAGTTAGGCCCTGAAAAAGAGGCATATAAAAAGTGAAAAATCTATTGAAATAAATTAAAATTAATTACTATTGGAGGTTTTTTGATTAAGTGTCGATTCTGCTTCGGATATTACCCGTGTATTCTATGTATATTTGAATCATATTAGACTAGAAATAAATGTAAACTAAGTCTAATGCCATACAGTGAAGGCGCCAAAAAGGCATGCCTTACTTTTTGTGGATTGCTGTCATATCATATCTCCACGCGATGAATAGTTACAGAACGCGCACAAGCCTTTTTTAGGTTAATTTAAAGTCTTTGGCTAGGATACCTATATCCTAGTTAGCGTGAGTGAGTTTGCGCGCACTTTTATAGACAGATAGTTTAGGTAATAGAGTATCGTATTAACATTTTGGCCGATTTGTCAGTTAATCGAATTTAAAAAAAAACTATTTACTTTACTCGTTATAACAAGTGAAAGGGAAATAAGTGATGATTATCCATGCTTCACAATGCATAGTAGTAACGATGGCCATCTTTTAAATTGGGGCCTCGAAAAAAACAAGACAAAATTATATATGTAAACAAAGCATCGTATAGCGATAAGTGGCGCTAACATCTTAGATGTTATTCATCAAACTTCATGAAGCAATAGACGCTCGGCGGAAGTCCACCATTTCAAACTTCTCATGTATTAACGCCATCTTGTTTTTGTCGTTTAAAAAAAATTTATTAAATTTAACCTAAAAATGCTACGATTGTTTCTGAACACAAATATCATTACCAAGAACATAGAGCTACAACATTATTGAGACTTGTAATAGTAACAGTCTTATCGATTCTTAATTAAGAAAATAACAAAAAATGTACCGTTAATGGCTCTATGCAAACGGTGAAGGGCAGGACGATGATATAAATGCCAGCTGCCAGTCCCGCCACCCAAAACGCAATGAAGATGAGAATCAGGAGCCAGATTATTGAGAAAACCACGTTGCCCATTTTCTGAAAAATTAATAAAAAATATTTAAAAAAATACATGGGAGAAAAGCAAAAAAAAGTATTAATATAAAATATTTTTACGCGTATTTATGTGTACCTACGTACTAATGAAGTTGATTTTCTATGTTAAAAACCTAATAAAGTGTCCGTGTTCTTAGAGAGAGTAGACCGAATATGTTTTGTGAAACGTACATATAAATTATTTATAAACTCCAATCCTTTTCAGGTAGTAATGCTTTTTTTCTTCATATAAATTATTTATAAACTCCAATCGTTTTCAGGTAGTAAGGTTTTTTTTCTTCGTTATCAAAAATTTTCAAAGTCAGGAATTTAAAGAAAAGTTTTATCCGTATTATTGGTATTCTTCGATGAAAAATTTATAGGTAGGTATATCTTACCAGGCAAACAAAAAGAAGGTTAACTTAATATTTTATCATTAAGGTTAATTGATAGGCTCTTTGGTTAATCGATAATTTTTTGTCTGTTAGCATCCTATATGATAACGTAAATTAACTTTGTTTTTGTAAAATCACAATCATACTACACATCTATTGTAAGATATGTATATTGCGAGTATTTGACGTGAAAAACAACTGACATTTATGTATTTATTGATACCCACCGATACGTGAATACTTTATAATCCCATGTTTTATTTATCATCCGAAATGGACAAACAGGACATTACGTAACAGGTCCCTTGTTTACAACCAAACTGCACACTATTTCATCTTGTCGCCTTGACAACTTTTTATGGACAATTTATCTTATCTTGTTTGTCAGCACAAGCGCCGATCATGAATCTTCGTAATGAAGAAAATTTTAAGCAAAGAGTTTTTAACTCTGTAGTCATCGAAATAGATTTAAGAGTGGGCTTATTTTGTTATAAATTAGCAATGCTAAATATAATATTTTAAAACGTCGCTGTGCATGCTTTGTTTTAAAGGGATTTTTAAAACATTATAATTACGATAACATCTCTCGCGATCGTTTTATTATTTTGATTTGATGTTATGCTTTTAAAAACAAACAACTTTGGCTTATTTAATTCGTAGAGCAACTTTTCAAAACACTTTTTTATGTTTAATTTTTTTTATTAATGGCAAAAATGGAATAATAGCCATACCAGAGCCAAAAAAGGTGCGGTATTTATCAAAACAAAGTTTATGGTTCTATGGCGCCAAAACGTAGGCACTCTTATTAGGTAACATCACGTAGGGATTGACTATGACGATGGTCTACCGACTATTCAGTATAATTATTTCGCTTGATGGCGTTTTTAATCCGTTATTTAATTCATATCAGCCTAACAAAGGCCCCAGCTGAACATAGGCCTCCCCATGAGATTTCTAATAGAACCAATAAGTCTGCATTAAGTTTTAGGGCCATAATTTGAAATAAAACTTTGTTTATCGATTGTATCCCTCGATATTATAGGTACCAATTAAAATTTTATTTTGAGTTAAAGCTAGCGGTTATTTGATTGGGCAGAGCACGACGACAGGTCTGATCTGCCTTACCTACCTAATGTCAGAGTTGGGTAAAATTAAACAATTTAAAACCTATCATTCAGACGATATTTCAATTCTTAAAGGTTTGCGATAACCTTAAAGTTCTGTGTTCTTAAAAAACTGTTGTTCAGGTAAAATATCGCTGACTAAAAAGCCGACACCGTGTCATTCAATTAAAAAAAAACGTAATAAATTGTAAACTGTGATGTCATTTAAATACGCCGGTTCCAATGCATCTATATACTAAGCAATTACAAAAACAAGACACGCATATTTTCTTAACAAATATGACACACGCGAGATGCGTCAGCCATTTATTATAGCCTCCCATAAGGGTCATAGAGTGTTCAGCCTTCATCTCGAATCGACTCCAAGGTTTAATTAGCGTTTGTTTTAACGCCACACGCATTGTACTATTGAATCGCTGGCGCGTGTTAGCAAAATCATATAACGAAAATAGTACAACACTGCGCTCTAGTTAACCGGCGAGGTATCGTATCGCATTCTTAAACTCGTATAAGTCGTTACGCGGAGTGTTTTTTCGTCTTCGAAACTCAACCGGCGTCAACACATTTTTGACATAAACATTCAAAGATTCATTTGGTGTGCTTCATAACATCACAACAACAATACATATGTACATATATCATGGGCATGATAAATGTTTTGCACTTTTAAACTGAAACGCCGTGAAAAATAAAGCGTTTTAGGGCGATTATTTTTATATAAATAATTGGAGGTATTTTTTTGTCTTGGTTACATTACACACAGAAAAATTATAAAACATATTATCGTAAGAATAAAAAACAAAGCCTAAACATGTTTCGATAATTGTTGAAAATTCACCAAGGAAATAGTTTAGTATTACCGTATTACTAACGAAATGTAATCCCTTATGTAAATTTGTAGCAAGTTAATTTTTAACATTATTTTTACTTTGAACTTGGATTGATAAGATATCTAGATACTGGATACCTAATAACGCGTTGATAACGGATTAAAAAAATTTTAGAACGCGCTCACTCATACCTTTACAATTTAACGTTATCTATCAAATATAACTCGTTCAACTTCCTACAACCGACTACACATGATATCCAAGACTTCGTCCAAATCATCAGAGATTATTTTGAATACAGCGTGCATCCGGTGAAAGCGAATACATGCATCTGTTTAGGGTCAAAGAATGTTTGGGTTAAGCGGAGGCGTTGCATGAGTGGGTTAACTATTCTAATGCGGGATACGATTTTCGATTCGAACCGGTCGCACTAGACGCATCGTGTTGTAATAATTACTGGTAGAGAACATAATCTACGAAATGTTTACGTAAAATCCGACGTCAATTCAATATTTTGTGCGGTAATAACCTTGCATTTTTATTCCTAACGCTCCGAGTGAATATATTTAAAAAAAAATTCAATAACAAACACGGAGACCTAAAAGCGACAATTATTGTACTAGATAAGATTGCGAAAAGCAATAAAATATTTTATAAAATATCTAATTATGTACTCGTTGATTGCTACGTTAAAGTTTTAAAAGTTACACTTTATAGATTCATTCAAAAAATAGAATGCAATGTTAAAACGGCAAATATATCCGATGGACTGGCGAATAATCGACGAAATGGACTTACCGCGATTAGGTTTTAGCAGCAAAACAAACAGAGTCGTTATCACTACACAGTCACGGGCGTTTACGTTTAAGTCGCATGCGAGACTGGTGCGTACGGCACGTAAACATCACGAGCGACATGTTGACGAGGGCGGGTGTGGTGACTCGTTCTTACACTGCATACCGTAAGACGGTGATTGTGGCTTGGATTCACGTTAAATTATCGTTGAACAACTGCTATGATAACCAGCGCACTATTCTAATAATTAGTTGTCGTCAGCGATAAGATTTTTAATGGCGATTTAATTTTTTTAGAAAATGTCCAGCTTGCGTCCGTCAATAATTTAAGAAAGCCAAATAAAATTTAAAGAATAAAATCTAAAGAAATCTTACAGTAAACAGTTTATTACTTCTTGTATGACTCGAAATTTCTATAATATATTCTTACGAACTCTTAGATGACTTGAAAATGCCTAGGTTATTTTGAAAAGATCGAAATCCGTTGAGTTGATATTAAATTTTATTAGGAAAATTTAATTGTAAAAGAAAAGAAAAAGTGTTCTGCGAGATTCTTATGAACGCAAATACTGACAATTTACCATATTTTTAGCAAAAGGAATAGCATTATCGTATTCTTGTCAAAAAATAACAATTCAGAGAACTGTTTTGTTAATTCAGCTATTAAGTTTCAATACGACGGAATGATTTAATAATAGATTTCTTTTAAAACAAATAATTTAGTGGCATATAGAACCTTGATGGTTAAGGCGTAGGTCTAGATCGAAGCTAACGGTGTGTACGCAACATATTGTCATACGTTTCGTGAATGTATAATGTTTAAGTTTCCACCTCATTCGCATGCCTTATCTAGTTAAAGGAATGTTAGATTCAAGGCTTCGCTTCACTTATATAAATCATTGATCAGAGATGCGCTACGAAAATAATCGTACATCAAAAATATATATTCGAAGTAATAGACAGAGTATATTGAAAGAGAGTTATGACAAATAATCAATTACTATTAAATATAAAAATGTATTGATTAAATATTAATCATAATTTATTATTCATTTGTATATTATTATTTAAACTGAAATTCGTGTTTGTTTCTCAGATAATATCTATATATATATAAATATATATAAAATATGTATAAAAAGGTAAGGAAATTATTGAATGCAACTGAGAAATATATTTCTGTAAGTATATTTTTCTGATGCACACTGTAATGTACCTAGTAGTGCAGTCTAGGTGGATTCTTTAATATTTTATCTATTATGAAACTGCCTCCGTAGCCTAGTGAGGGATGTGCTTTAGAAACCGGAGGTCGTGGGTTCAAGTCCTGCGGGGTCTCAACTACTTTTCTAAGTGGTTTCCTAGTTGGTTAGGACCATTTGGGCGGATCACACAATGGACTGGAAAGTAAGATGATCCATGCGTCGGATGGGCATGTAAAAAGTCGGTCCACCCACCAACCCTCATTGGATCAGCGTGGTGGAATACGGTCCAAAAACCCCCTAATAGAGAAGTGGTTCATTAGAGGAGGCCTATATCCAGCAGTGGATTAACACAGGCTGATGATCATATGACATATCATCATATCACACAGATATCTTACTAATTAAATGTAAAGCAATTAAGCTTATAACTATAAGTTAACTTATAATGAGCCATAATAGATATAAGTATTTTATTTAAACAACATACCTTATAGTGAAGACATTGTAATATTTTTATATCGTCTACATGGCCAAGCTTTTTGTCACTTAACAATTATTAATAAATTTAATTTGGCTTAAGGAGTTTGGATTTTTAAAGCGTTGTCACCATACGGGCATACTGATGCTCTACCAGAGATGTCATCAAAAATACTTTATTCTTATCCACGAGGAGTTAGTCCGCGCGGAAAGTGCCACAACTATCAGGCGACATCACTCATACTTGGAAATATTTAAAAGAAATACAAATATTCTTTCTTTGACAACAGCATAAAGTGCTTTAGAGTGGCTTTATTAGAACCCATGAATGATGTTTTATTATTAGTAATAAGATTTTGTTAGCAACTTGAACAAAAAGCACAAAACCAAAATCGACAAAATGATGCGGAGCCCAAAATAAGCGTATGGTCATATTTAAACACAATACAAAAAGGACTAATTTATTCGTAACTTTGACAATGGTACCAAAAAACATACGCTTTTTCAAAATATGGTCTTATTTAATAAGAAATTCTAGGTTATGTAACTAAATGACAATAATGAAATTAATACTTAACATAGTTTTCCTATCGTAATAATACATCTAATAAAAAATGTGTCTGAGTATGAACTGAACGATATCAAGTTAAATTTAGCAATATTTAAGAGTTTGATAGAAATTTAACTGAAAGTTATACATTTTCGTATTGCTACTGGTAAAGTATGTCGAGTCTAGGCTAAATCAACTAAATGACAATTATAAAACCAACTGGTAATTTTTATAGTTCTCCAACAGCAATGACATGTTTAAAATTTTATTTTACGAGGAAATAAATTATGAAATTATAATGACCATTGTGTAATAAAGTCAACCAGTTAAATAATTTAAATTAATGAATATAATGTGACTTTATTGGAAAAAACTTTTGAAATCAGCCATGAGTAAAACTGGGTACAGTCTTACGCAGACACTCGGTGTTGGTTCGTAAAGACAATTGAGGTCATGTATTAAAATTTAAAATTGCGTACCCCGACGATAGTTTACTACATAGTAGAATTCAAAAAAGCCCGGTATTTGTAACAAAATCTAATGTCAACTTAAATTTTGCTAAAACGTAAAGTCGATTTCTACTAAAAAACTTCATTCGATGTTATGTAACCAATATGAGGACATTACGTTTCGACATCATTTCAGTTTCATATTTTCCTTAGCATACACGCTGCAAGCATAAACAACACTGATCAAAAGTGTTCCAACACAGAACAGAGTGTAGAGCATTTAATATGTATTTAAAATAATAAAAAAGAGGAAACAAGCCAGGTTCGTTCGCGTGTTATTATAAAAAAATGCTGAATTTTTTTAAACTAGCCTAAGTTGCTTCTAGTTACATCAAACAGCATCAAACATATAAACATCGGTCCAAAACCTAATGGAAAGGTGATTAGGACCCATGTCAGCAGTGGACTATCACAGGCTGATATGAGATGATGACATCAGCAGTCATTCGGTGAAAGTCCCGTCAATATCGAACCAGCTATTCCAGAGATTAGCTAGAACAGATTTTTTTTAAATGTATCGATGTAATAATGTACTCAATTTGCTCATTTAAAAATGGTTACTTTAATGTTACTAACAGACACTCAATTTTATTTATTTTTTGTATATTATTTGTAAAGTATTATGATTTTAAGAAATTTAAAATACAAAGCAAGAGATATAAGGAAAAATTAAGTAAATCTGTATGCATAGGTCTGTGTAGTGTATTAATCGCATATATATTTGATATAAAAAAAATCTTAATTTTATAATTATGTGTGCTTCCAAAACAACCAACTTAAAGAGGCCGCAACTATACTATTTTTTTAAAAAGTACGCAGAAGTATATATTTTTAAAACAATGTATTTCTTAAAAACTAAAATAAACATTAATATGTTTTTATTATCGTTACAAGCAAAATGCACCATTGACATTTCTTTGTGATTTCTGAACTAACTTGTTTGAATTATTTGACTTTTGACAAATATACTTAAATGACTTGACGATTAATAGAAAATAGGTTTAGCAAGGTTTATTTATTTATTAGCTTTTAACAGCAAAAAATATAATCATATTTTAAGATAATTAAGTGTTCTTGAATTACTACTCAAATTTTATCTAGCAATGGCTGATTATTTTGAGGAAATGGGTTGGACCGAATTAAGAGACGGAGAGCAACCAAATCATATGCTTCATATGGCTAGGTTTTTAATTGATTTTGGTTTTGATAACGACAATCCTAATATGAACTGGCCAAGGTAAAACAATTTAACTTCCCTTAAGTATCTTAATTTTTTCTTGTTGTTAACAAAAAATATAATATGTTAATTGTTAGTTATTGTTACTTCTCAAGTTCAACTTATGCTATATTAAACAATAAAAACGACCCTTTCTTCTAGTTTACCACCACCTGCATCAAAAGAAGTTGTAGAAAATATACCTGATATTGTCATAGAAACAACAGGTAAAAGTTGTCCAATATGCCTAAAAGAGTTTAAACTAAATGAAAAAGCGAAAAAAATGCCATGTGAACATTTTTTTCACTCCACATGTATTTTAACTTGGTTGAACAAGGTAAGAATAAAAGATTTGTTTTAGAAACAGTAGACAATTAAATTTATTTTTTTAATTATTTAATGTCAACTGATTTTAAATTACATCTCTTTAAAAATAATTTGATTAAAACTGGCATTATAAAAAAAGTTGTCATCAATTTTTTTCTTAATATAATGAAGAACCTCAGTGTTTGTCATTTTATATAAACCTTTAAATTTTTACTTTCAAGTGAAGTATTTGGTGAATGACAACTATTTAAAATGTTATTAATATTATTCCATAGTTTACTTATGCAATATTCGTTATTTAAACATTGCATTTTACTAATAGAGAATAGAATGTATGTGCTTCTGGTCCCATTTTATTTGATTTGTTCACAATTATTCCAAGTTTTATTTGGACATGAACAGACATCAATACAGTAATTCCATAAGAATTTTACATTTTTAAACTTTTGTTACTATATTTTCTATGGATGCCTGCGAAGCATAGTCGAGTAAGTCGAGATTTAGAAACCTGAGGTGTGGGTTGAATCCTGGGGACACAACAAATGTTCATTGTTGTTTCCTAGTTGGTTAGGGCAATTTGGGCCGACCACCCAACTGTCTGAAAAGTAAGATGATCCAAGCGTCGGATTGGCATGTAAAAAGTCAGTCCACCCACCAACCCGCATTGGACCAGAGTGGTGGGATACGGTCCAAACCCCTAATGGATGGGGGTGTATTAGGAGATGCCTATGTCCAGCAGTAGACTAACAAACTATTAAATATTTTTCTTAACCATATTGCTTGAGGAAAGGAAAATTAAGTATTATTTAATATTGATATAATATAAAACTAAATATTGTATGTAACATTTTGATTTGCAACTTAATAAAATACCACAAATCTTTTCAGACTAATTCATGCCCATTCTGTCGCTTAGAGCTACCAACAGACGATGAAAGATATGAGGCATTTAAAAAAGAAAAAAAACGGGCAAAACAAAGAGTTGAAGACTTGGAAACACTGCATAGTTCAATGTTTAGCTGAGAGTATAGAAAATATTATTTTTATATATGACATATATGGTTTTTTCAAAACTTTAAAATATTTTGAGACAACCATATGATCATGTGCAATTAACTATAAAAATATTCCAATAAGAATGCAATTTATTCCTGCATTGTTTATCAAAGTGGTGTGTGGTTTATTTATGGTGTTAATAAATCATTTACATTGTTTCTTATATCTATAAAACTGTTATTTGTAATTATGTGTTGGTATAGTTTAACTAGTTAAAAGTAGTAAATTCTGTTGAATACTCTAATAGTAAATATGGAAATTGAAGAGTTTTTTATTTGCTGACAACCAGAAATGTGGCTACGATTAACATTGTTTTCACCTCAATCTAGGAGTTTTTTGTGTAGTCCATATTGTGGGCCTTCAAAGAAAGAAATTGTTCTCAATTGTATACTTAAAAAGAAACTAAAATGAATATTTTACAGTTATATAATAAGACTAACTAATTCTTTTAGAATATACTGCAAAGAGTATGGTAATCTAGGACAATGTATTTGCTATTAAAAAAAACAGAAAAACCATAACTTTAACAAATTTAAAAAAGTTTTTAAGGAATGTTTGTGTGTTCAAGGTTATTATTATTACCAAGTTTTTGTCATTTAAAAACGCACTCTAGTAATGAAGTGCCGGCTCCAAGGTTTTTTTATTAGATGACATTAACTAAATTATTCGTTAGTAGATATTTACAGGGGGACCACCACCTACGTCTTAATGATGACAGTGCCTATTTCTGCTCCAAAGCTGTAGTGTGATAACACTACTGTATTCCGGTTCGAAAGGCACCGTAGCCAGCATATTTACTGGGTAAACGAGATGTAACATCTTATCGCTCATGCTTGGGAGCGTTGATGATACCCGTGGTTTTGCCGATGTCCACAGGCGTCGGTAACCACTTAACATCAGGTGGACCAACTGTTCGTCTGCCTTCGATCTCATTCGAAGTCGCTCCTGAACTAGAGAACTGGTGATAGCTATGATAGGTTTGAGAGGTTCAGTTTGGGTGACTAAAGTATCTTTGTTTTCCCAAACTGGCCTTTTTCTGGGATCCACTAAAAAGCCCCCACGGCGTAGTGTAAAAATCCGATTGTCAATTTCCTTGAGTTGCGCACTGCTTTCAAAGATATGATTGAAAAATTGGCCAAATCGGTCCAGGCTTTTTGCGATTCATTTTGATGTTATAGATTGCTCAAATGCGACTTATATACAGTCCACGTTTTATATAATAAAACTTCTTACTGCTATCCGATCGTGTTATTATTCTAAAATCAAATAATAAGTCAAAGTATTCGGTAACTAGCGACCGCTTAGATAATAATCAAAATTTGCTGTCAAAAGTATAATAACAATGAATTAAATTTAATATAAAGTTTATGAATTAAACATATGTGTGTCTTTTAGTCTACAATGAATAACAAAAAGCGGTAAGCAATTTTAATTGCCACCTAAATATGTATATTTGTTTGAATGTATATGTGTATAGCTGTATAATGTTTTAGAAAATTGTACGCCTACCTTATGTTCTCTAAACCATCCCAAGGTTGACTCTGAGACAATGCCTTCGGCATTAAGTCTACGATTTGTACCATTTATTTGTGTACATAAAGTGTTAATAAATAAATAGGTAAAACTTCTTTCTTAAACAATGAACTTTTTTTTATGACAAATCTATAAATAAGTTTAACAGCCCCAATTAGGGTTTTTGAAGATATCCCACTTCTAATTATAACTTTGTCTCCTTTTAAATCAGAGATAACGATAATATGTTTACGATATAACATAGGATTGTTCTCCTTTTAGGTGAATTCTTAAATCGGCAGTCAAAGTAATTATCGAAAATAGGGGATTTATTAAAAATAAGTAAAAACTTTCCCTAAAAACGCGTAAACCTATTCAACAAGACTATCTTAAAAATAAAATCGTAAATGGGGCATGATATATCAAGGCTTCTTATCATTAATCTTGCAATTTTGTCAACCGTTTGTCGCGGTTAATAAAATACACGATGAACACAGTCATAACAAGCCATCGGGTCGTGTGAGAAAAAGAAATGAAAATGCATGTATTCATCCGCATAAAAATAATTTTAGATACAAGTTTTTATAAGATTTTTATATCAATGGCCAATTAATAGAAGTAGAACTACCTAGTAACACTATAATTATTATTGTTAGTTTTTTGTTCGCTTTAAAATTATGCTGCAACTCATCTACTCTTTATCTTTATTGCAGAACCTGTAAATGTCCTACAAAATACAAAAAGTATTGCAAACACCTACAATTTACTGATTGCAAAAATGTCAAAGAAATTATTGAAGCTCTCCTTTTTCAAGAGGAGCGTAAGTTATTGTTTTACAATCTAAAATCGGGCTTAAATTATAAATAATACAGTTTTAAGGATTTCATTTCTTCCGTGATTGAAATATCGGGTATAGCTATAAATAATTGTAAAGTAATTAGTGATACGTGATAAAATCTGTTTTTTATCGCGTAGGGAACATAGTATTATCGCCCATGAAAAAAATACTCTGAAAAAGAATAATGTGTATTAGTTATAAGTTGTATATTAAATAATTTAATCATACGATAAATTGCTTTTTAAGTTCTAAAAGAAGCTAAGAAATCTAAGGGATATAAACCTCCACATTTCAAGATGAAAACTTTCAAGCCACGACATTTCAAGGACACCTGTGTGCCGATGGTTCCTTCTATGCATACGAGGTAACAATTTTCAAATTTAAAAGAACAATAATTCCACATTAAGGATATAAACTGTTTAAACATTATCGTAGTAAGTCTGCCTCCGTAGTCTAGTAGTAGTATGGGCTTGCGATTTAGAAACCGGAGGTCGTGGGTTCAAATCCTGCGGCGACTCGTCATCCTTTTATTATTGTTTTCCTAGTTGGGGATGGCAATGCGGACTGAACACCTAATAGAATTTTTAACTAATATGATCTATGCGTTGGTAGGACATAAAAAATTAGTCGTCTGCCTCTCGTGTCGTGTAATTATTTACTCGAATCCTTATTTAAATAGTTTGTGAATAAAAATCTTTGTAGCTATTTTCCGAGAGCTTTTAATTTTCAGGTTACAGTATATTAGACACTGCCCTATCGAACCAGCCACACCGTCTCGTTCAAAGTCAAGGTACGTAATAAACTAATATAGGTAGGTATAACTATTATTTACTATAAGTTCACACATTTCATTAAATATTTTCTGTAATACATAAAATTTTACTTTATTTTTATTCTACTGATGTATTTTAGTCATTGTAATATACATAAACAGCTTGATCAATCAATTTTTCGGCGTTTTTATGTCTATTTTTAATAGAGAATCCATACCAAAACTCATAATTCCGTGCAGCTGTCTACTTATATAGTAACAATATATTTTTATGTTTTTTTTGTGTTAACGTTCTGTTTTCTTTGAAGGCTTTTTGACAATTATAATTTTATATCTTCTTCCGACGAAGAAAACGAGAGTGAAGGTATTATGGGAAATGGGAGGAGAGTACGACAGAAGAAGAAAGTTCGCTATTACGATCTCCTACCGTGCGATATTCACTTACCGGCGCCAACGCCTGTAATACATCATACATCGTCTGATAGATCGATACTCAATGTAAGTGAAACTCGTTCGTTATAGGTTATAAAAGAACGGCCACCATGGTTATTTGTGTTGTCATACTTACTTCTATTGATAGTGAGAATGAAAAATGTATTCTATAGCTTTTCTATTAGTTCTTATAAACATGCAATTGTAAGTTGTATGTTTTTAACCAGGTTCCCAGTCCTAAAGTAAGTGGAGAAGTTGTTTCAGCCCAAAGAGCTTCAGTGCATACAACTGAACTAAAACCGCCCTTAACATCGAAAGCTGGTTTCGAGTAAGCAGATTTTATATTCTTAAATTATTCATGTCTATTATTCACATTAAAAAACAACTTTAAAGTAATTACTTAAACTTCACTTCTTGAATGTAGAATATGATAAAATACATTTAAATAACTTCTTCAAAAATATGTTTAATGTCTTAATAAGAATGAAGTAAAAAAAAAATTGCTACTTTTTAATTTATTTCCTTAAAATTCAGAACGAATTCTATACCGTTTGTATTACCCGTCTTACATGCGCCGTCGTAGTTGTTTAAATGCTTGGTACGAGGTTGTCATTTGAGCTACCTTATACTCAACGACATGTCACTTCTACAAGCTTTCATGTAGCGTTGCTTACATCACTTTAGCTTGCTAAGTCTCCAAGCTGTTTCGCTTGCATCGTCTTTCTGCGAATATCTGCATTACGCAAAGAATTTCTGGAAACATACCGTCGTTCCATAGCTCGACTAGCGAACTCGAGCTTCATACTACAAGCGTCAGTGAAGGACTTGTATCAGTCCGTAATCATCACTGGCAACACACATTTGTCAAACAACTTAGTCTTAGTCAGACGTTAGAGTGATATTGACAGAGGATATATAGCAGCTTCTCTAACCAGTCCATCCAGATTTGGAATGCGTTACAGCTGAATCCCAACAATCACCTTTAACGTTGGCATGACATTAACGTTAGAAGAATCTTTCATATGTCCGTTTGATCTAAGGCCCTATGTTGGACACTGTTAGAGTCATTGAACATTTTCTTTAAGCGTTGTATGTCCTCCTGCAATTACCGCACATGGTACTCTAAGTTTTGCGGAACAATCTAAGGTGGGTTTCACTCGCCATTGATGCTTACTTCGATACTCATACGCAATAATTTCGGAAAGCTTCTTCCAATGCAACGTTGGAGTTTTCGAGCGGTTATAGACGTGCACCTGTCTTACACCTCTCTGCAATTTAACAGGCTACTCGTGCTAGCTGATTGTAGCTCGAGAGTCGCAGCCGACGATCGTCAATTTGACTGTACAAGACCTCACACCTCGATATACCGACTTGATGCAAGTTTAGAAGCTTTCTGCTGAATGCCTGTAACACGGCCCACAGATCTCGACCGAAGTCAAGAACATTTCAAGAGTCTGAGCTCCTGCAGCGCAGATAAGGAGATGTGGTGACAGTGTGATACTAGGGGCCATAGATTACAGTCAATGGCTCATAAACAAAACGCGTTGAAGAGTCGTCCGCACTGACATTCGGAAGGTAATCACCTGCTCACTCTCACACACAGCTGGCGCGAGCAACGTTCACTCGAATGATTACGATAAACACGCATACAACCTGTTTCATGGCGTTTGGCAACACGCCAAATTTTCATAGTTTTCTTCGGATGTGATACTTTATACATTTAGTGATTAGCCAGATATATTAGAATTTGAGTAAGTACATGTCTGTCATATGACAACTAAGAAGAGCTCGCAACTTTTGAAGTTATACTTCACCTTAAGCCAGCGTTATGAATAAATGATAGAGTGAAAGATTCAAGACTGTTCGGCGCCTGGACACAAAATTAACAGTTTATAATGAGATACTTTTACATAGTGATAAGGTTAGATTTTGCAATAATGTGATAATAAGGAGTTGACGTTTTTATTGCGATAGTTGTTGCATAATGTGCTGTATGAGTTAAGGATTAAGGTTCGTTTTGTATATAATATATAGTTTATTAATAATACTATATATATTATTTATTTAAGATTTATATTATAATATTTTAATTATATATAGATATAGTTAATATTTGTAATGATATATTATTCAACTTGATATAATAGGTATATATTTATTATTCAATTTAATATATCAACATTGATGATTTATCTAATAATACGTTTTACATATAGCGCCATCTAGTCACATATCAAAGCTATCGATTTATAGTACCGCTGTACAAGTAAGCCAACATCTCTTAGGAATTCTACTTTGTAAGCAATAGATGGCGCTGAACTACCAGTTATTGATATATCAAAGTACGTCTTGTGAATCCATAAATTCTTAATCAATTTTTATGATTAGTTCTTGTAAATCATCATCTTTAATTATCTTAATTATTTTTGATTGATATTACTTACAATTTGTGAATATTAGTGAAAAAATTGTGCTTATATACTTTTCAAGTGCTCCAATATAATTGAGGTTAACTATCCAGTATGTATTATTATTGATATAAATTAAAATACTTTTATTTAATATAATTAACACTAAATATTATTATTATTATTAATGTTAAATACTTATTATTGGTTATTATAATATTCACAAAATAAAAATAAATTTAATAAAACATTTAATAAAAGTTTGTGATAAAAATTAAAATTGAACATCAAATTATAATTTTAGTTTTTAATATTTGCTATTAAATTGAATAAATAATAAATATTTATAAAATAACTAAATAAATTTAATGAAACTTTTGATAAAATGATAACTGAAGTTCCGATTCAGACATTACGGGAAGATACTATGAAGTGGACATCATTTAATTAAAAATACAATTCGAATAATAAGACAATTTATTAGACTAAATAAATAAATAATATTTCTAAATAAATATTTATTTTCTTAATAAAATAAACTATTTATTTATTTAATTTTTCAAATTTAAACTGAACTTGTTGATTATCCTTTTCCAATCCTTCTATTATTTTATTGTAATTAATTGATTTGCATGCAATTAAAAACTATTTTTTAATGATGCCAAGAAGGATAACTTCTCACGCGTACATAAGTACACGCACCCATTTTAATTAGTAATAGTTTTAATTTTATAAATATTTATTAAGATTTTTTAGGCAGGGTTACATTGATGCATATACTGTCGGGGACATTGATGCGTATCAAGTATTCCAATATTTCCCGAATGTATTTTTTTTTTATAGAAAATGGTTCGAACATTCAAACGGAAAACGAGAGGATTTTGATCGATGAAGTTTCTGTGGCTTCTGATATCTGACGTGTTAAAGGAGATTTGTCAATAGAAAAGCTGCTGATAAATATTATTCAAAGCTGCAACTTTACAGCATAGAATTGAAAAAGAAGAAAAAAGACGACAAATGCGTGAGTTTTCATCTAAGTACACCTCACGCAAGTATTTACAACCGAACAAGAAGACCAATTAAATTTCTACATATAAAATGCATCATGGACTTACATTAACTAAAGTGCGGCAGCTTGCTTACGAATACGCTAAAAAATTGAATTGCAACTATCCCCCATCTTGGGATAACAATAAAAGTGCTGGTTTAGATTGGACATATGGTTTTCGTAAGAGAAATAAAAAAAAAAGTTTAAGGAAACCGGAAAACACAAGTGTTGCCCGATCATTTTCATTCAATAAAACTGCAGTTGAAACCTTTAATAATTTAGAAGATGTTCTCTCACGATTTAATTTTACAAGTGACCGTATTATAAATTTCAACGAAATCGGTATTACAACAGTTATGAATACTCCAAAGATACTGGCAGAAAAAACTCAACGTCAAATCGGCCAAATTGTTAGTGCAGAGAGAGGAGAGTTGGTGACATTTGGAGGAATCATTACTGGAACTGGCAATAGTATGCCACCTGTATATGTGTTCCCCAGGGTTCATTACAAAAGTCATTTTTTAAATGGTGCTCCTGAGGGGTCTTTGGGGTTATCGTCAACATCTGGCTGGATAAATGGCGAATTATTTATAGAAGTTCTTAAACATATCCAAAATCACACAAATAACACTAAGGAAAGACCGATTCTTCTAATTTGTGACAATCATGAGTCACATGTTTCAGTCAAAGCAATTAATTATTCACGTGAAAATGGAATTTTTTACTTATCGTTTCCTCCACACCCATCCCACAAACTCCAACCTCTTGACGTCGGTGTTTTTGGTCCCTTTTTATCAAAACTCAAGGTAACATTCAATGACTGGCACATTAATCATCCTGGGAAAGCTTTAACTATTTACGGTATTCCAAGTCTTTCTAAGTTAGCTTTTTTTTAATCTTTCAATGGGAAAAACATTACGAGCGCATTAGCCAAACTTGGAATCGTGCCATTTATTAGATTGGCATTCTCTGAAGAAGATTTTGCTGCTTGTGACGTTTATAGCAATCAACAATCGCAAAATTAACTCACAAATAATCCTAGTGCCAATCCTATTGATCCCGAATTAACGACAGAGAGCAAACAATGTTTGCTAAATATCATTTTGAAAAATATCATTAATGAATTTGAGTTACATAATATGCCTTCCACATCAAGAGCTTCTCATGGAATTACTGAAACACTCACAACCAAACCATGCATAACTCCTTAAGTAGTGAGGCCTTTTCCAAAGATTTACCGATATAATCTAACTGGAAAAGGAAAAGGAAAAGGAAAGGGTAAATCGCGAATTTACACAGATACTCCGGAAAAACAACGACTAGAAGAACTGCAAAGAGCTAAAGATGAAGCTAACTTAACAAAAGAACAACGAAAACGTGCAAAAAATTTAAAAACGGCTCAAAATTTGCTAGGCCTATCTGTGAATCCCACCAAGAAACCAAACAAAAGGGCAAAAACTATGTCTATGGAATCAGATTCTCACTCTATGGAATTATCTGATGATGATTTTGTTAATAATGCCCCACCTGCAGCGAATGATCTTCATAATGGTGACTATTTATAACAAAGGTAACAAACGTTGGAATGAAACAAGGTTATAAGCATTTTGTTGGAAAAATTGTGACAAGATATTCCGACAGCCAGAACGACTTTCTAGTGTCTTTTTAAAAGTTAAACCACCTGGAACTTTTGTGTTCCTAGAATTAAAAGACGAAGCTTCGGTTCATATTACTGATATTGTGTTAAAGTTACCAAATCTATAGTAAAGAAAGGGACTAGTAGAACAGCTTCTCTGTTAAATTTTAAGATTAATTTGTCACCTTATAATATAAACTAAATCTTTTTGTTTAAGTATAACAGTAGTGATGCCATGATAAGACCAAATAAAGAATCTAGTTTTTCGGAAAATCTAAGGTGAGTTATACACGCGCCATTGATGATTACTTCTCATCCTTCAAACCATAATTTTGAAAGCTTCTTCCAATGCAGCGTTGGAGAGTTTCGGGGATATAACGTCACCTTGTCTTACACCTCTCTGCAATTTAACAGGCTTCGTGCTACTGTATTGTACTCGGTCGGACATCGTAGCTTTACTGTACAAAGACCTCAGCACCTCGATATATCGACTATCGATTTGGGCTTGTCAACTGCTGAAGGGCCTGTAACACGGGCCGAAAAATCTCGACCGAATCAAAGGCTTTCAAAGGTGTATTATATAGGCAGATTAGGGGGAGATGGGGTACATTGATACATGGGGAACATAGATACAGTCAATGTACGTGATAAACAAAACGCGTTAGAAGAGTCGTCCGCCACACACAGGAAGGTAATCATACACCCTACACGCAAACTAGCGCGGAGCAACGTTCACTCAACGATTGGCGATAAACACGCATAAACCTGTTTCTGGCGTTCGGAACAAAATTTTCATAGTTTACTTTCGGATGTGATACTTCTTATACATTAAGTGTTACCTGTGATATATTAAGATATTTGGTAAGTACATGTCTGTCATTGCACTATAAAGACTTAACTTTTTTAAATTAGTAATGTTAGGTACATTGATGCAAATACTATCGAGGAACATTGATACGTATCAATGTGCCCAAAAATTTTGTTGAATGTATATTAAATTTTATTTTTTTTTATAGAAAAATGGTTCGAACATTCAAACGGAAAACGGAGATGATTTTGATCGATGGAGTTTCTGTGGCTTCTGCGTTATCTGACGTGTTAAAAGGAGATTTGTCTATAAGAAAAGCTGCTGATAAGTATAATTTAAAGCCTGCAACTTTACAGCATAGAATTGAAAAAAAGAAGGAAAAAGACGACGAATGCGTGAGTTTTTCATCTAAGTACACCTCACAGCAAGTATTTACAACCGAACAAGAAGACCAATTAAATTCTTACATAATAAAATGCATCATGGAATTACATTACCTAAAGTGCGGCAGCTTGCTTACGAATACGCTAAAAAATTGAATTGCAACTATCCCCCATCTTGGGATAACAATAAAAGTGCTGGTTTAGATTGGACATATGGTTTTCGTAAGAGAAATAAAAAAAAAAGTTTAAGGTGCAAAACGTGCAAAAAATTTAAAAACGGCTCAAAATTTGCTAGGCCTAACTGTGAATCCCACCAAGAAACCAAATAAAAGAGCAAAAACTATGTCTATGGAATCAGACGCTCACTCTATAGAATTATCTGATGATGATTTTGTTAATAATGCCCCACTTGCAGCAAATGATCTTCATAATGGTGACTATGTTATAACAAAGGTAACTAACGTTGGAATGAAACAAGGTTATAACCATTTTGTTGGAAAAATTGTGACAAGATATTCCGACAGCCAGAACGACTTTCTAGTGTCTTTTTTAAACCAACTGGAACTTTTGTGTTCCCTGAATTAAAAGACGAAGCTTCGGTTCATATTACTGATATTGTGCTAAAGTTACCAAATCCTATAGTAAAGAAAGGCACTAGTAGAACAGCTTCTCTGTTAAATTTTAAGATTAATTTGTCACCTTATAATATAAGCTAAATCTTATTGTTTAAGTATAACAGTAGTGATGGCCGATAAGACCAAATAAATAATGTTATTGTTTAAGTATTTTTCAAGCATAGTTAATTTCTGGATTTACTTGTATTTTATTCAAAAATTACAATAGGCATTTTTTCTATTAATACTATATTAATGTTAAGCTATAAAGTATAAAAAATAAGTAATTAATAAATAAGGGTCATAAAAATTAATGAAACTTGTTTAATTTGTTGAATTGTTTCTTGAATAAAAGTACCCCGATTGATGTATCAATGTACCCCAGAATTTTTAGTAAATAGGCTCTAATATTTTTTATTATTTAATCTAATGATTAAATTGACTTTGAAAAGTTAAATAGACATTCAATAGATTATTATTCTTAAATTGGATGTTACTGTCAATAGGTCATCTTTTATTGGGTCTAAGTAAAAATCGTATCAAGTTGCCCCAACTCCCCCTATACCCTTCATCTGTATGATTTGCCGCAGCGAAAATACGTGGTCTACTGATGACTCTCGAGAACAAGGCATAAACGTGGCTCAAAAGGGAAATCGATCTTCAACTAACTATTTATAAAAATAATCTTATGTAATATAATTTATTTTATATCGTTACAGATTAATAAAACCGCACAGCGGCATTGTTATTAACGCGGACAAAGACTTTGTCTTGGAAATTCCAGCATTGCTTGGACCAGGGTATTACTCAATTTATTACTTGTTTTGCAATTGTTTATTGTCTATTCTTCATTGTAAACCTCTATATTATTTCCAGTAATAAGTCGATGACAACAAAAGTGCAACGCAAAATAAAGTAAGCTTTATATAAGACATATTGAGACACCGTTATCATATTAATAAAAAAACGCATAATATCTTCTTTCATTTATAGATTGTGTGGTATGAAAAAATGTATCGGAAAAAGGTGCCGGTAAGTTTTTTATAACTAAAGAATAAAAGTTTAAAAAAATTAACATGAAACTGTGTTTTTACACTGGCTATTAAATGTTTTATTTAATAAACTGCTTTATAGAAAATGTCGCCAGCTTCGAAGAAAGCGGCAGAAAAGAAAGAGGTAATGTCAAATGTCATCTTTTCACGGTCTATGTAGTTTTAAAAAAATGTATATGCTTCTATAAATATAACTAATTTTAGGCGTCACTTAGACTTGCCATATACTGTCATCGGAGTGACGGACGGTAGACCCAAAGCTAGGGGTACACAAAAACATTTGAAAGATGACGATTCAGTCTGTGGACCAGATGACATACCTAAACCGGAACATGTGAGTAAATGGATGTTTTGTATATTTTAGTTGAACCAGACAGGGAAATTATATAAACAACGTAACCCATAGCAACGCAGCGATGTCATACATTTAGCGTTCTAGTTGAATGGAAGTCACGGAGATGAATATTAGGAATCATTGATTGACAGTTGGCTATAAAACAATGTCATAGGTATGATGCCGCTTCTTTATTTCGAATCTTATTTAGCTAAACTTAAGGTTAACTTTTTATATTATGACGTTAATGAGAGCAGAGCAGAGCATAATCTAAAAACTTGACGTTGGCGAAATCTAAAAGGAAACGCCATTTAGCCAAAGAACTGAACTGAATGGCGCCATTAATGAACGCGCTCTTATCGGCCATATTTGATCGCAGATCGTGATATTAAAACAAAGAGCAATGGCTCAATAAGTTAGAACTAAGTTAGACTATGTTTATTTAGTTCTAGCGCCGTTTTATCTGAGGTATAGATCAATGCTGTAACAAAGTTGTGTCCCCGTCGGATTCGATCCTTTGACTTTGTAAACTTTATAAAGTATGTGCCATAGGTCCACATTCCTGCGAACCTTCGAAGAGGAACTTTAAGAACTCATTCCTTGACTGTGTTGCCATGCACGAAAGAGAGAAGACCCGACGTACATTACGGTATCCTAACTGGGTCCTTCAATATGTACGATGGAAAATTCGGTATGTCAGATTGACGAGCGTTTTTGTTTTTTAATTAGTATAAACGTTTAAGGTTAACTGTTCACATGTACATCATGAGAATTATGAAATATTACGGGTTTTGCATTGCAAACAATTTAAATTAGCCATTAAGCTATAGGTATTGTTATGGTTTTTTGTAATATGAATTATGTTATGTTATTTCATAACATGGAAAATATTAATATACCTCGTATTGCTTTACTTTTGTGTGTCAACATTGGTGTTTCAAATTTGAGGGGACTAAAAGTAATTTTGGTAATAATTAATTGATACGAAAAAATAAAGTAATAGGGTTATTGGAGGTCAAATATAACCTAAACTACTTATACTTTTATAATTATTTAGCGCAATTAATGACAGGAAATTGTTATTTTTTACATAAAAACTTGGATATTTTATTCATTTTAGGTAACAGATCTAGAGGAAAGCAAGCATTAGCGATGAGTGTAATGGCATATTGCCTTGCTTTCCATTATCACCCGAAACAGTGGACTATGAAACTTATTGATAATTTAGTCGAAGCTGGTGATCAATGGTTTGTGCGAAAGAAGCAATTCTAAACAATATATTAGTTATTATTCCACCAAATGGCGAGACGAACGAAACACTTCTTACATCATACATCATCATAATCAGCCTGTGATAGTCCACTGCTGGACATAGGCCTCCCCTAATACACCCCTATCCATTTGGGGGTTTTGGACCGTATCCCACCACGCTGGTCCAATGCGGGCTGGTGGGTGGACCGACTTTTTACATGCCATTTCTTACGACTCACAAAATGATTATCGATATGTGCCGACTATAAAAGTTGTATAATGAGATACACTGCAAATAGCAATCGCTAAAAAAATTTAATGCTCCCTGTGGTGCCTTTATTATCTATGTAGGTGTGTAGTGTAGGAAGTGACAGTAGGTTTTCTCTTTGCAAAGCATCGACTAGGGAACTACAGCCACCTTGCTCGTATTCGCTCAAGCTAAATAACAGATGAAATATGTAAATGACATCTAATGCGAAATATTTATAGCCCCATAAGCAAACGCAGTCGACAATACACCAATAATATCGCCGATATTCGATCCCCATGCGATGTTTAATCAATAAGAGTGCCCGACTTTCGAGTATCAATAGAGTTTTACATTAGACTATTTTACATACATATCCATGGCATTCTACATATCATACTAGAGTACATACATAATTTCAAGGCAACGTTGCTATTAATGCAAACAACAAAACGATATTACTGGCAACCAATAAAAATATATAAATATATACGCACAATATAGCGACAAAATTACCAAAAGCTTTTTTTCAGGCACTTACAATGTCTGGACAAAGTACACGATCATTCAGCGTTTCAAGGGATGTGTGAAGTTCTTCCTTTTGGAAGGAAACAAATATTAAGTTTAAACGGCAAACGTATGCAGGTGTTATTAGGGGAGCCTGATATTGTTGGCTATACTATGTCACTTGACCCGACAGTTTATAATCTGTGTAGGGGCTTGAAAGCTTTTTTCGCAGAAAACCGAGCAGGAGTGCTGCTAACCAGGTAATCAAACAATTAATAACTATATTTTTATTTCGCATGAATAACATATAACAACTTTTTGTCCTGCTATTGATATAGCTTCAGTACAATTAGAACTCAATTCTTTCAATCCACTGTATTTCTGTTGTTATACTTAATGAATATTGACACGGTATTTTTCTTCTTATTACCATGCCATGCTTTAAACACATCTAGAACACATGGGTGTAGAAAAAAATTGTCTCATATCAAACTCCAAATGCCATAAAGACTACGGCCTGTAAATATGGTCAATTATAACTTGATGATTGACGTTTTACATGCCCATCCGACGCATGGATCATCTTACTTTTCAGACAATTGGGTGATCGGCCCAAATTGCCCTAACCAACTAGGAAACAACAATGAAAATTTGTTGAGTCCCCGCCGTCGGTCCACCCACCAACCCGCATTGGACCAGCGTGGTGGGATACGGTCCAAAGTCCTAATGGATGGAGGTGTATTAGGAGGCCTATGTCCAGCAGTGGACTATCACAGACTGATGATGATGATTGACGTTTAGGAGCTGAAACCAATAAGAGCTTTTTGACAATTTTTTTATATAAATTCTTATTATGTCTGGCATAGACCGTATTGGATTGACAAAATATTACACCTGTGAGTAGTAGATAATAACTTGCATATAAAGAGGCTTTTAAATTTTTTTTTTATTTTTCTATCAGAATTTTGAAAGTGGTCATATGGAAGGACAAAATATGTTTCTACATCTTCGACCCTGCCGGGAGGGATTCACGGGCGTATTCGAATTTCACTAATGGTTGTGCCGCATTGATAAATGTAAAGGACGTGAGCTCGGTCGCCGAGGTGATATTAGCGCGTAGTGTTGTCGAGGATCAAAAGTTCGTTTTGGCCCCCGTCAAAGTCCTCAAAATGGTCGACGAAAACGCCGACGACGACCTCGAATCTGATAAAGAACTGACGCAGGCGGAAAAGGCGATGATGAGCTATAGAATACTCAACGAGAATTGTGCCATAGTAAACGCTAACATGCATATTGGCAACAGATGCTTCGAGGATGCAAAATATCGTCAAGCCTTGCCGATCGCTGTAATTGCAATGACTTATTCTAAAATCTCTCCTCCGAACACGTGGTTCACTAAAACACTCGATAAAGTGCTACGTCTAGGCAATAAGCTGTATGTTGATTGCATCCACCCGAAAGTTATGATTGACATATCAATTGATAATATTCCTAACGAAATTACTATAGGGCCGTATGCGTGCGAAATCATCATTTATAGAGAACGAGTGAAAGGTCAGTTATTTGCTACTAAGGATTGTTTCTTTAATATAAAGACGGGTTTGGAGGAGTTCTTTAATCGTGGGTATAGTAGCGGTATCCTCGAGTTTAATAATTACACACTGGCTGTTTGGAAGCAGAAGGATATGTTTTATCTATTCGATCCATATCCAAGAACAAATGACGGAATGCGCTCACACACAGTTGGTAGGGCATGTTGTTGGATGTTTTTGAATCCGGATACAATGGCGTCGGTTCTGAAGAAGAATTGGGATTATTTACCACCAGTTACCCCGTTCCATATACACGCGTTTAAAGTGCTAAAGCTGAAGAAGAAAGACCCTAAGGTAATTTCAAAATTATTTTAATAAGCGGTCTCTTAATCGTGTAATCAGGGCATGAAAAAGTAATTAATATGTTTTTGTTTCTTAACTTTATACTCTTACAGAATTCTGTAATAAAATAGTATTTTCCAATGGGTAACACTTGACTACCATAGTCCGTCTTATAGTAAATTATTCATGGACATTGCGGGGTTTAATTTAATAATGTAATCTAGATTACAAGATATTTAGTAATACACTCATGTTTCCAATTAACTTTTTGTAACTTTTTTTTGTATTTACAATAGCCTGATTATTCTACAAGCCGTTTGTTAATCTGCCTGTATCTTAATGGCTGAAAAAAATTAATCTTATTAAAGAGAGCACTCATGAATGACCAAAAGAGAATTTTGCCTCTTTTATCAATAAACATTCTTTATACATTTTAGAAACAAATTGTGTGCACACTTAGTGATGAGATTTTACCTGGTGTAAAAAATACGAGAAGGGATGACGGTTACGCTGCTCATAGCCAGGAGGACGTGAAAGAGTTATTCGAAGATATACCGACAGAGGTCATAAAAGATGTCTTCGATAAAGTGAGTTTTATATAGTAGTCGCGGACCCCACCGACGTTATCCTGCAATAATGCGTGCCTTTGATGCGATTAGTATATTAAATAAAGTACGAAGTGAAAGACGAACAACATAATAATTTAATTAATGCTACCTTTTAGTTGCTATTTAAATAAACAACCTAAATAGATACCACCTGCAGCGCCATCTGCCGGGCTTGTACAAAAATCATTGAAATCGGTCTAGCCGTTTAGGAGTTCACACTCCACACACGTACATGATATATATTAAGATAACTGGCAAAAGTGTCGTGTCACTTTTAATTTAATATTTTTGTGTGAAAGAAAACAAAATAATTTTATCATTTATACTCATAATATTATGGTAGTAAAGATAAATGTTACATAATTAACATCCTTATTTGTAGTTTGTCTACACTATGTTCAATCGGCTAAGTTGGGCTTGCTGGCAGGGTAATTGATGGGTACTTAATGTACATTAGGACTTAGGCAGTCAGACCAGCAGCCGGCCCACCTGACGGATAGTGGTCACCGACGCCCATAGACATTGGCATTACTAGTGGTATCACCAACGCACTGCCTACCGTGACACATATGATGTTAAGTCTCGTTTACCTAGTAAATATGCTGGCTTAACTGGAACGCAGCAGCGTTTTCACACCACTCCTTTGGGGCAGAAATAGGCATCATCGTTAAACCTCCCTAGCCGAGGCTTGTGAAAAAGGTTACCTAATACCTTCAGTAAATTGTAGACACGTCGTGCGACTATTTTAATATAAAAATGAAATTGCAGAAAATAACTTTTGGATTTGGAAAATATGCATTAATTATTTATTTCAATGATTATCTTTTAACATTATATCGTTTATGATTTTAAAGTTTGTATGTCTTAGCTTTCACTTTCTTCGACAGTCTCTATAACTGCGAAAGAATACTAGAAGCATTTTTGTCGGTTTGTTATAGCGTTCCATGGTATTTAACGAAATCAAAGTATAAGCAGCAATAGAAATGAGACGCATCTTGTAAGGCAGTAATAGATATAAGATGTATTTCTTTTTTTTTTCATTGTGATTTCAGAAACATCGAGTTGACGAGGAGTACATGGGCGAAATTGTATCATTAGTTGATAGCATCCAAGATGATTATCTTCAACCTATACCTATGCGGTATAAGAAAGAAGAACCTGTGCCCGTTGAACCGAAAATCGGTATGCCACTAACACTTTGATATTTATTCTTGTGGCCTAACCAATGGTTTCTAGAAGTTTGTATTTGAATTTTTTTTAAACCTATATATGCCCTTACCCTTATAAACAAATTCGAATGTGCAAATTACTAATTTCATACAATGCATACAAAATTTAATACTTTTTTAATTTTAAGTTGGCACTTAAAGTTCATAAGAATAATCTTATCAATTTAGTTTAGTATACAAAAGTGAACTAACACCATGTATTATAAAGTTATAACCGAAAAGAAAACAAATTAATAAGCTTTCTTTTATTAATGCCCTTAATGACGTGTAAGAGGAGGTCTAGAATTATTCGTCTATATTAATATCGACCTAATAAAAAGTGTCAGTGAATCCTTGAATTTGGACTCAGTGAACTTGGACTCGCCTACGGTGTCGGTGACGCAAGTGGTGCCCCCATGGCCGACGCCAAGAGACAAAAGTCATGAACCGCCCGAGCCCGACCCCGACCCTGAGCCGACACCTCCGCCCACTCCGCCCGAACTGCCGGTAAATGTTTCTGGTTCCCTGGTACAGTGATAACTTATACATAACATTTGAAATTCTTTGTAAACATCGTTACTCTTTGCGTTACGCATAACGTTAGTTACGGTTGCCCAATACAACTTTACAGCGGTACCGTGTTTGTAAAAAAATTTTGAAAGCAACGTCACCGTTAGCATTTAAATGGAGCCAAAACGTTCAGCAATTGTCGTTAGTGTTTGCCGGACATCACGTACAGTTCGACTCTTAGGGTGGTCCAACAGTTATAACGTTTTGCATATCGACCTTGTTATGGGTTTCTAGTACATTGCTACAGCTAAACTCTTTACATTAACCTATAGAATATTTGTAAACAAAATTAACCGTAGCAATAAAATGGCACTATAATAAATTGTAGATATCATAGTTGACATCGCGGCCGATTCTTGGCGGTGTTCTCCATATTAAGCATTTTGCATTTCGACGTCAATTTGTTGTCGCTTTAAAAATCTGCTAATGCCGCGAATATCCCGATTAAAAGACCATTTTGCTGGTAATCATTTATAGTTTCCTGGTAGGAACATCATAACTGTGTTACCGTTTTCTTATTACATTATTACGAGGTTTAGGTCTCAGTTTAATACGAGGAATCTTATTGAACAACCCAACCCCAATCAAAATGTAATGAAATGTAATGGAAATGGTAGTAACACTATATTTGTTCATATTGGTGAACAAATGAACAATTAACAAATGTACCAAATTTGTGGTGCAGTTGTTAGTTAGTTACGTGGCAATTGTCTGCTATTAACAAAACCTTTATGATTTACGCCGTATTGTAACTTATTACATTTTAAAATATATAACACAACAATGATGTTTATGCTTATGTATCATTTAATTTCATCCATCGAATAGTCTACTTAGACCCTCATAGTGTACGATTTGGGGTATCAAGGAACGTTTTGTTTCAGTTTTCTTAATGATAACTCGTTTTTGCATTCTTTTTTAGTTATATATTTTTATTAGAGTCCGACCGAAACTGTCTTTCCGGCCGAAACCGAAACCGAAAATTCGGCCGTGGCTTCAATTTCGGCCGAAACCGAAACCGAAACTCACGTGATCAAGTATAAAAATTCTTAAAATACTAAAATATGGAGCTTTTATGCCTATTATTTTGCTTTATTTTAGTCATGGAATGGAATCAAATGAAAATAAATTAATAATTGTGACTGTTGTCTTAAAGACTAAGCATTGGTATATTGAAATCTTACTAATTAATACTTTGGTTTATATTTGTAGTTCCGAGGGGGGATCAACGAGTAAAAATGAGATAGAATATAATGACTATGATAGCTTAATTATTTATTTTTCTGCATAATCTCCGAGTCCACCTACACACCAAGTTCAGCGTTCCAAGTTTCCAATACTTCAATTCCTATAAAAAAAGGATTGTCTTGGTCCTGCAAAAAGGTCACCACGACATCGTTTACTTGTTATATATAGTTTTAACACATGTTTCCTCTTAAGTATTGTATCAATTTGGAGAGAAGATGAAAAATAGCTAGGCGCCAGATCTGGTGAAGAGGGGGGGATGCTTAACCAATTGTACGCTAGCATGCTGAACGGTGGCCATCGCTAATGCCAACCTGCCGCCCGTTCAAAGTTTGCCTCTTTTTTATCATTGATGGCCTTTCTCTACCTTGGTATTAAAGCTGCATAATATGTAATGATGGTTCCATGCTCCAGGTAATCAAACAACAATATCACTTCTGAGACCCAAAATACTGAGGCCATACCCCGGCCAGGCCATATACCACGGCCAAGGCATGAAGATCCTTCGGGATAAACCCGTGTTTCGTCCACTATTATACCAATTATAAACCTGTAAATATACCTGTATATATATATATACCATAAAACTACATTTAAAGTTTTTAGAATCTTCTTAAAACTTGTCCAACGATATCTTCGAAGTCGATTTTGTTTCTGATTCTCGGCACCCATCTTGCGGACACTTTTCTCATATTCAAAATTTGTGTCAATATGCGTTGATATATCAGATGGTAATTCTTTAATCGCTGAAAATAGTTTTTTCGAATATGGCAGCATATTCTTATTGTTTCTTGTTGATTATTGGCTTCGATGGACGTCTGCAAACATGTTCGTCTTCCGTGTACGTTCTCCCTACTCGAAATTAAGAAGCCCACTTTGCGACAATTGATTATGACAGAGCAGTCTCTTCTCATGTTGCCTCTAAGCCGCAATAAATATCTTGCTTTGTTAACTTTTTATAACAGTGGTTTTAATGACAAGGTCGCACTTGGGTTTACGTCACACATAGCAAACAAATGACTACATTCAGAAAAAAAGTAAAGAGACAAGAAGATTTTTTTATGAACACAACAAATATCTGAGCTACACTTTCCAGTATTATTTGTATTTATTTTTTGGTTACCAAGGAGTATAACATATTTTAATTCTTCCAGCAACTAGACTGCGAAGAATAAGTAAGTCTTTTATGGGACAATGTATACGTTTTTACAACAAAATCCCAGTAAACTTTCAGAATTTAACTATTAATAAATTTAAAAAGGTAGTCAAGGAATGTTTGTGTGTTAAAGGTTATTACGATATTAATAATTTTTTTAATGGTAACACCTGGTAATGGAATGCCCGCTCCAGATCTTGTTTCAAAATTGCAAAATATGTAATGCCGAATTATCAAATTGTTTGTTATTTTTTAAAGATGACATGAAAAAATAGCCCGCTGAGTTTCTTTCGCCGGTTCTTCTCAGGTCTGAGGCGTCCTTTTCCGAACCGGCGGTAGCGTGTTTGACAATCAATAAGCAAGTGTAAACTTCAATATTGGATAAAAAATATTTGAATTTGAATATATATTTTGATCTCACAACTATTTGATCCCTCCTCAATTTCTTTTGTCAAACTTGGAATGTTTGTCTGAACTAAAATCGACTGATCTAAGCGCGATTGTAGCAATGATACATTTAACTTTCGCTACTATCGAAACCGAAACTGCGGCCAAAACTCGGCCGAAACCGAAACCGAAACCGAAAGTTCGGTCGGACACTAATTTTTATATACATATATTTTTTGTTTCAGCCACCCGAAGGAGGTGAAGAGGTATGTTTAAGACTCATATTAATTTTGTTCTCGTCTCTTGTTATTTAAGTTCTATCAACGAAAACTTATGCTATAAGTCTACGTAGATAGATAAGTTAACCAAAAACATTGCCTTCTTAAAATGACTAGTATAATGTTTCACTATAAGAAATAGTTTTCTTATCGAAAGATTTTTATCCCTATGTATGCTTATATCTTTAAAATTACGCTACGAATGTTGATGCGGTTTCTTTTAAATTGTTAGAGTCAATAAAGAGAAAAGATTGTAAAGAAACGCTGATAAATTTATAGATTTTACAAATATCGGTAATGTACCCGTGCGGAGCCGAGTCGGATTGTTAGTAAATATTAAAAAGAAAAGTGTTTCCTAGGAACAAGAAGAGGAAGCGGAAGAAGAAGAAGATGATGATGCAGCGACCAGAAAAAAAGAAGAACGGGAGAGAAAGAAGGCGGAAGAGGAAGAGGCAAGAAGAAAAGCTGAAGAGTTGCCTCCACCACTCCCGCCGCCGCCCCCATCACCACAGCCCGAGCCTGAAATACCTGTATGTTATTTACACAAACTACAGCGAGTTTTCAATCAAGTTATATTTTATATATTTTTATTGCAAATTAAGTAAAAACGGCCTTCTTAAGATCTGGTTAATTGTAGTTAATACACAAAAAACACAACCACAAAATTAGTTCCTACGATGGTTACCCCTTTACTGGATACCCTATTACCACCGCGGAGTTCATCTAACGCTAAGTAGTTGAGTGAAAATCGTTTTGCTTTGGTTCGAAGGGCATTTGTAACGTAATAAGCAGCTTATTATTACGCTGCTTTTGTTAGAATAGTAACCTGATAGCACAAAGTAGATAATATATATGATAGTAAGCTTACTGTAAAGTGAACTATGTGCTATAAAAGGCTAAAAATACTTATCGAATCATACTAGTCGAAAGTGCCCAAGTTAGTCTCTGAAAAATAAATCCTAAATAAGAAATTCTACTTCTGTTTATAATTTGCTAGTGCACCTATTGCTGATTTCCGTAACTTTCTTCTTCGAGGTTGGCTGTTTGAAAATACCCTTGGCGTTAAGCCCTGTGAAAATATTTATCATGCAAAAAGTTTAAATAAACAAACAATTACTCACCTTCAAATTCAGCTCGTGCCGATGGAAGTAGTCGAAGACGAGGTGCAGACGACCGCACCGGTAGACGTGGACCGACGCGTTCTCCTGTCGGAGGATGCGCGTTTACGCTCCAAGTTGCGCCAAATCCGCCGCAAGATGACGCCGCCTTTGTTCGAGATCACGCTGGAAGTGACGTCATCGCAGGAGTTCAATAAGCCGAGCAACTTTAAAAGTCTTCCAGACAGCTCGCAGATCATTCGTGGCTCGTCTGCCATCGCGGATGCCAACGCTCCGGCCGTTCTACCCTTCGCGGCTATAATGGCCTTAGTGACTTCTTACAAGTACACAATAAACACTTGGACCCCGGGTATCGTCAATTTTGTTTTGGACACGGCCAAGAAATTGTTCCAGAACAAGGTGGAAAAGTTTCATCTCGCTCCGATGCATGTTATCCCTAAAATATCTATCGGGCATCAGGTTTGAGTTATTGGCATTGACTATTACTAATTCTGCGAAATATGTATGTAATGAAATATTTGTTAGACTTACAGTTTTGACCTTTTCAGACTTACCATACGAACATTGACGTGGTAGGTGAAGGTGCGACGTGGCAACTGGAAAATGTCCTAACGAAGAAATTCTTTCAAAAATATGATAGAGGAATGATTACAACGTCTTCGTATAGTAGCGCTTTTTTCAAAAGGAACGGCCTGTATTACTTGTTCGATGCCAGCGCCTGCAACGCCATGGGCATTAGAAAAGAGGATGGCAAAGGGAATGGATGTTTGCTAAGATTTAAAACGTTGCGTGATCTTGTTGTAAGGTGTGCAAAGTTTAACTAAATGAGAAATATTTTTTGTCGTTATTAAGTAAACTTATATGTCCCTTTACTTAATAAAAATATGAAGTAAAGGCACAAATAAGGTCCGGAAATTTCTACACTAAAGACGACCAAAAAGTCCCCTCTTGGACAAATGACCCGTGATAATTAAAGTTTGACGTCGAAAACGATTTGGAGCACATTTTAACCATGAGAGTTCGACATTAGTTATTTTAATTTTTAGTTAAGAAATGAAGAATTACTTAGCTAGTGGGTCGAAGTTAAAATAATTTAGAATTTAGTGCTTATTTTTTCTTCTTTTAATTAAGGAATTTACATGAAGTTTTTCCTCCATGCTTTCACATTAATTTCGTGTGTTTTAGAATGCTGTATAACAAAGACGGAAAAAGCGAAGACCAACAATTTATTTTGAGCAGGATTTTGGTAAGGCGTCTTCTGACGGAGCCGAGGACGCAATTGCCAGATGATCACGATTACGCAACCGGGGAGGCGAAATCAACAAAATCCCGACCTTCTATTGTTAAGCCTGATAAAGATAGGAAAAAGGATAAAAATAAGAAAAGTTCAATTGATTATACTGAACCGATAAGCCAGACTGCGATTGGCTATCAACAAATTAACGGCTTATACCGTATTGAGGGCTCGACGGGCTTGAATGACAGAGGCGCAAGCACTGATATAAAAGTCTGCCATTTTGTCAGTTTGATCGCCATGCTGATGGCAACGATGCATCCCATAAGAACTTGGAACCACTTCATGGTGGACGTATGCATCGAGAAAGGAAGAGAGATTTACGAAAAGGCAACGAATCTCAGTGTTTGCGAAAAGAGAGTGATTAAAAATATAATATTGAACGGGAAACTAATAGATTTGAATATTAAAAAGATTCTTGTAATAAACGAGAACCCAGAGAAAACACTTGAACAGTACTTGTCTGCTGTTTTAAAGCGCCTGCGTTATGTTATAATTCGATTTCCCCAATGCAGCATGGTGATTTGTCAAATGGATGGTTATTACCACCTCTTTGATCCAAATCCGCCGCCAACAGGTGAAAGCCCCGAACAAGACATTCAACGAAATGCATCAGGCACAAACGTCGAAACTAACAGGACGCCCAGTTCTGTTGCTACATGGTCTCTTTACCGTTCAGTGGAGGCTCTTATAAGTAGAATAAAAAAAGTAGTAACAGGAAATTCTGCTGACCAACCAGAGTTTTATACGTTTGAATTGACGTCTGTTAAAAAAGCGCCAAAACACTCCGCCCTCAACTATCGTTTAAGCCCACTTTTCAAAAGTGACAATAATCCTAATTTGCCATACTTAAGACGAAGAAAATCAAGGCCTCTCGTAGATGAGAAAATGTACTGGTTGGATATGAAGCCATTCCTTGGTCTCGGATGAATCCCACTAATGATTTGGGTTTGTTAAGAAATACACCAAAAACTATGTGGAAGGCTTGGGATATAGAGTTCCCTGGTGATCTTTATTCACTTTGGGGAACTATTCATCCTTTGGATAGACAATTTGAGGAGAAACACCGTGGCAGACAATATCTAGCTACATGTGTATTAGCAGTATTTATCACTGAAGTTTGTAATCTTAGTGCTTGGACACAGAGTCTTCTTGATGGCATTGTTATTGCTGGCAACAACTATCATGCTAAGAGCATTGAAAAAGTTGGTGAAAATCCCAATCATGAAATGACTTTAAGTGATTTAGATGCAAAATTTGATGATCTTTACCCATATTCTTTTTCAGTTAACTTTGAAAATGTTATATTTGGTTTTGTTTACAATTCTTACCCAGACCGTTTCAATTTGTCCAAAGCTTTGGACTATTTTTTTGAAAAAAGTAGACTGGGTGTCCTAATTAGTCCTATTAAAAATTTAGCATTTGGTAGAATTGGATCCTCTTACTTTATGTTTGATTGTCAAAGTTATGGAGCTCCAATATTTGCTCCTGGTCAAGGTACTTCATATATTCTTAAGTGTGAAAGTCTCAACAGATTGATTTATTGTTTAACTATTGCATTGAATGTTAGAAGGCACAGTGAACAGTTTCATTTGTTCAGCTTATCGGTGACTGTAACTGAAAAAACCAAGTAAAATGGAAACATCAATTAAATTTTTGGTTATGTATGCTATATATTAATATAAAATGTGTGACAAGTTCTTCTGTTTATTGTCAAATAATCCTAATTTTAATACCTTCTGGTGTATTAAAGACAACCTGCTTGTGAACTACACAGGAGATATTTTAGTGGTACATACCCCTCTTTCTTTGTATTCTCATGGTCCAATGGGACTAAAAACAAACACATTTAAAGTGAGATAAGGCACAGGATCAACTTTTTTCGTACTCATCAGACTCATTGACCCTCTAACTTACCAGGCGTTACTTACTTATGGGGGGATCCACCTGAGCTATAACTAAGGAGGAAACAACAATGAAAAGTTGTAAAGTCCCCCCTAGGATTGAAACCCACAACTCTGGTTTTTAAAACAGGAGCCCACATTACTAGGCTATGGAGGCAGTTAGTGATTCCTACATGCGTCTAAAATTTGACTAATTTCTCAGTAAAATTTACCGATTTATAATAAAATGTATGTTCAACACAAAAATTATCTCAAAATTATATTGAGGTACGTGTTATAAATAAAGTTTTAAATCAAACTACAAGTTTCTAAGGCAATATTGACTTTAATAAACAAAATTCAAAGTATTTTTAGTTATAACATAAAAGTAATGAAGTAATACCTTGTGCACAAATGCATTCTTTAATGTTAAACCATATTATAAAGAAATAAACATTACTTTTAAGTTACTTTGTTTAATTAAAAACCTGGTTATACACAATGCACTGCACAATAAAGCACTACACTACTGATTACAATCTAGATCAGGCAAATTGTCATCGTCGGAGTCACTTTCAAGATCATCGAATGATGGCTTGTTATCACCGCCATCTGCCTTATTAGAGCCCATAGCCTTCAACAAATCGGTCAAATCTGTTGCACTGTTATCGGCAGGGTCAACAAGATCGTCATCTTCGTCGCACCATTTGTTAAAATCCATTTTTAAGTAATGCAGCTTCTTTTTGTCGCTTGTAAGGATGGCCAGAACGCAGTACCAGTATATTTTTTGGAAAGTACCATTTCCACACATCTTCCTTTATTTACAAAGGTACTGTCTTTCGGATTAATGGAATCATAGAGAGGAATTGTTACTTCATATTCTTTATTGTCTCTCACATTTAAACCTTTAAAATAAACTGAGCTTTCCTCTATTTTGATGTCGGGATCTTTCGTCTCAATGCTAAACGTGAGAAAAACTTCCGTCCTTTTTTGTGCCCACAAAACAAGTGGAGGAGTTAAAGTATTGTTTGTCATGATTTAAAAGTAATTTGGTTTTATTAAAATCAATTAGGCACTGGTGCACGGCACTTAAGAATATACTCGAAACAATATTTGCGGTTATTCTATATATGTTAGCCTCTCTATAACATGTTCACCGGAACCACAGATTAGAAATACATATTTAGGAAGTATTACCAAATTACGCACAGAAATATCCCTAAAAGTTTTAAAAATAACCAATGCTGGATGGATTTCGATACTTTAATCATAAAAATATAATAGACGCAAAAACAATTTTTTGGACCGAAAAAGATTATTTTTAAAAGTAATAAGAATAAATAGAAGATAATAAAAATAAATATATTTAATAATTAATATAAAACAATAAAATAGTTTATCACTGGATGATGAGGCATTTAATATTTAAAGTAAATATCTAACTACCTATTAAATAATATTACTTAAAGTGAAATTAGTTTTTGTTTGTCAACACTATATATTTTTTACTAAAATATTTTTCCGCAAATTTAGGCAAAAATCTTACGTAAGTCTCCCAGTTTGTATAAAATGCCTATTAACGTTGCCACAATAGAATATAGTATTTACTTCAAAACTCAAAGCAGGGTAAATTTAATTTATTAACCTGTTAAAATTATAATATTAGTATTAATAAATGAATGTAACATGTTATAATTTTGTTTATTAGGAAAATATTTAGAGCCAACTAGTTTTGTAATAAAATTGATAATTTTTCAAGCATATTAATATTAAATTGGCTTGTTTAGTAACTAATAATTATATTATATAATAATATTTAGACAACGAAGAAATTTATTTTTTAAAAGTACACAAATTAATACAATTTTTCTGGTAATAGAATTAAACATTGTTTATCTAACCGATAGGCATGTTAAAAAAAGAATGAAATTCATACTGTGTAACCTGTAATGTAAAAGGGACTTCATTCTTTCTTTACTAGGACGTAAACAAAAACGCTACCCAAAAGACAATAGAGTTTGCCATTAAGAATAATAAATAATATAAGTTGCATTAATGTGATTGAACACCATCTCATGACATCGGCCCCACCGGTGAGGTCGATAATTACACACCCTTTGCTATATGACACTGTAGCTAACACCATATTAGATAGGAGCGTTGCTGGAGTTTCTGCGCCACTTCTTCTCCAGCGCCAACGCTTTAAGAAGTGGTAGTAACAATTTAGATAGAGCTCTTCTAGCTATTAAATGATCATTGCAAAGCGTCTGAATCGAGCCGAGGCGTTGGCCCACCTGGGCAGCCCTCGATTCCAGAAGAGTGACAACCCAAGCCTAGGCTCCCCTTCTGGGGGCCCTTGGTGAAGTTAAGTCACTTACGGGGAGACGCGCCTGTGGCAACGGGCCCCCCCGAACCCGGTTATGTTCTAATAGGTTTCTTCCTCAGAGCACGAGATCCATCAAAAAAAAAAAAAAAAAATTGAACACCAAACCACATTGGACCAGCGTGGTGATACGGTTCAAAAACCCGCCAATGGATAGGGGTGTACTAGGGGGAGGCATATGTCCAGCAGAGGACCATCTCAGGCTGATGATGATGAAAGTGATTAAGTAGATCCGTATTTTGTTGTATTAAATTTTGACTATGTTTAATTATAAACCTCGATATACGCGAATTACAGTTAACGTTATTTTTTTCGGAATGTGTCCTTCGCGTAAAGCAGGGAACTATTGTAGATTGAAGCAAAGCCATAATATCGGAAGCGGCGATATCATTTAAAATACGGCTTACTTGCAACAAGGTCTATTTTAGTTTTTGACCATTTGACGGCGTTCATATAGGAGAAGGGTATTTGTTGGAATCCTTATAATTATTTTCTATGTACTGATTGCAACTGCGAACTAATATTTTGCTGCAAATGTAGGAATTGGGTCGTAATTATTTCATCCGCCAATATCGAAAACGCGAATGAAGTAAGCGCAAGGAGCTTCTACTCTCTAAATAAATAACCTACATGCCTCCTGTACCTTTTTTCTTTTAGTTGTAATGGCTCCACTAAGATTAACTCAGTGATTATTTTGTTTATTCCTATTTCAATACTTATTTGGTGACAGTCGCCAAGAAAAGAACCACAACACTTGAACCCCATATACAACAACTTGCAACTGTGTCTTTTATTACAAGTTCGTAAGAGACGTTTGTTAGTCATTTAATCGATGTTTCTGAAGCTATATATGAGTCACTACATAAATAAAACAACATTTCTCAAATATTAATCATGTAATTGAACATGTAAAGATCTTGAACAAGGTCAACTTTGCGGGAAGTTTAAAGCCAACTGCTAACTTTTTCTTTCTAAATATTTGATGGTTTCAGAATTTTGGATAGCTAATTATTTTTCATTTGAAACTAACTCACTACTAAAGAAAATATTTTATTATAGTCGTGTTTTTTAATATAATTTGTAATACAGGCAAAACATTTTACTTTTTTATTTTACAAATACGTGTACAATAATGGAATGCAATAACGGTAATTTTATATTAGTATCGTGTGAGTATCGTAAACATTCAGAATAGTTAAGAATTATAATATGATACCAGTTTTACAATAAAAAACTAAACATCATCATTAACACAAAAACTATATTTACGTCTTATTATTAAATAAAACACTTTTAAACCTAAGTGCAACAGACCAACATTTAATAGCAGACAGACTGGACCATACGCTTAAAAAAATGCAAAGAATGTGAACACGAAAACATACAAGACAACAATAGTTTACAAACTAAAATTTAAAACAAAAGATATTGCTTTTTATATGCATGAAACTAAAGATGGAAAGGAAATAAAAAGATAAAGACAAAACTGTCAGTTGAAACAATAAATCTTATAGAATAAAAGGAATAGCCTGATAAACACTAAAAACAAAACGAAGTAAATCCGGAGATAAATATGAAAAGAGCACAGAAATAAAAAAAATTGAGTAAAAAGAGATATATGTTCAATATGAAATCATATGAAGAACTCATACTTAAAACTGGTGGCGTAAGAAAAGCAAAGAAGATACTTATGGACAAAAAGACGTATCAGGAAAAACATCTATAACTTTAGATATTTACAGCAACAAAATTTAACAAACAACTATTTTCAAACCCTAAAACAACCAGTAAGACTGTCCGAATACAAATGGTCAAAGGCAAATGCCACCGATCTTACAATTAGAAGTGGAAAATACAATCAATACTCAAAAAAGATGAGGCTCCAGGAACAGATAACATAACTAACGAAACATTAATAACATCTACATTTATACTATCACGTATAAACAAACATCTTTAATAAGGTACCGGAATCGGAACAAATTTCTTCCCAGTGGGCAACATCCAAAATAAGCATTGTACACAATAAAGGACAGAAATGTGACATCAGTTAGCCAGTTAAAAGTAAACTAATACTGGGCGAAAATCAACCCAGGGAACAAGCATGCTTTAAAATAGATATTCAGTAGTACACCATATATATATATAACCGGAAGTTGTGGCTTCGAATCCTGCAGGGACCCAACAAATTTTCATATTTGTTTCCCAGTTGGTTAGGGCAATATGGGCCGATCACCCAATTCTCTGAGAAGTAAAATGATGTTGAAAATACAGCATGTAAACTATGGATGAGAGCAGCACAGAACAGAGAAAGATGGAAGTAAATGGAGAAGGCCTATGCCAGTGGCAAACATAAACCAATAGATAGAAAAATAAACACTATACTAAGTAATGTAAAGATAGTTAGTCATTATAAAAATATATATGTGAATGTGTATATTTTTATGAATAAAGGCTTTAAATAAAATAAATAAATTAAATAGAAAACTAAATATGATATTCCGCTTTTGATAACAAATAACACTTTACCCTATTTCTTCTTTTTAATTTATATTTTATGCAGCATTAGGTAACAGTGAACAATTACCTATATAAAAAAACAGTTATGCATTTAAATATTCACTCAAATAAACATTAAGTTATTTAAAACTTTACACTTAATTGCACTTTACACATAAATAGAGATGCATACTAAATGATGCTTTGAATGCTTAATACAAAATAGTAGTTTGACTAGAGATCGCTATGCTAGGTTACAATATATATCATGTTTTTTTTAAAACAAACTGAAGTAAATTACTTAACCATTTTAAAACAAATCAACAATTTAACAAGTATGTATACCCCGTTGCTAATAAGACAATTTACGTAAACTACCAAACTTTAATCAAACTAGGAAACACAAATGACAACATGTTAATGTTTGACTTTGTTTACCAAATCACTCATTAAAATTAAGTGTACAAATCAGTAGTAGATAACTATAAAAATAATGTCATGATAACCCATAGGATAGCTCTTTAAATGTATACTAAAATGGACGACACAAGCTTTCGCTATCGGACGTATAAATGTGATATCTCAAATGACAGGCTTAGGTGAATTTTCTGTTGTAATAATAAAGAAGAAACAATAAAAAATTCCTAAATTACTTCCGGTTGGAAGACAACTGTTTCGTTTACAATGGTATCTGTGCATTGCCAGCAACTTTGAGAGCATGTGAAAATCAGTACGGAAAGAAAATGTAGATGTGAAAGTGATATATTGTTGGGCAAGATTTTCAACGTGTTAGCCAGCTCAGGTACCAGTTGAAGCTCACAGATTAGTCTGGATCCACAGCGGTTGCAAACATTTGGCACAGTCGGTGAATCGGGTGTCCCTGTATTAATTGGGATTGGGGCCCGAGGAGGAGGCTCCTCTCTTGAGTATCTAAATAGGAAAATATACAAGTAAATAAGATTAAGCACAATAAGTTAAAAACTTGCATCGTTTTGGGTATCTATTACACAAAAAAATACCGTAACATTATTAAAATTAAATAAAAATTAGAAATATTAAAACCTTACATAAGAAATAACAATACATCGCCATGTTATTTATTTAACCAAAACTATAAATTTGGTAATAAAATGTTATAGATTAAATAAAAAAAAAATAGTAGCTTCAGTAAAGGCTTTTTTTTACAAGATTTAAAAATGGTTTGCTTTTTATATTACTAGTCCACAACAATTGATGATCATTACAGGGTAAATTATTATTTGACCTAATTAAAAGCTTGCAAATTGCGAATGACAAAATTTAAATTAATTTAATCAATAATCAGTTACATACAATGTGATGAAGTGCAGGGATGCATTAGTATGTGAAACATTGATTTCTCAGCTTTTAAAGGTGAGAAGAGGTTTTAAGCTGAAGCTAAAGAATCTGTTAGTAATTTGACATTTGAGAAAAAACTGATTGAATTAACAGTACCTAAGTATTTGCCCAGGGTTGTTTCTCAATCGAGTTATGAATGCATGGAATAGCCTGTCTCCATGTAAGGGTGTCGCGTCTTCGTAAGTCTCTTCATCCAAGCCACTGCCACCACCTGCTTTATCAGCTGCATCAAGTTCTGCAAGCAAATAGTGGTATATATAAATTACTTTTCATGTTACATTTTGCAACCACTACTTTCCATGATATTACTAGAAAATCACTTTAAAATAGGCTCTTAACAGAGCAGAACAAAATAGGTCATAGTCAAATCTGCAAAAATTTAAAAGTAGCCTTAGTGTAAAGAAGAATCTAACGGAGTGTGTACAGCTTTGTAGAACAAGGTTTTGACAATTATAATATCCACCTAATCATAACTAAAAATTAAAAGAATCAGTCCAAATTTTTAGAAACTGCAAAATATAACAGGATTTTTTTAATGATATTGTGGGTGATAGTATAATAGGCATTAAAAAAATTAATGAGCTCCAGTTTCGCTTATAACTAAATGATCAATCACCAGGGCAGAAGAATACATACAAATCAGATTAAAATCTCTTTTCTTTGTGACTATTATAATATAACATTACAATATCAACTGTATAAAAATTGTTATAATATATAATCATATATACATTAATTAACTAAGTGATTGTTTATCTAAGACTCACCATTCTCATTTTTATATTTATTGAGCAATTCAGTAACACGGTCATCACTAATAGTTGTCTTCTTGTACTCTTCTTCTACATAAATGTACTTGGAGACAAACTGCAATGGAGTACATACAAGTCGATTTCTCAAGTCAATGGCAGCTCTGCAGTCTGTAAACGTACAAGTAATAATAGGATTCATACATACACATATTTATATAACATATTTGATAATTGTCCTTCATATTTTTATTATTTAAAACAACATCCACTGAAAAGAATGATATCTTGCAGTAGATTATGCAATTGTTATTTTACAAAATGTCTATAAAAAATTATTACTGTCATTAATATAAAAATTTAATTATTTCAACAATTCATTCTAGTATTAGATTAAATTAAAATATTATATTTATTATTATTCAATTTACTATTTTGTTACACATATTTGTAAGTTCCTAGCCTCCATCGCCTAGTGATATAGGTGTGTGCTTTAGAAACTGGAGTTCGTGGGTTTAAATCCTGCGGGGACTCAACAAATTTTCATTGTTGTTTCCTAGTTGGTTAGGGCAATTTGGGCTGATCACCCAATTGTCTGAAAAGTAAGATGATCCATGCGTCGGATGGGCATGTAAAAGTCCGTCCACCCACCAACCCGCATTGGACCAGCGTTGTGGGGTGACAGTACCCCAATGGATAGGGATGTATTAGGGGAGGCCTATGTCCAGCAGTGGGCTATTACAAGCTGATGATGATGATGATTTGTAAGTTCAATACATGGTGCAAACAATATTTTATACTAGTATCTCACTTGATGTAACAATGCTTCTAAATCATTATTTGTACTTGTTGGTGTCTCTACAATGACTAAGCCTGGTTCATCCCCTCCCTCAAGTTCTGCCACTACTTCAGGTCCATTATTTGACCCCACAGCACCTAAAATTGATACAAGTATAGAAATCTAATCTTGAATGTAGGAAGTAATACTTTTAACATAATTTTATTCCAAATGGCTTAGTTGTATGTGGCATTCATAAATTAGGACACATGAATTTTGTGACCTCCTTGTCACAGCTTTATAGAACCATAAAACCCTGCTTGTCATATTTCGCAGACCTTCCCTCCCCCAAAATGTGTGATGTAAAATATGGATAGTCCCTAGTAGTGAGACAGTTTAGTCAATTTTTAGACCAAATTTACTGAAACAAAGTGTAATATCAAACACAGTTGGTGTTACTGTTGGGAATTATTATCAGTTAAACATAATTTGTGGTTTGAAAATGGCTGCAGTCAGCCAATAAGAAAAAAATATATTCTAGCTCCATCAACATATGAATTTAGGATTGTTTACATTTATTCACCACCAAAACCAGTAGAAAATGCATTTTTATAGTCACATACCTACTGGGGACATGTTAGCATTGTGGGCATCAAACACTTGCAAGTTTCCCAGTGCTTGTTCAACAGATTCTAGCTCATACGAATTGCTCTCATCGTCTTCATCTGAATTTCTGTAAAAACATATATATGAAAAAGAATCAAAAAGTATATAACATTATTATGTTCAACATATAGTAAAAAACCCTTAAGCTTTGTTTGTACATTCAACTCTTTTAGAAAACTAATAACTATATATGTTTGATTCCTAGTTGGAATTGAGAAAGCCAGTAGATTACTCAATTCTGATGTGACATCAGATGATTTATGTGTATTCCCCATTTACAGTTTCAAAAACCATTTTAACCAAATTACCTTCAAAATGTTTTAAAATAAGAAGCTTTTTAATTCTTATATTAATAATAAAACAATTTATCTCTATGAAACTCACCTCATACCATTGTTAGCAGGATCATTATCTACATTCATAACATTTCCATTTGTGGAATCTCCATTGTCATTTTCATCCCACTCATCTGAACCATTACACCATGCCATGTTGGTATTAACAGTCGGCATCATAACAATAGCATTTTGTTGAGATGGTGTGGTCTCTTGAAATTGACTTCGGACACATGCCCAACTAAAACAATATACCAGTATTATTACCAAATATATGCACACTATATTTAAGTGTATAAAAAGGACTAGAATACCAATATATTTAAATAAATGTAATTATAACCTTTCAGATTGTATCCAACAGTTTGGATTAATACAAGCAAACACATATAGTGTTCTATGATACACGGAGTTTTCTAGCGGTGCATAACACTGCACAACAAGCATTCGATGCAAACCACATAATGGACATTTAGATGAAAACTTCACATTTTCAAGTGGCGGCCAGTTCTGTAAAAGAAAAACCTTTATTTAAACCTACGGCTATTTTAACAAACAACTATTAAAGAATGCAATACATACAGGAAAGCCGCCAATTTTATTTACAGTATAATTCAGTAGAACTTGATTTTTTTCTCCTATTACATCTTCTTCATACCCTAAGTATACCTTGCCCTGCCGTTTGGCCATGCTGTAAAATACTAATTTAATAGAAAAGATTACACTTAAATTTTAAAGGCAATATCACGTTACACTTTTTAGTAGGACGCATAGATTTTATATTTTGTGCTGCACTTCTATCACAGAAAAACACCTATCCTGGCTCAATCTTTCAGAATTTTGTCAATAAAATTCTGACCAAAGACAATCCAGCAAAGAGCCACAATAGTTCTGTGCCAGTCACGCAAGATTCGTTCAAAAGAGCCGATGTGTGTCGATGTAGTGGTGATTGCAATCATTTGTTTTGAATGACCTCAAATCGGGTCGCACTTTATTGACTATGAATTATGCAAAAGTTTATTAAAAATATTTCGGTTAATTTTAAATTACCATTTTATCGATAGTTATCAGCACGATCAAAACTATAAAGGGCAAGTTTTAGAATAAGCATAATAAGTGAATATATAATGACTATAAAAATATCTGTTAAGTTCTGGTATTTGTTTTTTTGCTTACCTATATATTTAATAAAAACTAGAGTCCGACCGAAACTAGTTTTCCGGCCGAAACCGAAACCGAAAGTTCGGCCGTGGCATCAGTTTCGGCCGAAACCGAAACCGAAACTTACTTGGTCAAGGATCAAAATTTTTAAAATACTGAAATTCGATTCTTTTTCCTGATTAATTATCAGCCTGTTAGTACAGTACTGGACATAAGCCTCCCCTCATGTACGCCTTCTCAATTAGGAGGTTTTATGACCGTATCCCACCATGCTGGTCTAATGGGGTTGGCGAGTGGACCGACTTTTTACATGCCCATCCGACGCCTGGATCATCTTACTTTTCAGACTATTAGGTGATCCGCCCAATTTGCCCTAACCAACTAGGAAACATCATTGAAAATTTGTTTAGTCCCCGCATGATTCGAACACACGACCTCCGGTTTCTAAAGTACACGGCGCTATCACTAGGCTACGAAGGCAGTTATCTATTTTTCTACATTAACTAAGACATGAATTAGAGACACGGTGTATTAAGATGGTATTTTTTACGTAATGAAATATTGAAATAAAAACAATTATTTTTTCAAATTAATCTCAAACCGAAATAAACAAATTATTAATTGTAACTGTTGCGTTAATTACGAAGTGCTTTTTTGAGATCTTAATAATTAATACTTTGGTTTGTATTTGTAGTTCCGAGAAGGAATCAAAAAGTAGTGAGAATGAGATAGAATATGCGTTAATTTGGTGATAAAATGAAAAACAGCTAGGCTAGCTGAATAAGGAAATGCTTAACCAATCGGAAGCTAGCTTGTTGAATGGCAACCAACGCTAATGCCAACTCATGTGCGGGTGCGATATCAAGACGAAACAGTACACCTTAACGATGTATGCATTTTTTTATCATTGACGGCATTCTTGACTTGGGATTTAAAGCTGCATTATAAACTGTAAAGCTTGTTCCACGCTCCAGGTTATCAATCAACAATTACACTTCTGACTCTAAAAATATTGAGTCCATATCTTTGCCAGCCGATGCCACGGTATAAAAATTCTTCAGTGTCGGTGAAGATGGTCGTTTCCATTGCGAGATTTTTGTTTCACGACGTTTTTTGTTAAACGAGACACAAAAGAGAAACGCGACTAAATATTTGCAGCATCTTCTTTAAACTTGTCCTACAATATCTTCGAAATGTCAAGTCAATTTTGTTTTAGATTCTTGGCATCCATCTTGCGGCGACTTCTCATTTTCAAAACTTGTGTCAATTTGGATTGTATACCTCCATATGATCTTTATTTAATGTGGAAGCATTACACTTTCTTATTTACTGTCAAATAAACTATCACCGGTTTGGAAATAGAAGGCTCTGACCTGAGAAGAACCAGCGTAAGAAACTCAGTGGGACTTTTTTATTTTCTATTTTCAATAATTTTTACGTACAACATCATATTTTAACAGTTTTAAATGGCCTGGAGCGAATATTTCAATACCAGGGTATGTTATCTATCATGTAGTCATTACAATAATAATATCCTCTGACACACAAACGTTTATTTACAACTGTTTAAAATTTATTCACTGATAGTAGCTGAAGGTTTTCAAAATGCCCTTTTCTCGAACTACGCTCAAAACAGTTATTTCCAAATATGGAAGCATTTTCTTGGAAGACTGAGGTCAATGGATGGCTGCAACGAGATTCGTCTTTCGTGTTCGTTATCATTACTCAAAATTGAGAAGCTCGTCCACCTTGTGACAATGGAATATGGCAGAGCAGACTGTTCTTATGTCGTCTACAAATCTCATTGCATACTACGCGTCGTTAATTTTTTTAAAAGTTCTTAATAACAAGCCCGCATTTGTTTCTTCCCTATTTTCGAGAACACGTGCCGTCAAAAATCAAACAAATGACTACATTTAGAAAGCAAGGGAATCGAAGATTTTTAATTAAAATATCAAATATCTAAGTTATGCCGTCTAGTGTTTATTTATTTTTGGTACCAAGAAGTATACATGTTGTTCTCATTACTTTTTGATCCCTTCTCGTCGTTTTAGAAGAATCATCAACCTCTTTTAGGTAACTCGGTATGGTTTTCTGAACTAAAATAGACGCAACTGAGCTCGATTGTAGAAATGATACACTTACTTTCGCCACAATTTTGTTTCAATTTTAGAATCGTGCAAAAGTTTCGGCCAATTTTGGCCGAAACCGAAACTGCGGCTGAAACTTGATATTTGGCCAAAACTCGGCCGAAACCGAAACAGGTTTCAGAAGTTGTCATATTATCAAAATTAAACGATTCCAAAATTTCGGTCGGACACTAATAAAAACCCAATTTTTTACTAAATTGATTTCGTAATATTATTGTATATCGGATTACAGCTAAAGTTAAGTAAATCTATAACAAATGACATTGTATTACGGTATGTATATATGGTTTCTATTAAAATTCCGTACGGCTCAACACTTATGTTTGTTAATTTATTAATTAATATAATCAAATTCGTATTTTGAATATCAAATATTCATGAATATTACCTTTTGATTAAAAAATTATTTAATTAACGAAGAAATTTGATAACACGAAAACATAAACAATATATTTTTGATTATTCTAATGCTAAATGTTATTGTTATGGAAAATTCACAGGCGTTTGGATTCGTCATCGGTAAACACCAAAGCTATTAACAAATATGCTTGATGGAAAAAAAGCATAAAAAATATTATAAAAGTATTATAAATATTATATCCAGCTTAACCTCCTTAATTAGTTTAAAAGCGCGTTCAAAACACGAAATAAAAACGATTAAATAATAATATATCAACAATAATTTTTCAATTGTTTTGGTTCAGAATGATTAGACAGTTAAAAAGAACGCGGCAAATTCCGAATTACCTCTTTTGTTACTGATTGAATGTGCGCGTGACAATAGTGATATCGTGCGTGCTAATTTTTGTTGGAACGGGTTAAATGAACGTTTGAATGACCTGGATCATAGTACAAACCAATACTTGATCGAACAAATCATGGAATTGAACGATTGACATAGACCTACTACAATGACATTTTAGCAAGACAGTTACTTAAAACGTAGGTACCTACATGGAAGTAATAAGAACTGCGTATAGCATGAATGCGCTAGGAAAGCGCATTCATGTTATACGCAGCTAAAATAAAGAAAATTAAACCTTATGCTCAGGTCGTAAGAGTTTTGTTGCGTTATATTTTAAAGTTCAAGATTTTGTTGCATGTTTATCTCCAGTACTAAATTTAATGAAATAAAAATGTTGTTTGCTTATTTTGTTAGATTCACTACATACTCCTTAATCTAAATTGGAAGATCCGCATGATATTTTTGACTTTGAATGGTGAATGCGTTATCAAAATTATATCTCAATTTACATTTAGCTCATACTGCTAAAACTAGAATTAAATGTAAATTATAATAGATAGATTATCGCAATTTTATATTAATACAAGAAAATATTTAATGGGAACTTGTAATCTGTTCTACTAGAAAGGTAAATCTAAAGCCCTCATATGAGAGCATTTGAGAATACGTTTGGTACCTATAGATTTATTACTTTAATAGCAAAAACAATAAATAAATACTGCCCAATGTTGCATCAATATTTTAGTTACATTACATTGTAAAGTTCAATATTACCACGTAGTAAATAATATATAATTTTTGTACACTTAATAAATAATGGTTAGCTTTGTGTCTTTGCAAAGTTTTATTCGTTAATATTTCGGATTAGTTAAATTGACAGTTGTAATTTATTTAACATTGGGGACAATCTGTATTTTTATTAAAGTACTAGTTGCCGGCACCAGCTTCACTCTGCTTAATCTAAAAAAAAATACAAATAAATACAAATCGTCTCTCTTAATAATATTAAATATTATTATATTTTTATACTACTAAATGATGATTTAATATTTCTACATTTAATCATATCTTGGTTTCAAATAGATGTATCGTATAGTAAAGTACATATAATATGTGATAAGTTCAAATTTTGTAGTTTAAGTTTGTTTAACATTTTCTTATAAAGATCATTTTATTTAAACTACGCACGCAAATGACTGGTTGCAGGGATCTACTTGCATTTTCTTAGTTTCAATATTTTTTTAATGTTTGAAGTGTGATTGACAATGGGCTACGTAGCCACTGTCATCCAAATAAAGTGTATTCGACGAACTGATAAAAATAAAACTAGTAGTTGTTTAAAAACTTATTCCCCCTATCCTCCCGTCGTTATTTCCACTAAAGGCATAATCAGAATCAGGATCAAGGATCTTATCAAAAAAACATAAAGATAAAAAACCGAAATATACCTACTTAATGTAACGAACGCAATTACATCTTTATGCCCTGATTGCTGTTGGTAACCTTAAGTTTAGCAGTATTATAGAAGGTCATGTAAATTTCAACATATTATTTTTATTTTCCAATTTGAACTATGAGAGCTTCTTACATGTTAGTGCTGTATGATGAGCAGGCTGACTAGGGAAATTTGGGTTTTTCCTTTTATGCTATAGCCCTCCTTTCAATGAGATTCACGGACCTCAAGTGGGTAAGTATTAGGTTAGTAACCTGTTACAGAAACCCAGGAGAGACGTTGGGTTTACCTTCGTAAGAAGGATTAGGATGGCGAATTAAGTCCCTAGTTCACGCTTAATTTTATTTCTTTTAAAATGTTTTAAGCCAACATTAAAAGGGTAACGAGATTAAAATGTTATCTCTAATCATGACTGCGAGTTAGTATTGGTATATTCTCTGTTTGGTGACATGATAGTCGGTCCTGCGGTGCACAATTGATTAAGCAACAGTGGAATATTATTATATCACGTATTAACACGAATTAGCACGCTGACGTTGCAGTGGGTCGGCCATATCACCCGAAGAACCGATAACCGTTTGGGTAGACGAGTTAGGTGGAGACCGCAAATCGGCAAACGTAGCGTAGGATGCCCACAGACTAGATGGAGCGATGATCTTTGCAAAGCGCCTGATAGGACTGTGCTCAATTGTATACAGTTGGAGAGGCCTATGTCTAGCAGTGGACATCCACAGATTGATGATGATGGTGGTGGAGAATAAACCAAATTGAAGAGATATACCGTATTTGTTAAAGTAAGAAAGTGTTGAGGGTAAATAACTCGTTGGCAGCCTAAGCGATTCTGTTAACTGCAACTCAAAAACCTAAGAATAGTGAGATTTGGAATGTTATTTATCCGAAGTACTTTATAAGTGAAACAGATGCTTTATGTTTTGGCGCCTTGATTTGTTTTATAAACCAAAACAATTTGCATAACTAAAATAATTAACATAAAACAAGGTAATGGCAAAACATTTTGACAATCGTTAAACTAGTGTGTTATATACCTATGACTAGTTGTGATATGGAAAGAGGGTTTCTTGCTTACTGTTTCAACGATTTACACAATTTTCAGTTATAACAATTACGTTCAAAGTTTTTCTTCTTTGAGCTACGTTTTGCTCTCATTAATCAGAAGCTTTATTACCTAAATAGCCGGATTAAAAACTGTTGATTGAAGGCACAAGACGTTATAAATATTTTGGCTTTCAATATTATTTCATTTTTAAGTTGGTTTGATTTATTTAATTTTAAATATAAACATATTCAGAATTAGTTTTCAAAAATTAAATAAGTATATCCTTGAAAGGTTAGCTTATTTAAAGTTTGGTGCATGTTTTTTGGTGCATCATTTTGATTACATATTACGAAATATATCACCTAAGAAAAAATGAGGTTTGACCTTCATCATTTAAGTATAATCATCTAATTTGGATCACTGTTCTTATAAATAAGGATTAGTCGTTTCGTAATTATGTCGATTAGCTTCTGATATGGAAACGCATTATGAAAGCACTGCCTTTAAGGATTTTTGATTCGACACAAATACGCTCACAAAATAAAATTTCATAACTAAGACAATGGTATTTTGTTCATCCATACTTATATAATAAAAAGGAATGATTTGTATTTTTGTGCATATGTTTATAACTCAAAAACTACTAAGGATGTCGATTTAAGAAATTCTTTGACAATTAGAAAGCTACATTCACTTTGAGTATCATGATCTTACCTACCCTAAGAAAACCCATTTCAAAAGTCTAAAAACAACACGGGTGGAGCCGCGGACGGACTACTAGCATATTCATAAAATACTACAAAACAATGGTTACTCTTAAAGGTGTATATAACGTATACAGTATATAATATAAATAAATATGTATAATAAGATTAGAATTTTAATAACGAGAAAAAACATGCAATGAAAAAGTTTGTAATTCATAATGCCATACGAGATTAATTAATTTTGTCGCCTAAAATAGAATATTTCCTTGAGAAACGTAAACTGGAACCTGCACCGCCGCAAATGCAAGGCCCTGTGAGCTGCAAATTTACGCGAATTATGTTCATTGCGCGAACAACTTTTCACATTTTGGCTCGATTTCGTTACAATCCGTTATAATACTCGGTGTTTCGTATAAGGGGCGCTCATTGCTTAAGATTTTATCATTCATTGTGCGTGTGCGTGGGAGACCAAAAGTTTATTGGTTGCAAGGAATTTTTATTTTGTATTCAGATGTCCGTCGGACATTCAGGAGGCAACAAAGTTTGTTTATTTAGAAAATATTTTGCAGTATGGGTGACAAACAGATGATCCTCCGATGTATAAAAATATTTATAGTACGTATAAAAAAAACTTTGTGTGATATACATGTAACAGGACGTTTATGGTTGTGTTAATCATTCGTATTTAGATTGTAGCGATCATCGTTTCCACGGAGGGGGTGACAGTGAATCCTTCCTTGTGTCCAACGAACAAAATAGCTCCCCATCGACGGATACTTGTGAGAAAACATGGAACCCAACGTACTTTTGGCGCTATTACGATTTATTCGTCCATGACAACAAGCCGCTAGCTGATCCGACGAGCAGTCTTCAAGAACAGCCCTTAGCTGATGAGCCGGACGACTGCGGGGACATAGAAGACTACGATGAAAATGACGTCGGTTCCCGTAAGCCATCAACATCACTACATTGTTACGAAAGGGTTTTATGTACTGTTTTATATAATGTTTTATTTATACATTCCTGTTTAAAAGTTTCTTTAATCTTTACTTTTTAAAATAGTATTATTGTATATTGCGACGATCGAAATAGGAAATAGATAAACGTTGTCGTAAGGTTATTGGTATTAAAATTGCAAACACTTTTAGTATACACTTATATAAGTAGTTGCTTTATTAGTGAAGATAAAAATTAAAAGTACATAACGCCTAGCCAAATGAACAAAAGAATTTAATCATTTATAGGGTAAGTTAAATAAGGGAAAATCCAGGAATATTTAGAATGTAGATTCGGCGAAAATTCATAACGTAACGTTTTGTCAGCTTGAAATCTGGGATTTATAATAATAAAGGAATAAATATGTTATATATTATTGAATTATAAACAAAAACGCAATTAGGTCTCTATCATTCACTAAAACTTAATTTTTAAACAATTAACAATAACAATAACAATTAACAATTTTAATTTTCTTAGAATTAAGAAAAGTATTAAAGAGAAAAAAATTACCCTGAGCTGCATGAGCTTTTTTATTTTTTAATAATTTTATAATAATTTTAAAGTTTCAGCAACTACAGAATCCACAAAAAGACAAGGATATTCAAATAATAGATATTTCTTGGGGAACTGGTTTAACCTTTTACGACCAACACCATCTCAAATTTACCCATCAAGACCGACTAGAAGACCCACTAGGCCACCATATTGGTCAGGAGGTTTCTTTGGTGCGAATGCTTACCGTCCTCCAGCCCATATTCATCCGTCAGGTAAACATTATGGTATTTTTCTAATTATTCTTTCGTCACAAACCCGAAAGGATGAATTACTAGAATAGTCCAAAAATTGTAATATATTTACATTATTTATCATTTTAATAATATGCTCGCCCCTTTTAGATAAAGGTTTTATCGTTCTATTTTTCATAGCTATATGGTACCGGATAAAACTAATGTTTAAGAGTCTAGTCTGACCTTAGTAAGCATCTAACCTACTTAGAGCATCAAAAACGAGTGTTCATAAGAACATTTGTACAAGTAATTACATTAATAAAAGTGATATTCACGAAGAATTCCTTAAAAATGATTAGGCTTTACAAAGAAATTATAAGGGACAAAGGTCACGAATATCAAAAAACTTTCGTAAAGTGAAATCAAGTATTCGTAACGGTACATCATTCCTTTCAGATTACGTCAAACCAGTACATGAAGATTCACAAATGACACATCCTACCTATAGACCGGGTGTTGTGGGAGGAATACTTGGTCAAGTAGTAGGGGTCACTCAAGTACGACCGACAAACAGACCGCCTGAAACTACGCCGAAATTGAATAATAGATATATAAACAATGTGCGTTTCTCAATGTTGTCGGCCCAAGAGGCTGCAAACTCTAATAGACGGCCTAGAGACAGAAGAGTAAATGAGGCCAACACTAGCGTATTGGGATCATTCATAGATCTTTTCTTCTAATAAATATAAATAAATAATTAAATGTTGGTTTTACTCATAACACAAAATAAATCATAACAGTTTATGTTATATGAATGATAATATAGATACTGTAATGATTGTTATGTATTTGTAACGATACGTCCTTGCTATAAATAACATAATCTTTAAACGCGCGTATAATGTAACGGGCTTATGAAATAATGACGTTGTGGTAAAGATTAGAGATTATTTGTAGGATAGTTCGCCTACACACATTTACACACTCATTGAGAGGCGAGCGCGTGACAGGGACATTTATTGGTGCTTCCAACATGTGTTCGCAATTTTTTTAATTTTCGTAATTACAATTTTTATAAATAGTGTTGTGATGATGAGGTCACGTATCCCACTACATGGAATGTTGCGATTCGTGTGATTAAATGTGTTCAAGTGGTACTGCCGTGAACACGGTTATTTTGTGGCGTACAGCTTTTACTAAGTCATTGTGTCGGTAAAATGTTTGTGACCTTTGTAAGATTGCTAACTTTGCTGTCTGTGGCGGGATTTTCGACTTGCGAAGGTACGACTTACGTATTATGACATAGTCAATTTAGAATGCCTAAAGTTTATATATCTGTATACGTTTCTAAAATAAATGATGCTTCAAATAGTTGTTATATGATATGCTGTTGTAATGTTTTTAATTTTGTAATTTTGTAGGAAAATATTTAGTGATCGACCAAAAAAATTTGTATAAAAACAATGCTTTTATGTCGACCGTAATAATAGTACTTTTTATATTCTTTCTTTTTAGCAGATTACAATTTATTTTTAAATTATAATAAAAAAATATTTTTTTTATATCTTTGCGCTAGATGCCATTTGCACTTTAAAATCAATATAACTACCAACATTTTCTGAGTTAATATATTATAATTAGTATTTTTGTAGGGTCTTGTAACATTTAAACAATTTTCAAGAATGAGCGTCGTTTTAGAGTTAGATAAGCCCGGATGACTCACTCGCATTTTCGGATAGTTTTTATTTAGTCTGAGTTTTTAAGAAGCGTTTTACCCTGTTATATATGCGGGACAAGCATATGTGGCTTGTATAAGAAATTTCGCTATTGTGTTTATATCCTAAGCTATACTCGGCTAAATAAGATATAAAAATTCATGTTACAAACTCAACTTAAGGGATATTGTCGCCAACCACGTGGGTGGTCCACCAATAAAAATTGGCAACATTTACAATTGGCAGAATTGATGTTTTAAATTTGACTTTGTAACATCCATGTCTTATTTAAAGCTGGTATAGCATCAAAATATAACTTAAACGCTTTTTTTAGCGCCTTGTAACTTTTATATCATGCATAACTTTCATTTTGCTGTCTCCCATTCATGAATTAAAAACGTATCTTTATCAATATAAAGGCAAAGAAAATATATACATATTTTTTAAATAATGATATAATTGTACTGCATGCACATCAATAAGCGACTCTTTACCTATATAATAATATGTTCTACAGTTCTATAAAGAACACATTTGACTGAGAATTACGTGACTGATTCTTATCATACCGAAAATAGGTCTTTTCACCTATTTTAATTTATGTCAGTAACGTTCTTACTTGTTATCATGAAACGATGCAAGAATAGCGTTCAGAAATATGTTGAGTTCGAAACCGAAGCTTCTTGTTCTACTGTTTTATATTGCTGAGTAAACTTCATGGGCATGATCATAATTAAATATGGATAAAGGGACCATTGTCCGGCCATTGTGGATTACTAGTTTGCTGTAGATAGCCTGGACATGGCTAATGAAACCGTTAAATCATAGGGGAGTTTGATATGGATCTTAAGTGAAATGTTAGTAGCTAACTCTTTGATGAATTAAAAATAGAATACGCAATTTAATGTAGTAGAAGTTTTACAACTTTACTAAGCGAAATTAACGTTTTACTGAATTATACATTAGCAAGTATATTCACACATGTGTGGTTAACATTTGAGCAATTTTACCTGTGTTTAGACATAACGTTTTAAAACTACTTATTGGTCTTTGAATTTCGTAAACAGATTTTATTCATTTCCATGTCATATTTTGCTGTATTTTGTTAAAACTAAAATCAGGATTAAAAATAATTACATATTTATAGTTTAAATCTTGACCTAATTTAGTAAATTACATCTGTACTGTGATACTCGACTATATATAATTTTTCTGATAAATGATTGCCCTCGCAAGTTATGGCCTTGCAAAATGTTTAAGTTTATGTATTGCTTGTAACATTATGTATTAATATTGCGTCATTTTAAATTGTAAAGCTTAAACTATGTTATATTAATGTTTCTGTACACGTATTTTATAACAATGCGTTTTGTGTCTATTGTTAAAACCATTGTACTTATATCAAAGTACCCTTACAAGAAACGGTAACATGATAGTGGTAACATGAAATAACTGACGAATAGCTTAGGCAATGAAAAACGACGTTTGAATCATGGGAAAAAATCGTAGGATAAACTCGAAGGTTGTTTTTACTATACGTGTGTTTAAGAACAAAATTTACTAACATTAGTACTAGACTAGTTCTAAAAAAAATATGTAACATATGTTTTGTAACTTTCGTTTTCCCAAGCTATCATGGGGTCGGCTTACAAGCTGTAAAAAAAAGTTTAGCCCGTAACTAAATGTAATGTAGTGATGTTAATCAGAAAGTTAAATTAAAATATGTAATAACATTATCTTTCCTAAATCCAGATGTAATTAGTTTTGTATGCTAAAATATTATTTCAGGTAAAGGGCAGAAATTTACTTTTAATCGATCATCCAGTTGGGACCGGATTCAGCTATGTGACGGATAAATCGTTATTAGTGAAAACTGATCGCGAAATGGGTAAGAAAATAAAATGACGACATCCTTTACTCCTAGATAAATTAACAAAATGACAATCGGTATAATTAGGTCATGGTTTAAAAATATAATTTGTAGTTTCCTATTTTTTAAGATTATAAATAAATTATTATTTTTATCAGAAAAATCAAGATAAGGGTTCATTGTTAAACAAAATGTTGTTAAATGTATGTGAATAAACTGTTAAAAGGTTTGAAGATTAAAAAAAATTGTGTCTTGGTCGCGCTTTTAAATTTATTGCATGATGTTTTATGTAATATAAGTGCAACGGATTGGTTAATTGTTTAAATACCGGATAAAGTTACATTCGCTTTCTGTTATTTTATTATTTAGTTACGAAATATAATGTATAAAATTACTGTATATTTTTTCTCAGCGCTAGACCTCACGAAATTAATAAAAGTTTTCTTTAAAACGCATAAGCAATTTCGGAAAACGCCAACATACGTTTTTGGTCAAAGTTATGGTGGTAAATTGTGTCCGAGGTTGGCTGTTTATTTGCATACGGTATAAAAACTTTAATATTTTGGCATGTTGAGCTGTTTTATTTGCATGAACTGCATCTGAGGTAACGCAATTTACATGATGGATACGATATTTCGTCAGGCCATTGAGAAGAAGAGATTGAAGATGAATTTCAGGGGAATAGGGATCGGAAGCGGTTGGGTGGCCCCGATGGAGAGTACCTCGATACAACCAGATTATCTTATAATATGGTAAATAATTCACTTTATTATGTTCATACATCACTTTTGGTCGCATTGTCTATATAATAAGTGCCTATGAATTAAATGGGTAAGTGGGATAATAGGCACACTTTAAAAAATCCTAATTAGTAAATTAAAAAAAAAAACAAAAAATCTTTCCTTTACCCATATTTATTCATACAGCATATTTTGAGATGTAGGACATGATATTTTAAGGGAATTTAGTTAGTCGTTGTGAGTCAGTAAGTGTATGCGTAAATATGAAAAACTCAAATGGAGTCGCTTGCAGATTGCTAATGGCCGCGATTAACCTATAAGAATTCGTTTTCTTCGGTCGCCATTAGTTTGTGTCATTATATAGTTTTGGTAAAGTAAGTCTGAACTTTTTTTTACCGTGGAGAAATGCCTACGCATACCCGTCCTTTGGGGTGACTAAGACGGGTTATATCGGACTCGCTCCGATCAAAACCACCACGTTGTTCCTTCCCGACGAGTTTATGGTGGGGCCACAGGAACGTGATTACACTCATCTGCAACCCCACCAGCGCTAGCCGCCGAGGCAGCCCCGTCTCTGACCTATGGGCCAATCTACCTCTGGGCGCGTAGCCCACTAACGCGATCTCCGTCTCGGCCCCGTAATTTGCGAACAGACTCCCCCAAATCTAAAAAGAAGAAAGGGAATAAGGCCATACCTAGTTAACATCCCCTTTCGTTACATGCCATTAGCTTGAGGGTAATGGATAATTAAATAAAAAGATAATTTTATGGCCTATATCTATACGGCTATATGTTTTATTTTCATTCATAATCGACCCGAGCGCTAACTCGTAAATGTCAATAATCCATAACCCATCTTGCGAAACCATCTTTAAATGTGATTGGAGGAATCTAATGACTTTACAGAATTTAACATTTGAAAGAAAGACAAAGACTTTCTTTAAAGTTTCGTCTTAAACATAGGTATTTTTAAAGGATGGTGCAAAAGAAGTTAATGCATTTAATAGTAAAAACATATAACTATCATAAGCTACTATCAGTAATAACTCCTTTTAGCCACAATTAAGCGTAATGTATCTACAAATGTTCTCATTTGTCACTGTAAAATTTCAGGGGGTTATCGATATTAATACTTATCACAAGACATTAAGTATAGTAAAAAGAATGGCGGCGTACATCGATAAAAAAGATTACACATTTGCAGAAAAACTTAATTCCATTATGTTCGGGATTTTTAACCTCGAAGCGGGAATGGATATTAATTACAATAACATCAATCAAGCCAGTCCGTATCCGGCTTTAGAGGAGTTGGCGAATAAAATGAACAGATACGTCAAGCCGACGTTATCGCATTTGGTAAATCAGAGCTTGGAATGGAAATATGTCTGCGACGAGGCTTTTTTCAAATTGAACAACGTGTTTTTTGTATCATCAACTGCCTTCGGTAAGTACATGACTTTCACTTCACCTTTGTGTGCTGATGACAGTAAAATGTTACGATGGAAAGGTCAGTGTCTTTTTCGCGAATGTTACCATTTTAACGGATGTTTCTAAAATTTGTTTGACATTGAAATAGTACTTCCATACAAACGAGTGTCATCACGGTCTTGTGGCATAGGCGCTCTATAGTCCGGATGTACTTGGTTCGAATACCGTGAGAATATAATTTACTTTTAGAATTAATTAGGGCAATATTAAGTGATTCGTTTTCGTCGTATGGATTATCTTACTTGTCAGCCAGCCGACGTTTTACATAACATCAGTCTCAGTTGTCAAAAAAAGCTGTTTTGAAAGCATTTCGTCCTGTTATCTATAGTTCAGCCAGTTTAGACTCGCAATAAGGTGTAAATAGAGTGTGACATAGTCACGTAGCGGCGACGTACGTATAATATATTTATTCAGTCACTTAGAGATGGATGGTTGTCACCACTTCGTTGTCATGGATTGCATTGTATCCAATTCTAAGTCTAAGGTGAACGCAGTTCAAATTAATCCAACATGCATGCAGTTGTTACTTCTGGGTTACGGAGGTAATATCCATTATCGGTCTGAAGATGCGAACTAAAGATGTTTAGGAAATTCTAGAAAGATGAAACAAAATAAACAAGAATAAACCTTTAAAACTGAATAATATTATTTCCTATTGTGTTGTCTTTGAAAAAGTGGATAAAACTGAATGAAACGTTCTAGACACTAATAACAACTTTGCATCTATATAAATTTTCAGTCGAACAATTGCTGAACAAAACGAAAATAAAAATAGCAGTTTACAACGGCAACTTAGACGTCGTGACACCTTTAGCGGGTAAGGTTTTAAGGGCAGAATTTGTTTTTCATTGACATATACAAAATAGAAAATTTTTCATTCGCTTTTAATATTAGATGAAATCGTTCGTTCTTAACCATCTTTTTGTGATATTAGTGAGTTGGTTTTCCTATTATCGTAATTTTCATTTTTTATAATACAAATAAGTAGATTTCGAAAGTCTTCTTCGTTGGTTTTAATATATGTGTTTTGTTTTAACTGTTATTGACTTTTTCTTGAACACTTATTATCATGGTTTAAACTTGATCATTTCACTAAATGTACGTAGTAATATATATAATGGTCGTCGATTATAATTATAGAAAATGTCAATCATATTGTATTTCAGGTGCTTCGAATTGGGTGCACAAGTTAAAATGGCATGGCGCGAAAAGTTTAGACATGCGAAAAGAATTCAGATAAACGGGAATAGGAATGGATTCTACAAGAAAGCCGGACAACTGAGTTTCTGGTCCGTTTTCGGATCTGGTCATTGGGTAAGTTGTTTTATTTTCATGGTAATTTTAACATATTTTTTATTGATCTATACGACAAAACGTTTGCCTTTACAAAAAAAACTTTATTTCAACAGCAAACATTTTGGCAGACGTTACACGAACGAAAAATTGTAGAAATTTTGATAAAAATAACCACGTATCTTACTATGTTTAAGGGAGACGGATAATTAATTCATTAATCTTTTAGGTACCTGAAGAAAATCCAGAGGCCATGGAACACATATTAAATTATATAATGAGTGAGGATGTTATGTAAACCATTTTTACACAAAACATATGTTTGTAATAAAATAAAGACGACTTTTAATGTTTCCATTGCATATAATTTCGTACTCCACAGCTATACAGTTATTATATTTATTTACATGATTAATATCGTTACAAATTCATATAACAGTTAACAATTAATGATTTGCCGTTTTATTTATTTTTTTGATGATAATTAGGTAGTATGGAATTGAATATGGAGAAAAAAAAAGTTTTCTGCCCTGCATTAATTCCCAAATTTGTGCTGTCACAGAAAACATAGAAGTTTCAAATATTTTAAAACCCCAAGTAATATATAGCATTGTCTTATAATACCCATTACTTTTTTTTTTACAAATAATAAATATAAATAAATTTTGTACTAATTATACATAGATAAAAAATAGCACTCCAAATGATCGTTAGTCAAGTGAAATCGTATATTTTATCATAACATTGCATTGTTAATTAAACATTTTTGTAAATGAAATAAGTTCCGTTTAAGAAATAAAACAAGATAAATTTATTGTATACGTAAAAACAATTCGTAGAAATGGCAAATATTTTGATCCCTATAATATAATTACAACGTTCATTATTCTTTTTAAATACAATTTCGTTACATAAAGGCAGTTATTTAGTATTTTGTATTATTAGGACTATATAGTCGATAACATCAGTCTTATTTCCTAATATTGTAAACAGCTATAGATGCGTAAATATTTAAAGGCGATCAAATCGAACATTATTTTCAAAGACTAGCAAAGTAACGGAAATAAAAAAAAAATAATGACTTCAACCTAAAACATAGCATATTTTTTTCTGAAGTTTATATAATAGTCGAGACATTGATGTGAAAGCCCATTTAACCTTCATTTTACATTTCACGAAGCGTTAGGTAATGACCTTCTTACGATCCCTTTATGTCAAGTCTTTTTGACAACTCCATTGTGTCAGAATGTTGACATCTCTGACATTTCGTTATGTCAACCTGACTTCCGTGAAGCATGTGTCGCACACTCTGACGGGTTTTGTGTTGCCTGGAAGGGCGACGGTTTTGTCGCTACAAGCCGCGCAGAATATTTGGCCGCATCTTCGACAATGATGCTGCAGAGAAAAAATAAAGTGAAAGAAGAATAGTAATCTATTAACTCACGTGCAATCGGTGTTTGTGACGGCCAGTTTCGGACCTATCAGGACGAGTGGGAATAACCTCACTGATTTAATGTGAGTTAGTAATTATTTTCAGCACAATGTTTACGAAAGTTTTAAGCCCTTTGTTGAGTCCCCGCAGGATTCGAACCCACGACCTCCGGTTTCTAAAGCACACGCCCTTACCACTAGGCTACGGAGGCGGTTTATTTATTATTATTACATTATACAATTATTATAAAAATGCATACCTTTCTCCGGGTGATATTAAACTCTTTTGAACACGCGACACAAACAACTGCGTCTTTATCACTAGTCCAATTCGGTGTATCGTCTGCGGTTGATGATTTCGCTTCTTTCTCTAGCAATTCTGCCAATTGTAACTTGTTCTCGCTTAGCGTAGCCCCAACCTCTTCTAGAGTCTTCTGTGCTTCGAGATATTGCGCTTTCAAAACATGTTGCTCTTCTTGTAGTGCTACGTATTTCTTAAAAGAAAATATCTAAGTTTAAAGAGGCAAGAAACGTCTGACCAAATATATTTGAATTGTAGTTGTTTGCCTTCATTTAGTCTAGTTACGAATGTCAAGGGCGAAATTAAAAATTAAAGTTGTGTCAAGTGAAAACGGTTAATGGGTAGTTTTTTATAGATTGCGACTATTTGTGATCTGTGTCAATTTATCAACGGTTCTCTATTTAGGTAGTACCAAGTTGAGTTTTTTGTAACTTACTCGTCCTATTGTCTTAAGGGAGTCCACTTCCTGTGTTAATATTGATATTTTATCCCTGTCGCGCATCATTGAATCCTGCAAGTTTTAACAATAATAATTATATTTTTACATATCTATGAAACTCAACATCCTTGGACCAATGTGTATTGTAAATTACTGATATATTTTTTGTCATGACGTAAGTAGTTAAGATTCTTGTTTTTTAAGCAAAAGAAAATCTGCACATCAAAGCGATTTTTATGCTTTTTCAACACTATTTCATTGTCAAAAGTAAAAGCTCGAGATATAGATCAAATTCTTAAAACACGACTGTTTTGGGTCAAGTATCCTAACCTCAATGACGCTGGGTTAATACGTGTCGATTGAATTAGTCTTGACAAATGTTACAATTGTGTTATTAATGTCGTGACTGCAAACATTTTAATTTGCGCTCATTAAATGCCGCATACATTTAATGTAATGGTCAGCGAGCACGTGACGTTAATTGACATAGCGGACCAATTAATTTTGTACTGTTTACGTCGTGGTTAAACGAAAATGTTCAGTTATGACTGCACTAAATGTGATTGACGTATGATATGTGACGATTTATCTCTTTTAATAATCTCATATTATAGATATACCGAGAGAAGATTTTCCTTTGTTATCATTGCAAAGAGTTCGTATTAATCGTGCTCTCTTAAATAGCTTCAGTAGCTATATACTATACAATGATTTTATTTATTTTGACATTTGCCATTAAACAATAAAGTTTCATATTAATGGACATGATAATGTCACTCATTTTCATATCACTCAATGTTTTATCATCATCATTTATTAACAGTTCGGGTGCCATCGTATTCCGATAAAGATCTGAGTTTACCGAAGGAAAATTATTTCTTAATACATATATAGATCTAATTAAGCGTTCAAGTAACGTGGCTTCAGAAAAGTTCAACGCTATTCGAAACAGAATTGTAGGTTGTTATCATTACCACTAAGAAAATACAAAGAGTGGAATCAGTATATTAATTCAGAATCATATAAGTAATTTGTTACAACACTGCAATTTTAATCCCCCTTTTTACGTTAGTTAAATGTTTCCACCTATATCCCATCAACAAAGGGATATGGTATTATAATAAACGTATTATAGTTACTCGATCAGTACTTGTGCGTAAACATTTACAGAGATGGTTAATTCGGATACCATTTCTGTTAAGTTATTTCGGTTCTATAGCGGTTCCATTACCCCACTCCGCAAATGGCACAAGAAATGTAATACATTTTAATTCGTTAGACAATTATTGTGCATCACGTAATAACTTATGGTGTGATTAGATGGATCTACAAGATTGACGTGCATGAGTTGCCTTGTTAACTGTTTAAAATGATTATAGATATTTATATCCGATACATAAAACATAACAATTTTTTTTAAATTTTGTCTGTCTGTTCTGACTAATCTCTGGAATGACTTGTCCGTTTTTGACCTGATACCTGGACCTTTCCATTGAATATAGTTTACAGGACTAATATGGAAGTCAAAGACTTCAAATTGCCTGACAACTTAATGTTAATTAAACATTTTTAAATGAAATAAAGTTCGTTTAAGAAATAAAAGCAAGATAAATTTATTGTATACGTAAAACAATTGTAGAAATGGCAAATATTTTGATCCCTATAATATAATTAAACGTTTCTTATTCTTTACAAACAATTTCGTTAGATAAAGGCAGATATTTAGTATTTTGTATTATTAGGACTATATATCGATAACATCAGTCTTATTCCTAATTGTAAACAACTATAGATGCGTAAATATTTAAAGGCGATCAACTCGAACATTATTTTCAAAGACTAGAAGTTAACGGAAATAAAAAAATATTGACTTCAACATAAAACATAGATATTTTTTTTCTGAAGTTTATATAATGAGTCAGAGACATTGATGTGAAGCCTCATTTAACCTTCATTTTACATTTCAAGCAAGCGCTAGATGATGACCTTCTTACGATTCCTTTATGTCAAGTCTTTTGAACAAATTCCATGTGTCAGAATGTTGACATCTCTGACATTTCGTTTGTCAACCGACTTCGTGGAAGCATGGTCGTACACCTGACGGGTTTTGTGTTGCCTGGAAGGGCGACGGTTTTGATCGCAATTACGCGCGAATATTTGGCCGCATCTTCGACAATGATGCTCAGAGAAAAAATAGGTGAAAGAAGAATAGAATCTATTAACTCTACTGTAAATCGGTGTTTGTGAACTGGCCAGTTTCCGGACCTATTCAGGACGAGTGGAATAACCTCACCTGATTTAATGTGAGTTAGTAATATTTTCAGCACAATGTTTGAAAGTTTAAGCCCTTTGTTGAGTCCCGCAGGTTCTAGAACCCTGACCTCCGGTTTCAGCCAGCCCTTACACCTTAGGCTCTGAGGCGGTTTATTTATTATTATTACATTATACAGTTATTATAAAATAGCATACCTTTCTCCGGGTGATATTAAACTCTTTTGAACACGCTGACACAAACAACTGCGTCTTTATCACTAGTCCAAATTCGGTGTATCAGTCTGCGTTGATGATTTCGCTTCTTTTCTAGCAATTCTGCATGTAACATTGTTCTCGCTCAGTGTAGCCCCAACCTCTTTAGAGTCTTCTGTGCCTTGAGATATTTCGCTTTCAAAACATATTGTCTTCTTGTAGTGCTCATGTATTCTTTGAAAGAAAATATCTAAGTTTAACGAATCAGAAACGATCTGACCCAATATATTTGAATTGTAGTTGTTTGCTTCTATTTAGTCTAGTTAATGGTGTTCATAAGGCAAATTAAAATTGATTTGTCAAGAAACGATTATGGTTTTTTATCAATCACTATTTCATCTGTCAATTAGTCAAAGCCTCATTAGTATAGATTCAAATTCTTAAACTACACTGTCTTTGGGTCATAAGAGTCCAACTTCAATGACTGGGTTAATATTGATATTCTATCTTGCAATTGAATCTGACAATTTAACAATATATAGTTTTACATGTCTACTGAAACATTTAAATCTTGGACTCATTAAATGCCGCTAAATTTATATATTGTCGTCGGACGTAAGAGTTAAATTTGTTTACAAGGAACTGCAATTAAGTGATTTGTACTTTTCAACATTTCATTGTCTAAACGAAAAGTCAAGATATAGTCAATTCTGAACACGACTGTTTTGTCAAATCTAACTCATGACGACTGTATATGTGTCGATTTTATCTCTGCATTTACAATAATCGTCATATTATATGATCGTGACCACAAATGCATTAAAGCATAATTTCTAATGTAATGTCGCGAACTGAGTCTGTAATTGACTAGGATCATGATCTCTGTACAATAGTCGTTCTAAAGAATATGCTATACTATGACAATAATATTATTAATTTAGACGATTTTCTCACATATAACTAGATTGAAAAGTTTCATATTAATGGATGCAATGAGTATGTCATTATTTCATCTCCTTAATAGCTTTATCATCAATATATTATTAACAGTTCGAAGTTGCCATCGTATCGATAAAGATTCTGAGTTATGCTGATAAAATATTTTACATATCATCTATGTTATCTATATTAAGCAGTTCAAGTACGTACTTCGATAAAGTTCAAGGCTATTCGAAGCAGAATTTAGGTTGTTACATACCACTAAGAAATAATTCAAAGATGGAATCAGTATAAAGTTCAGAAGTCATAGAAGTAATGTTTAATTTGTTATTACTTACCACTAATCACAAAGATGGAATATATATTAATAAACAATAATAATTGTACTACTGCTATTTCCCCTTTTTACTGTTTTAGATTAAAATGTTTATCCATAATCATCAGACAAAGATATGGCATTATAATAAACGTATTATAGTTACTGATTAGTACTTGGCTAAAATTTCAGAGATGTTAATTGGATACCTATTCTGTTAAATTGATTGATATCTTATAGGTTCCATTACCATCAAATGACAAAAATAATACATTTTAATTGTTAAAATTTTGTCATCACGTCTAATAACTTGGATGATTAGATGATTTACACAGATTGACTGCATGAGTCCTTGTTAATTGTTTAAAATGATTATAGATTTTATATCAGAACATATAATATAACAAAATTTTAAATTTTGTCTGTCTGTTCTGATAATTCTGAATGAATTGTCCGTTTTGATACCTGGACTCTTTCATTGAATATAGTTCGACTATATAGGAAGTCAGAGTCTTCAAATTGTCTGACAACTTATTAATCCTTAGTATGCAGTTTACCATTTGGGTTGCGGAGGTCAGATGCAACTTGCTCTGCGTAAAAACTGTTATTCAGAAGTTGACCTTATGTTAACTTTGAGAAATTTTCTAGTGAATGGTATCAAAACTTAAAAAAGTCGCTGTAATGATAACTTGGGAAGAGAAAATAGAAATAATATTAGTTAAACTCTTGATTTCATATAGTTTTCATCATCCTACCTGCAAGGAAATCCTCCATTCGCGCTCTATTTTAAGATCGCCCTCCGCCGCGACGGCCCTAGTTTCGGCTGCCGCGGCCTTCTGACCAAGGGATCGAGCACTTTCCTCTAAATTCTTCTTTGTAAGCTTATCCTCTTGTAACCTATGCCATTAATAGTTCCTATCAATTTTTACTTTTAATGTCAAACGGTCAATCAATTTACTCTTTGTGAACATCGTCATACACTCCTTATTTTTCGACTTTAAAGTAGTTGGATCTGTTTGCTTATAATTTGGTTTTCTAAAGTTAAAAAACCGTAATACTTTTTAAGTCTCTATTGATAAGAAATAAAAGTAGTCGATTTTGGTGTAGCATTATTTTGATAATATCGAAATGGATCCGTTATAATCCAGTGATATATTTTACACGGTGTTTCTTATAAATCTAGCGTAAGAAATGTACTATTAATTAATAAAACATTTTATTTTTGTTTACTTCTTATTTTTTTCAATAGTGGGATATAAATATATAGAGATATGTGATATGTTTTAGAAAGTACATTGAATAAGTCGTGACATTTGAGTCTGCTTGACGACTTGAAGAACTAACTTTAGTCAACATTTTAAGGTATAATTTTTGCAAATAAAAAAGAAAACACGCTATTTACTTTAGATGCTATCACAGTAGTAAAAATCATATTGAATCTAAAACATATACAATTAATTATTAAGTGTATATTCTACTGACAGTTATATTGGTAAAAAAAATAAGAGGGAATTTTTCAAATAAGCTAATTGATTGACGAAACGAATCATTTAAAAAATACTTAAAGATTAATTAAATATTATCAGAAGAGAATTTGCGTAAGGCTGGCATCATTAATTACCAGAATGTTTCTATTAAAGTCTAGATTTTTTTTAGTATTAGGACGGGCATGCAAACACAATATATTGATAATGGCAAACCTACACAATAAACATAAAATAAAAAAGCATTACTCGGTTTTGTCTTCAATAAAATACAAGCTCAGACTGAATATACTTTATTACAAATAAGGCTTTACATCACTATTGCCTCGGTGTTACAATGTTCAATAAATAAAACGTATATAGATCTAAAGTTCTTAGGTACAGATTAACTAGAATAAAGCGACATGTTTTTTAAAATATGAATCCTACTGATATCCAAATAATTTTAACGATATATAATAATGAGATCGGAATAATAATGAACTATTATTTAATAATACATCTTTAATAATTTCTGTTTAAGTCACAATATTAATACTTGAGAATATTTCGAAAAAACATCATGTTGACGTACTACGCAACATTCGAATGAAAGCATTACAGACTAAAAACAAATAATAGACAGTATAAACGATCATTATATTTTTCTTAAGAAAAAACATCGACACGCTTCGATCGATTGTCGAATTGAATTAAAAAAAAATAAAACTAATATAACAGTTTCGAAAAATAAAACAGAATTAAATAGCAATGAAGCCGAAGCGATATAGCGTTGTCGTTACAACCAGTCCACAACGTGTTTATCATACGAAAATATAATATATCTTTATTCGATTGTCGTCGATCACATATTGCACACGCGGTTCATTGTGTGGGTTTGCCAATATCAATAGGAGCTCTCAACAGCCAGCAAGCAGTGCAACGAAGTGCTGGCGTTTCGTCTCAAGCGTTAACATTTATTTTTGGTTACAGGCAACACTAGTGGTGGGCGATTAGTCATTTTTAAAATATCGATAACATTAATGAAGATTACGTTTAAAAAAATATTTTAAAATAGTACCTAAAAATGTACTATAATTGTCGTCGATCAATTGACAGATAATCTTGTAAAAATTACGTTGGCATAGACATAAACAATTATTATTAAAAAAATACACTTTTATAAATTTAACATTTCAATAACAAATATTAAAAATGCATTCCAATTTGTAATGTGCATATCATTAAAATGTTATGTTATTATGTGATTTTTTTATCTGCAATAAACGGTAAATTTAATTCATAATCACCCACATCTAGTTCACACGTATTAGGCACTCCATAAATCCGCAACGAAGCCCGCTCGAGGCGTTTCATATTAAAATAAAAATATTAAAACCTACTTCTCATCGAGCTGATGTATCGTGCTGCCCATTGATTCAGTCTTTGCCTCCAATTTGGCAATTAGCTCTGTTTTATGTTTCAAGGAACTTTCACATTCCTAAAACAAAGCCAGTACAGTTTAGCTAGATGAACATCATAACCCATTTCAAAGGCATCTGTTAGTTTAGTTTAGCAAGCATAGATATAAAAATAATACGCGACTCTAAAACTATCTTTATAATCTGTGTTAATTCCATTTTGAGGTTATGTGACGTATTAAGACTATAGGTTAACAACTACTGAATATACAATTCTAATTGAATAAAACCGTTATTATTTATGATAAGGCGACATAAATACATATATAGTGATTTCGCTAATAGGAAACACCACCTTATAAGGTTATAGGGTCTACATTTGTACGATGAATTTTAAGTTAATTGTATTATAATGTAACTTATTCTCAATCTATCCGAGATTCTTTTTTATCGACGCTATTATTCTTTCGAAACGGTGGTATTTCCTGTAGGTTTAGCTTTTTGCTGGGCGGGCCATCGTCTTTCTTTGTTCTGGCCGAATCCGTGTTCGAGGGCCCAGTTTCGTTCGAAGGGGACCTCAGGGCTTTGACCAGCTCGTGGTCGGGTCCTAGGAAGTGGTTATACTTCTCAAGGTTGTGGAGTATTTTGCCAATCTGTTCGGCCTTCCCCTGAAGCCTGGAGACCATTTCACCCTTCTGTGTTAGTTCCATCTCGCACTCCTTCCGTACGACAAGCGCGGCATTGATGAATACAGCATTAAATTAGTAATATTATGGTATATTATACAGGGATGATTTTTATTTGTACAGTTAGTTACTTGTTATGGACGACAGTGACACGTGAGACCATACGGAGGGGATGGTTGTTAAATTGTTGCATGATCTCAAGTACATTTATCCAGATATTACGTATTGCGAAATAATTTAAAACAAAATACGATACAAACTATATGTACACAATGGTATTTAAGCAATATTATGGCGACGTAGTTTCGAATTGATCGGTGGTTTATCAAAAAGCTAAACAAAAATGGCTAATTGTAGCGGTATTCATAAAAAATAATGTCCTGACGCGTGGCTCTTTTCTCGTGGTTGTGATACTATGGGTTGGTATTGTGTACACATAGTCCATATCATATTTGGCGAAGTGTAGGCGAGGTCATACCCGGAAGGCGATTGCCAAATAAAACAAAGCGTTAAAAGCCGAACAAAATAAACGCCAGCATGGAACGAAGACAAATCATATACGCGCCAGATGAACAGATTGCCTTGGATTAACGTAAAGCGCCCACGCGAGATGAACGACCTTTGTCTTATCTCACGCAATACGAAATACAAATCGAAAAGAAAAAAACCTCAAAATGGCGAAACAAACGAAAGCTACTTAAAGCATGCCTAGATAAAAAAAGAAACAAAAAGTATAGCTAAGTTAACGGAAAGCGGTGCGATGGACATAGCAGACGAAAAATCGTCTATATATGGGTGAGGCCGTTGAATTGTAGCGAAATTATGCCACGACTAGGTTGTGAGGTGTCTTTGTTTGGTCGCCTTGTACCTATTTGGGTCGGCGACCGTTTCCTGTCGTTACATACGGTCCGTGACGGCCGATGATGGGGCAACACCGTTATTACTATAACATATAGCCCAGTGTTACCTGCAACTTCTTGTACATCTCCAGATTGATCAACTTTATGTCGTCCAGCTGTCGTCTTAATGAAATTATAGTGTCCTGTTTATCGTGTATGTCTTTCTCGAGCAGTTTCATTGCTACTTCCATCTCGGCCTTTAGCGATATCTGCAAGTTGTTATCAATAACGTTGACTACGTTAATTGTAACAGTTACATTCTAATTATAAGAAATTGAATGTACTTGTGAACGAACTTGTATTATAACAGTGGTGTTACATTTTAATTAACTTAAAAATATATTTTTAGTAACAGTCAATTATATTGGTGACGAAGCTGTCTAACCGCAGGTATACTTATAGATTGTCATTGTTTATTGTATAATTTAATAGACAATTATGTCTTATAATTAAAGTTGCTTTTTACAAATTATATAATGTCCTACAAAAAAAAAAACTTAAACGCCACTAAACTAGTGAAATGTTTTGTATTTTTAACTAAAGAAATTTGCCGTTTAACTAGTACGTGCCAGTAACATTGACTTACCTGCAAATCCAATTCCTTTTGTAGCTCCATGTTTTTTTTCCTTTCCTCATCCAACATTTTTCCAATTTCCGAATCCCTCTCATTCTTTGGTTTGTCCGACGAAGTGCTTTTGACACTACGTTTCTCCTGGAAATATTTTTCCACTAACTTTAGTATTAACAACGGTTTGTACCAAAAGATATATTTTTATGCGTCGATTTCGATACTTGGCTATGGAAAATAAAATTTAACGAGTGTTGTAGGATGAAGATAAGATGTTAATGAAACAATCATATTAAGGGTATTAAAGAAACGTGAAGCAAATTAGAGGTAGTTGCTCAATTACAAAGTCTCGAAATACATTTTTACACACTTTCAATATATTGTAAACATATCAAGTATTAGATGATATCATCATTATCAATAATGATGACTAAAACAAGTTAAGGCGATACAACCACGACGCAATTAATAATTTCAATACGACAATATTTTGCGAAGTTTACCTGTTAAAGTTATGCAGGTTATAGGCAATCGACACAGAAACGGTTGCGTAAATTAAGCCGCCTTTGTGCTCAATATTATTGTTTAGTGTACAAGAAGTTTTAATAAATAAATGAATAAAATATTTTTTTACGCACAAAGAAACGTAATAACAACACTATCATTAGTATTCAATAGTGTCCGACCGAATTTTCGGTTTCGGTTTCGGTTTCGGCCGAGTTTCGGCCAAAAATCAAGTTTCGGCTGAGTTTCGGTTTCGCCAATTGGCGAAACTTTTGCCGAAACCGAAACTGGTTTCAGAAGTGTTTTCAATTTCAAAATAGTATCGAAAGTTAAATGCATCATTGCTACAATCCTAGCTCAGATCAGTCGATTTGGGTTCAGACAAACATTCCAAGTTTGACAAAAGAAATTGATGATTCTTCTAGAAACACGAGGAGGAACAAATAGTAGTGAGAACAAAATATATACTCCTTGGTAACAAAAATAAATACAAATAATACTGGAAAGTGTAGCTCAGATATTTGTTGTGTTAAAAAAAAATTCTAGTCTCTACTTTTTTCTGAATGTAGTCATTTGTTTACTATATGTGGAGAAATGTTCTCGAAAAAGAGAAAACCCAAGTGCGACCTTGTCATTAAAACCACTGTTATAAAAAGTAAACAACGCAAGAGATTTACTGGGCTCAAAGGCAACATGAGAAGAGACCGCTCTGTTATAATAAATTGTCGCAAAGTGGGCTTTTAATTTCGAGTAGGGAGAACGTTCACGGAAGACGAACATGGCAGACGTCCATCGAAGCCAGTAATCAATAAGAAACAATAAGAATATGCTGCCATATTCGAAAAAACTGTTTTAAGCGATCAAAGAATTACCATCTGATACCTAATCCAAGAAACGAACATTTCATATAGAGGTACTCAACGCATATTGACACAAATTTTGAATATGAGAAAAGTCTCCGCAAGATGGGTGCCGAGAATCAGAAACAAAATCGACTTCGAAGATATCGTTGGACAAGTTTTAAGAAGATTCTAAAACTTTAAATCTAGTTTTGTGGCAGTGGATGAAACACGGGTTTATCCCGAAGGATCTTCATGCCGTGGCCGTGGTATATGGCCTGGCCGGGGTATGGCCTCAATATTTTGGGACTCAGAAGTGATATTGTTGTTTGATTACCTGGAGCATGGAACCATCATTACAGATTATGCAGCTTTAATACCGAGGTTGAGAATGTCGTCAATGATAAAAAAGAGGCAAACTTTGAACGGGCGAGCTGTTTCATCTTGACAACGTACCGGCGCATAGGTTGGCATTAGCGATGGCCACCGTTCAGCATGCTAGCGTACAATTGGTTGAGCATCCCCCTATTCACTAGATCTGGTGCTATTCTAGCTATATTTCATCTTCTCTCCAAATTGATACAATACTTAAGAGAAAACATGTGTTAAAACTATATATAACAAGTAAACGATGCCGTGGTGACCTTTTTGCAGGACCAAGACAATCCTTTTTTTAAAGGAATTGAAGCATTGGAAACTTGGAACGCTGGACTTGTGGACCCGGAGATTACGTAGAAAAATAAATAAATAAGCTATCATAGTCATTATATTTTATCTCATTTTACTTTTTGATCCCCTCGAAACTACAAATACAAACCAAAGTATTAATTAGTAAGATTTCAAAATACCAATACTTAGTCTTAATAATTATTATTTATTAATAACTCATATTGCTATTAGAAATTTATTTAAAAAATTAATAATTTTAATATTTTGTTACATAAAATATTATTAGCAACTGAAATAAACGATTACTACACTACATTCCATGACTAAAATAAAGCAAAATAATAGGCATAAAAGCTCCATATTTTAGTATTTTAAGAATTTTATACTTGATAACGTGAGTTTCGGTTTCGAGTTTCGGTTTCGGCCGAAACTGAAGCCACAGCCGAACTTTCGGTTTCGGTTTCGATTTCGCCGGAAAAACAGTTTCGGTCGGACTCTAGTATTCAATTATTTTAACTTCTAACAAACAATATTCCTACTTATGATCACTTATGAGTTGAGTATGATCATAAGTACTTGTAACAGGTACATGTATTATAATTTATTCATAAATATCTCTTCGTACATAATAAACAGCATCAACCCTTATTAACACTGATTTGTATTGAATAAGCATTATGAAATTCCACTTGCGACAGATTTCGATGGCCGACAAGTAGTGCTAGGGTTATAAAACTTTTACAAATTCTGCAATCGAGCAATTAAATTTGGTCAGGGTCCATCTGTTATCCGTGAGAAATTGGCGAAGGCCGAATGTTTTTAACTTCAGATATTGACACTTTTTTAACAGTATTTTTTTGTAGTATTGATGCAAGTCGTTTATTTATGGTGTAGAAAAAACTAAAAAAATACTTAATGGAAATCCCACCATTAAAATGCTGGCTAAAACTATAGATAACATGGCAGTATTTATATTGGTTAAGTGCGTGTTTATTTGATTGTATTGCGTTAATTTGATATGATTAGTCCAAATTAATGTGTAAGTTCAGTTTTAGAAAATATTATTACATTATGTTTTTTTTAATAGTTATTACTAAAACACTGTTACATAAAATAAATTGAATTAACGAAAGGCTACAGTGCACGAGATAGTCGATGTACATTTTATAAGTTTTTTCGTAATAAATCCTTACCTCCTCCTCACTATGGAGTTCGGTCACTTTCATCCGGCTGTCCTTTGTTATATCTTGACCTGCGCAAAAGAAAAACATAAGCAATACCATTCCGTAAATAAACATTCGCCTCCAAACGCCGCTGTTAACTCACAGTGCGTCGACCAAAACCGTTGTCTCTTGTTCTGACTAGGCGAGTTACCCATCTCTACAATATAACGCATAACGGTGAGCTAATATATTAATACGTCCGATCGCACCGGCATTCGAACGCCTACTAAGCAATACAATGGTGAATCATTGTATTGCAAGGTGTCTTATCTACTGCAGTCTTAAGGTGCGTACGTATTAGCCGAGCTATGCTTGAGTCTAATGAGACGTAAGCTACAAAGCTAGAATCGGTACAAAAATTATAAAGTAAAATTAAAAATATCAAACAATCTTATTTCTTTCCGCCGCAGTATGCGTTAAAGGTTACGCTATGAATGAATTTTCAAATAAACATTCTTCCTGGTAATAAATAGTTTCCAGTTTTTTTTTTTTTAAATAGAACAAATCAGCTATCGTCCTAAACATTCTCCACAAAATTAATGAAATATATATTGCAAAAGACGGCCCAGATTAGTTTCACCATGTTTCATTCTCCATTTCAGTTTTAGGTCATTGGGGTTCTAATCTGAATCAGTAGTAGCGTTTTGACAATCAACAAGCAAGTGTATGCTTGTAAATTGCACAAAATTATTTAAATTAAACAAATAAGAATAGTATTAATTAATCTTTTTAGGTACAATAAGCAACATAACAGCTGGGACTGGGCCCAAATATTCGTTTATTTATTTTCAACGCGCAACATGCTTCATAGGTTCGGCTCGGTATTGTGCCGGCACCTTATTGTGGCTGATCGTGGGACTTTGTAATAAAACTACTGGGAACTTCGTTTGTAAGCATCGATAACAGGTGTTGAGATAAAATAGAAACGATTGCGGATAGGTGCACCAAACAATAAACGCCTCAAATGAATTGATATATAATTAATTATTAGATTAATAAATATTAATTAATTGATTATTTAATAATTAGCTAATTGTTAATAACAATTATTGGAATTAGCTAAAATCATAATGAGATCAACAACTGTTTGGATTTCTTTGAACCTAAAGGTGTATAGAGATAGCTGGTACAAGCTAAATTTAAACGATAAGATCTTCGAGTGTTATAGACCGTGTCGGTTACATCGGGCCTGAATGTAGAAAAGTGCATTCATTTCGATTTATATAATTTCATCCAAAGACGACCGCTTTTAGAACAGTTTTAGCACATCCTCCATTATAAATGCGAAAGTTTCTTGACCCAAATCTTGAATCAAAGTTATTAAACGGATTAAAAAAAAATAGGGAAAAATATATACAATAAATTGTAAAAAATAGTTGATATTATAATTCAGTTATTAAAAGTTTTAAGACGAATATAAATAAATTGCCGACATTCAACGTCTTTTTGTTTACCTGTTTAAATGTAAGGGTAGACTTAATTAAAACCTTTACCTAATGCGTACCTAACATTGCATAATGAATGGCAATTATTTTAGGTATGCCTAAAGTTGTTAATTTTATTAACTTTACGCAATAAAATTAACGACTATTGGTAGATAATGTATCAGGATTAAAAGCTTCTTTAAAATTGATAAAGTACTGCCTTACACCGTGACTTGGTTCATTACTTCCATTACGATATAGAGTTACCAAATTCACTAATATTTTGTTCGATAAATGAGGTGTATAAATTAGATTTTTGTTTATGTCTTTACATATTTTTATAATAATTTTCCGAAAGCCACGTAAGTCACTTTATACGTGGCATAAGGAAGGTTTGTTGCAGAATAAATTTTATTTTCGTAATCGAGCCATTGATTTGCTTCAACATTACGTGTAACGTCAAATAATTATGTAAAATACTTTTTAAATTGGCAAATATAACTTTAAAATTCTATTTATGAATCTTATAACAATATTTTTATTAATTTTTAAGTTAACAAAAACTATTAGTTTCTGTTGTGTAAAATGTATAAAAATAAAAAATAATATTTATTTTCTGCTTTACAAATACTCGTTATGAAAATAAGACGGTTGACAGTGAACGTTATGGTTGAGGTGTATTCCTAAAAATGATGGTAAATGATGAGTTCGTTTTGTCAAATGTTATTACAAAAAAGATAAACTGAGACACCAGTTCAGGTAATTTCAAGGATATAGAATTGTTTAATAAAATAATAAATAGTAAATCTGCCTGGGAAACACACCCATCTATAGTAATCGTAATACATAGTATAACTGAAATCAATAATTTCAATTTAATATTTTCGTAGACCAGATCACAGGTAAAAATGTTTAAAACAACAACGAAAACTTAATTCGTGTTAATGTCCATCATAACGTACATAATGTTAAGTTGGCCCGTTAGTTAAATAAATTATGCGTCTTAGTACTTATAATGGTTTTGTTTTTATTTCACTTAAACTCCGTAATTTTCTAAACATCTGTCATTATTTGTAATGTGGCAGGTAGCCGTAGGAATATATTTAATTAATGTTCATCCAATCGATACTAGGAATTAAAGTTAACAAGGTAACCCATAGTAACGAAGCCGCCGTATGATGTTCTTATTAGACGCCCGTCAGTGATTGTCATCAGGGTGACAGTTCATCAAGAACGTTAAATGTAGCATTCGACTTCGTTGCAATGGGTTACTTTGACTACATTTATTCCAAGTCTAAATTGGAATCACTACAGTTTTGACGTTAACAATTAAATAAAACTTAGCGTATCGGAGAAATTTAATTAACTAATGCTGTATTTTACTTGTTATATGGTTCTAGGTGTAAAAAACTCGACTTTACTTATATCTCAGTTAATTTAAACTCAAATAACATAATGAGTTGTTACAAGTACGCGTCAGACATTGTCTCTATCTATACCAGGGCCAAGTAAGATATGGAATTAAAGTAAATAGCAAAGTAGCATTCATATGGACGAATTGTCAGCGAAATTTCGGTCAACGATGGAAAATCTGCTGCAAGCAACGCCATTCCGTTCATGGGTTACATAGTTTACTTCAATTCTCTATTTTATATCGCTTATGTTTCGCAACGATATGTTTGGCATACTCATACACCATCATCTACTACTTTTAAAGAAATAAACAATATATAAATACTTAACAGGTAAAAAAAAAAACACGATGCGTCCTATGGTTCAAATCGTACCAGAACATTTAACAATTACACACGAATATTTTTATTAGGTACTATTTAAGTCCACTTACCCAAAGCATGTTTAAGCTGGTTGTTCTCCTCTACGAGTGTGATCATCGTGTTCTTCGCGATGGCCAAGTCCTCCTTCATCAGAGCGTTAGTGGTAGTGAGACCCTCAACTTTGGCCTGCAGATTCGCTACGGTAGCACTAAAATAATCACATTATTTTTGATGCACCAAATAAACTTAATTTTCAGTAAAAATATACCAACGAAAAGAGAAACAAATCACTATGTTAAGTAGGTCCTCTTTTACAAGGACCGCCTGAGGGTACCACACCGCGGTGCCTATTACTGCCGCAAAATACTACTGTGGTCTGGTTTGAATGGCACCGTAGCCAGCGTATTTGCTAGGTAAACGAGATGAAACATCCTATGTCTCACGTAGGTGCAGCCTACGTTGACAATACCCCTTGTATTGCCGACGTGCGTGGGCGTCGGTGGCGGCCTAAGGTGGCCTGACTGCTCGGCTGCCTTCGCTGGCGATAGAAAAAATCTACGGTGAAGCCAAATCGGACTCGGAGGTCATGTAAACCAAAGTAATCTATAGCAGCAAAGTGGGGATACAATTAGGGTCCTTATTGATGAAATGTGAACAAGATTTAAATCACTGAGTAATAACAACGTATACTTAAAATACCGCTTCGTTACTATTGGTTGTTTACATTACTTTCGCCTTTCCTTTGGTTGGGTTCAAGAGTCGGGCTCCTAGCACTTACGGCTTTCCTATTTAATCAAATTAAAAAAAGAGGAAACCTCTATATTTGTTTGGTTTAGATATATCTTAATTATACGCAACTCACTTAAGATGCCGGTTCAATTCTTCTATGTAATTCTTCTGGTCCAACATGGTATTGATGTGACGCTGCTTCGGCTCGTTGTTGGCGTTGTTACCGTTACCAGCGATGTCGTTCGACGAATTGCTTCCGCGGAGATACAGTGAGAAGTCGATCACGCCCTGTTGGCTGTCAAGGTCTCCTCCTGTTATGAAATAAAGTATTTGGTTAAGACATTAACAAAATAGCAACTCTGAAGCACCGAAGAAAAATATCGTGGTACACATATATAATTATGATACGAACGTTCTTTGGTAGAAAACGGCATTTTAAAAGTAGTTTTCTACACTGATTCTGGACTTAGTTATATAGTAACTATATTCTCCTAATATACTGAGACGACTCTTTTTTCCTTAAAAAAAGGTAATTTGCCACATTAACCAAAAAAAATTTTGACATTGATACAAATAATAATTACAGATCTCTTAATTATATAAATATCGCTCGATAAAAGTTAAAGTAACCTACTCGGTACAAGAAACATAATAACATTATCACGTGGTATTTATCGCGTATACGTAAGAGTGTAAAGTTAATTAGGCCGCATATTATTAATAGATTATGAATAGAATAATACTTGTTGCACGTGCTTTGTAAGGTATCAAAAGATTCTACAAATTGTCAGCGTCACAGCAAACTCTAATCTCTATGATAAGGTCAAAGAGATAATGTAAAGAATGTAAACATATCGAGGTGTACTTAATTAGTAGCAAACGGTTTATTAAGCGATAGCAATTACTTCCTTAATATATCGTAGCGTATTAAAAGAACAGTAAACATGAACGAATAGTAATTCAACTACAAGTGAAAAAATAATGTGACAAGTCATGTGTAATTGAAGTGCTCGGAATTTATTGCATTGCGTATTTTGATGAATTTTTTTTGTTTTAACACTTCTTTCAAACTAAACGTATATCTCGCGCTTTAGAAAATGTCTCCTGTGTAAATGGCTACCACTAAGCTGGTATTGTATATACCCCAGCCGAATAAGAGATGGAATTTGCAGAAACTAAAACTAATTGCAAACTCTATTGGCGCCAAATCGTCATTATTTATTTTTTCATTCATTATTAGTTGTGTTAGTCCACTACTGAATAATGACCTCTCCTACTTCACGCCTTGTCCATTAGGGGGTTTTGGACCGTATCCCACCACGCTGGCCCAATGCGGGACGGTGGGTGGACCGACTTTATACATGCCCATCCAACCAATAAGAACGCCTTCACTTATTATAATTGACATTAAACTTAGTTGACGTAAATTGAACTGTCATTTGGATGAGGTAAATATTACATTTTACTTGACGACCCGCTTAGTGCAGTGGTAAGTGACCCTGACTGTTGCGCAAAAGGGTTCGTGGGGAATATATTGCGTGATTTGTTGTTTTTATCTATATAATATGTATTTATTTTAAAAAAAAGTAACTATGTATTTATCAATCATGTAGTTTCCATAGTACAAGCTTTGCTTAGTTTGGGACTAGGTGATTAATGATCCAGAAGTATTTATTTATTGTGTAAACCTTCGAACACATCCATATCGAAATCATTACATATTTATCACCACAAGACAAGTATCAAAATACACACCTTAACACAGAGGTTGCAGTCGACGACATTGAGGCCGACGAGTAGACCGGTGATGATGACCGCTTCCTCGTTCAACATAAGCGCGTGAGGTTCGAAGTACTCTTCCAGAGTTTCCTCACGACGCTCTAGTAATATACGAAGATAGTCCGCTAAGCGTTTCTGCATAAGGGCGAGACGGAGCCAAGCGCGAGCCCTGCCCATCGCAGTCCTACAAAACCACACAAATTTGGTGAAATCTTAGACGGCTTAGCAGTGCATATAGTTTGTAATAAGTTGAATATCCCGGTATTCAACTTATTACAAACTATACGCTCTGCTCATATTAAAAAAATAAAGTAACTGAAATCTTTCCAGAGTCTCATTGTCGGATAAAAACAGCACCGGAACTTGAGGTGCCTTTTGCCGCTTTTTGATGTACGTTGTTGAATTTTGTATATATATCTTGCATGGCTCTAATGTAGCTTTTCTTTTAAATGAACACATTAAGACCCTAGTATATATGCAGCGCAAGACGCCAGAAAAGTTGATATGTCTCTATTATTTAGTAATTAAATAGGATATGGAATTTATGTGAACAGACTCTAATGATAATCTTTCATTTTGGTGGACCGCCGCCGTACGCAATTCCAACGCGATATGTGTTATTTTGTTTACTTAAATTATGCCTTGTCTTATGTGACTGGGAGTTACGTTAATGCAAGTAGTAAATTTTAATCTTCACTGCAATTTATATACAATTGCAACAGTACTGCTGCAGCAACCTTGATAATCTGCGGTAACTATAATCCGCTTCCGCTATTATTCTTTCTACCGTGTATAGCTAAATAAATACTTTTGTAAAAATTTACCATATATATGAATGTAATCAAAAGAAGTTTGTATATATATATAATGCAAATATGTCATAAGTTTATATTTTTGGTACTTTCTGATGAACTTACTTAACGGTCGGCAGATCTCGAACGCTCGCAGTTATGTCGGCCGCTTCAGGCGAATACTTCTCTACCATTTGAAGTATGTCCCACAGTTCCTTCTTCGGTCCGAGAAGACCCTGAAATAACATATTAATTCAATATAATACTAAAAATATAATGATGAGATCTTTCAGAACACGTAGTTTTTACCATGTCACAGCGATAGAAAAGAAATTTTGTAAAAGCGGCCTACAAGGAGAGTTTGTCATTTAAAAAACACAATTATAGGATGTTCATACTTAAACTTAATTATATGACTTTTTTAAGATTTTGCTGCCAACATGGCCCACTGGTATGAGCCTTTGCATTACGAATAAAAGGTCGTGGTTTCGAATTCTGTTGAGAAATATCTTTGTGTTATTGTTGTGTTCCGTTTGAATCGGTATGTGATCCGGTCGTCATGATCGTCTTTGGAAGTTGTTACAGGAAATTTACTGACATTTCATAAATTTATTTATTGAAGTTCACCTTTGTGATGTGCAGTTAAAATGCCAGTCACTTTTTGAAAAAAATATGATAAAAAACTCAGGTGAATTGTATTAGATGCGGACTTCATGATAATTGTGGAAATAGCAGGGAGAATAAAGAGCTAGATAAGCGGTTCAAAAGTAAAAAGATGTATGAATTTAAATCAAACGGTTACCTTTTTCGGTTTAAGTCCATGACGCATAACGTGTTCAAGGACGATGAAGAAGTGATGTAACGGCAGATGGTCGCTGTCCAGCATCCGTCCATAGCGAAGCGATTGTTCAATCAACTCCTTCACGATTAACTTCGATATATTTACGAGATTACTACGCTCTATTACCACAGGATCGCGAGCTAAAAGTAGAAAAACCACAATATATATCTCATAATAAACACAATAAATTTAAAGTGAATCAATATTTTTATAAACAATATCAAAATTACCAAACTCTACACTGCTAATAGTTTTATTATTGAGAGAATAACTATATAAACATACTAATTATTTGAATTGTATAAAACTATACAAAATATTCGAGTATTCCAACTAACTATCTATAACTAACTATACAAAACGATACAAACTAAATAAAGAGAAAGAAACATCCCCATGCATTCTTATCGTTAACAAGACCACCACTTCGAAGTCGCGATGATGATCTCTACCATCTTGTCTTTTTTAAAATTACCCATCAAAGAATGCATCGGATCATCGGGCGAAGTGATCGCACCATTTTCCGTAGGGCGTGTAAACGAGTCCTGCATCTCTATATCGTGCAACTCCTTGAGACAGAGCCATTCGCCGTCCACGGACACGCGAAAGTTGCACAAATATATAGTGTCCTGTGCACCGGCCATGTCGGAATCGGGGTTATCGCCGGTGTGCTGTATCCCAGACGGTAGGCCTAGTGGCAAGGGTTCCACCCCAGGTACTGAGCTGAGCGAACGCATAATAATTCAGCAAAAAAACTATCAAGCAAAACGGTATACGCTACAACAAACGTAATCTCGATCACTCTTTTATACGCATCTCAGATACGATACGTCGAAATAACTCGGAATAGCTTCACTTTACTTAATTCCGCACAGTTAAAGAATCAAACTCATGCCTAGAAATGTGGCAATAGTTTTATTTTGGTAAGCGCACTGTTTGTTGCAAGACACAGTCACCGGAATGGTTTTTCCAGTATGTTCAGAGGGGATATTGATTTTTCTGACGCCGTGTTATGCATGTGCCGCAGAAATCAATACCAACGGTCACAGTGCTGCCATCTGTGGCAAGTGTTGGGTAAACAATTTACACGTTTTTCATGAAATCCTTAAATGACTGTAATTAATATAAAAATGCAGAGATATTTATTAAATAATGAGTTTATGGGGTGGAATATATTGTAAATACTTTGTTCATTTCATTATTACATTGTTTGATACAACATACAAACATATAAAACTACTAAGAAAAAGCTTTATAGAACATCGGGCTATTTTAGTTATTACAAAAAATCTAATTTAGAATCATATTAGGTTCTTCTTAATATTTTGCCATTTCATATTATTAAACTATTCCAAAAATATATTATCATTTTGCTGAAGCATTGGTTATATTATTTTGAAACATACATTTTTGTCGCAAACACGATAAAATAAATACGGAAACTCTTAATGATATTTTATGATATTGTAGTGACTATGCGAAATATAAAATCGACTGGTGGTAAAAGAATCAAACCGGTACTGTTTTCTTTTGATTATTTAACATTACTGTTGTAAAATTTAGTGTTGTTGAATATTGCCATCTATCAAACGTTTTAGTTCCACTGAAAACCAGCAATCGCGAAGCTTATAAACTTGTCAATGTTATACTTCTCATCAATTTTATGTTACTATTGTAGTTGTATGAATTATATACTAAATAGACCTTTTTTCTTTCTTTCTCCTTTATTTTCTTGGCTACTGTAATAAAAGAACAGAGGGTGTATTGCTAGCTTCTTATCACATTTGTTTTGCATAATTATTGCGTTATGTTACAATAACAATATTATTCAATATTACTCAAGTATTAGTTAAATATAATAAGTATAAATACCGCATTCACATGAGTTTCGGCGTTTATAGAATACATTATTAGTATAAATGTAATGTCTATTATATTTAGTAGCAATAGTTATACAACTATAGTTGAAAAGACAACAACAAACATAAGGGTATACTCATACTTGTCTTATTATAATATGTAACTTTTTCATAGATAAGCCTCAATGGCAAGGATGGGTGTTAAATGAAAGATAATTTTTAAATACCTAGGTCATATGTATAATAAATTGTCAAATCTGGAGGAAAGTGTGACAAAAAATCTAGAAGAAACAAAAATTTAAGTTTTAACAACAGACACAATAGGTATTATATTTAAAATACAGACACACAAACACACACACATTAAGTATAATAACAGTCTAAGACTATTTAAAGTAACTAAGTCTATGTAAGATTAAAATATTTCTATTTGCTGTATTTGTTTTATAATGCAATACATTATTGTTGGAAAACACAATTCAAAATTATAAATTATATCAGTCTCCATAAAGAAAGAAAACTCCCTGTCTACTTATCTGTCCTTGAGAGATATGTATGTTAAAAACTGTAATATAACATACATTGTTCCACATATGTAAATATAATGAATTTAAACTAAACATGCATTTTAGATAGTTAAAACAGATAAATAATAAATATACTTGAATACCTATGCAAGAGAAAGTAGAAGGCTCTCATTACCTCCATTCTAGGTAAAGTTGTAATAAACTTTAATGATTTGATTTGGCACTTAATATTCCCTAATATTGCTCAATAAATCTATTAAGAAAATTTTGGCACAGGTAAGAGACAATAATTACCTCATATTAAAAATTTAGCAGTTGTTCATGAATTTGTCCACATAGGAAATATGCAGATATTATTACTTTTATATATGTTTTAGCCTAATTTACTCCAGATAACATAAGCTGTGTTTCAGTAAAAGTCCTATGAAAATCAGAACGGTCATTCCTAAGATTACCAAGAATAAAAATACTGACCGACAAACAGACAGATAGACATAAACTAACACAGATATTACTAGCTTTTTTGTTAAACATAAGTTTCCTAATAAAACCAGTCAAAATTACTGGTTTAGTAAATTACAATTTTATAATTTAAAAATGGTTATTATATGTATACTAACAGACACTATTTATTATTCATTTGCATAGATAAGAAGGTTATAGTGCTTGAGCAATAGCATTATGCAACATATTGCTAGTATTCAAGCACTATAAAAACAATAGAGCTAAATTATGAAAATATTCAACGTACTAATTTGTATAAGAGACATCACAATAAACAAAATAAAGCATTTCATGATGATAGTTTCATATGTTTATATGTGTTTATATTTTTATATATTATACTTATATATATAATTTTACAGTCGGTACTAAACAATTACAAATATTTTTTTCCAATAACTGTGTTTACCAAAGAAACTATATGTTTAATCAGTTGTCACTGTAAAATTAAAAAAATGTGTTTTTCAAAGAAGAAAAAGGCTCTGATAGACAAACATTAAACACACATTATGAAGGCTGAATAAGATATGAAGTTAGTAATCATACTGATCCATGGCAGTATACTGATGTGTTATTTATTTTGCATTAATAGGTTAATTTTTAAATAAATTAATATTGTACTATGTTAAACTGATGTTGTAGTTTATTGTGTTTACATACATTCCATATGTTGTTTTCGGATATGTCAACTACATCGAGGAATAAATGCGAATACAAAACCAATATGATAGATACCAAATAGAATAAAACGTTGTACTATAATACTAATCGAGCTAGTAAAAAAAACGCTATTAAGATCTTCAATGTAATTAACATTAACGTACATTAAAGCAAAAAAAATGCATGAGTTGAAAGGAATATTAGTGCTAGTGCTAGCCTATTTTAAAAATTAACAACAATGAAAATAAACTTACATTTACTAGTGTAGTAGTAGGATTTTTCGGGCCGGGATAACAACAGTTCCGGCCATTTATCTTCTTTTGAAGAAGAAACGGACGGAGATCTATCGAAAAACTGTGATTTCACTGAAGCTGTAGATGTTGCAGGAGACACTTCAGATTGTTTGTCTTTTGAAGAAGACATTATTACTTATCACATAGTATTTACAATAATAACATTTTCCTAGATAACTATCATGTTGACTTTTGACGTGTCGTATCTAATACATCGTTGTCAATTTTTATCACTGACACTTTTAAAAACGAAACAAAGTATTTGATCGTTAAGCCATTTCCTATGGCTTAAGACAAGAATGAAAGTCTTTTCCAAAGAGTATACTAATAGTGTTGATAGATAGGTCTTTTCATACTTTAAAGAAAAAAATATACAGGGCACTCTATAATTAGTTCATATCATCTACTTGATATTAACAGCGAAACTAAGCAAATATTTTAAAAATATGTAAAGATGAATGCTCTTTAATAATTTTCTTTTGCGGCTTAATCTCTCTTTATTTTAGAATATAGTGGTAAAACGAGCAAAGCGAGTGCGCTATCACAGAGCCCTGTATTTGTTTCTAGCAATAGATTTTACTCTTGCCAGGTAAGAAATATAAATTTTAATGGCTTAATGACCCTGTGACTAATTTTGGTCGCTAGATTAGAAAGTGTCGGAAGCCTTTGCTAGTAATATCTCACTACGCATCGCTAAACGCATGTTCAATTCTGTAGGTTGTTTATAAGTCTATGGTCTACGCATATAAATAATAATTTGACATATGGGATCATTACTGATTTATAATATCCAATATTTTAATCATGAATTTCGAATATATCGTTGAAAAAGATGCTATTAAAGTTTATATTGTCAATCCTCTAGCCCCCAGTTCTCAACTGCTTTTAATAAAAATATTGTCAGGTGAAGTGTTTGGTACTAATATCATAAATTTAAATCTTCTTGTATCTGATAAGGAATTAAAAGCTGCAGGCGTGTTGAAGTGTGAGTTAGAGAAATGCGCTTTCACATATACAAAATATATCAAAATATCAACAGAAATACCCAGGTAATAACAAAGTTTTTTGAAATGTGTCAGCGTTTGATAAAAGTTAAGAATCATACATTTTATTTTGTAGGGCACAAGATGCAGATGTAATTTGTATTATGTCAGACCTCCAAAGTCCTAATATTGTTGATATTGAAAGTATGGAGAACGAACTTTGAACGACGTTGTACTTCTGTTAATAAATTTAGCCACCAACTTGGCACGGTCAAACGAAGAGGAGATTACTGAATGTTCAAAAGATACATTAAAATTTCCAATATTATTTGCTGACGGTTTGGTGCCCTTGAACATTTTGATGTCGTTATCGTCAAATTTGCGTTACGATAAACTTTTTTGCCCTTCACCATTTGATGCAATTTCTAAATCTATATTGGGAGAATATTTAAATGTTTGTGCATTTACTTTTTCATTAGCATTAAAGTAAATGATGCAGAACGATGATGTTGATAAGTTGGGAGTCTGGTTGAGTGTAAATATTTAACCCCTGTTGCTGTGTTATAAGTTTGAAGTGTCTTTGCCTTAAGAGATAAAGCGATTTCAATTTAGATATTTTTTAATTAAAAAGGTGATTTATTTGCGACTTTTTTTTGGATATGTTTGACGAAAATCAGTCGACGGTAGGTTAAAGTGGGAATGGGAAATGGAACAATAAGTTGGTAGTTTTTTATTAATTTTATTATTATATTTACTTAATCGAGTGAGAGGGTGGGTTCAGACAGATGTCTGTCGGGGCTCAACAAATTTTTATTGTTGTTTCTTGGTAAGAAACTTAGGGCGATCAACCAATTGTCTGAAAAGAAGATGATCCATGCGTCTGATGGGCATGTAAAAGTCGTCCACCACTTAACCAATTGGACCAGCGTGTGGGATAGGTCAAACCCTGTGATGAGGTGTATTAGGAGCCTATGTCCAGCAGTGGACTATCACAGGCTGATGATGGTTTACTTAATATATTTTCCTACTTATACACAATACTGCGTAAATAAGATTAGTGCGGGACCTATTATAAACTTTAGTTGTAGTGTATGTGCACTATTGCCCTGTATGACTTATACTAGTTATACACGTAACTAAAAACTTTTCAGGTTTCATGACTAAATATCTTTTTTTATGTGTGTTAAATACATTTTATAAATGTTTTTTTTCTTTTTGATTAACTTTTTACTTGTAAAAATTGTTTGCATGTACCTCACGTCATGCGTATGTATAATAAAAATAATGTTTTGTAAATACATAAAGGTACAATGTAATCAAATAAATAACGTGCTGGTGTGGGGTGCGAATGATAATTTTTTTCACGTTGAAGTAGAAAAACCTCTCATCGTTTCCGACAAGGTTCATAATGGATCGGATTGCGACACAATAATAAGCAGAGAATTATTGCACTCGTTAAAATTGGATTACACGCAATTTAATTCAACGTGGATGAGAAAAGAGTTTTTGGAAAAGGTAAACATTGATATAAAACAACGTGAAATTACATTTCCGAACATAATTAAAATGATTTTGTCATAACAACTGTGTTATAAGGGGAAACTTTTATTGTGATCTCTTCCTATCATTTCCATTTTAATGAAGTATTTAATTAATTTTTATGTCTATAATTGATTTAATTAAAAATTTTTAAAGTCGCCACTGCACTATGTTTATTAAGCTGAAATATAGTATTGACCTATTTATACGCTGTTCATCTATAAACAAGTAATTTATATCCTTCTTTCGAGAAGTCTAGCCACAGCTGCTTACGGCTTCTTTTTATAATTTAATACAATTTTTTAAGTTACTTAGATCAAATTTTCAATTTGTATGTAACGCGATTCTTTCATATTTGATATACGCTAGATCGATAAGATAGTATGAAGATTTAAATATAGTCAGATAAATTTTAAAAATATCAACCAGACTACTTTGCTTAATAATAATTCACAGTCGCAAAATAAATGATACGGAGCGCTCTAGGTGTTTTACTATTTCATAATCAAATATCGTTTTGAAGGTGGCGTCATCTGCAGCACGAAATCCTTACGGATGTATTTATAAGGCGGCTGAATTCGCCAAAAGTTTGAAACAAATCTGGAAAGCACGTTCCGGCGGGAGCGGAACGAAAGTTTACAGCAACATGGGCGTCATTAGTGACGGTTCGATTGGCACTATGAAAGGTAATGTTGAATGCGAACGAGTTTTCAAAACAAATAAATAATTCGAAATGTTACAATTATTTGAAATAAACATTTACTTAAGATCAATGTATTATTTAGGTTGACGGTAGTTATGTCAACTTCACTCGTCAGAACAGAACTCGTCACATATCGAGACTGTTTGATGCATCTCTTTAAATTGTATACGTAGATAAGTTCTTATTTTACATATTATGATACGGTACAGGAGTTTCAAGTTTTTGCGTAATAATTACTTTCTAAGTACACTACAAATGCACGTAGTTACTTCGGTCAAATAAGGGCAAAATTACTCAATACGACTTTTCGAACTAGACAAAAAATATTTTTTCTTTTTTGTAAACAATGGATACAGTAAGCCGAGAGTGTTTTAAACTGTTCCTGGTTTTATGGTATTCAAAACCTTTGCATCTGAAACTTAACTGATAACTGGAACCATCGTCGAACCTTGCGTTGGGCAGGGACGTTAAGTTTTTACGCGTTAGCGGACTGTATTGGAGGCGCTTATTTCCGTCGAATCTGCTGGCTTAACTTGTGCTATGATCTATCTACTATCTCAACTTTTTGTTAATAATTATTTAATACTAGCTGGTACCCGCGACTTTGTCAGCGTGGAATTGCTAGGTGTACTAGTAATATAATAAATATGTATAAGTTTTAAAAGTCTATAATTCGACACTATGTTTGATGGGTTAATACTGCCTCCGTAGCCTGGTGTGAAAGGCATTTGCTTTAGAAACCGGAGGTCATGGGTTCGAATCCTGCGGGGCTTCAAGAAGTTGTTATTGATGTTTCCAAGTTTTAGGAAATTGGCGCTGATCAGCTGATGCTGTCTTAAAAGCAAGATGATCCATGCGTCGGATGGGCATGTAAAAAGTCGGTCCACCCACCACCCGCATTGGACCAGTGTGGTGGGATACGGTCCAAAAACCCCATAATGGGGTAAGATGTGCATTGGCGTATGACCAACAGTCGACTAGCACAGGCTGATGATGATGATGACGATGATGATCTTCAACAATGACGATTTTCCTTATTATTAAGTAACATCCCTAATTTTAACCCTAAATAATAAGTAGCCTCATTCCTGTTTGGAATCTATTCTACGTATATATCAAATTTCATCAAAATCAAAAAATGACTATCTGTGTCTGTTATTAAATTTGCTAGAAACGTATACAGAAAAAGCTTTGGTATTTGTGGGCACTATAATTATTGATGGATATCATATTTAAGGGCGAAAGGAAGTCTTAATATTTATAAAAATATTTAAAGAAATGTACAGGCACGGCATTAAAGTGATGAAGTTTTAGTGAGATTACATTAATGTTGTATTCGTGGTGTCTCGATAACTGAAAAGTTTCTTTCGTACTCGGTGAGCTGTAAAGGCGAATAATTTTTTTATATTTCTGTTAGGTAATGTTTTCCCATTAAATTAAGATAAGAAGTTATTTTATGCGCGTAGATTTAAAGTTTTTTACGTTTCAGATCGTCATTAATATTCGAACTTATAATCTTTCATATATAAAAATTAATCGCTGTTCGTTAGTCTCGCTAAAACTCGAGAACGGCTTAACCGATATGGCCAAGAATTGAAAAAAAAACATAATATCACCTATCTACAGTCGGTAGATATTCTACAGCTGTTGACTATGTATCAGATTTTTTTATATGATTGATAAATCTATATATACAAAAGTTAGCCGTGTCAGCTAGTTTGTTACAAAAGTCTCTAGTTATGCTTCTCTCAAAAATCATCTTTTGTAAAATTATATCCGTCTAACTTGCGACTAATTTGTTGAGTTGATAACAAACAACAATGTGTTCCATCCTATTAGGGTAATTTGCTCTTTGGGTGTAGAGGTCAGATACATCATGTTATTTAGCGGTTGTTATAATTCAGCTATTTATCACCAAGTTGCAATTAAGCTATCTTCCCTAGAGAGTATCTCATTGAGTTTCATTATTAACTTAAAAAGTTTATGTAGTATCTAACTCAGGTACTAATACTTGCGGATTATTTTAGGCTACCCTTATTTTTTGCCCTTGGTAATTACTAATGACTCTTGGGAAGTAAACGAGTGCTTCAAAGATAGTACGTATTTGAGGCAAGAAATTAAACGATTTAATAAGGCTGTGCTGGAACAACACGAGAAGGTATTTTTTTATGTATCTTACTTATTTTGGATTTATGTTTAAGAGTAATGAATGTTGAAAAAAGTAGTGTAGTTATGGTTAGAATTTGCTACGCAAGGAACGTTATATAAGTAGTTTATCACCAAGCATTAAAATTCAAATACCTGATTTAGACAAACAGACTGAAATTTTGTAAATGTCCATTTATAAAAAAGGAGACTAGACTTAGACGCCTCTTTGTAATCATTGTCTTTGGCCTTTGAAGTGATAAGTAAAATTATACGTTTAAATTGTTTGTAAGTTAATAACGTTGAAAAAAAAAACCTATTTTACACGTAAAACATATTTTGGTCCAAGACAGACCTTCTTCATCTTTATTTCAGTTAATTCCATATTGCAAGAAAATTTTGAAACAGAATGAAGTTAATTTAGTCAACATGCCAACGGATAATGAAGGCAGTACCATCTGCGATGATAGCAGCAGTCACAGTTTATTGCGAGAACAATACGAACAATAAAATGTTTTTGACATACAACAACGTTTTGCCTACGTCTGTATTTTTATTTGTCTTACATATACGCGCAGTTTTATTTTTATTATATATGATTTCGGAAAGATAAATATGTTTTTATATACGTTTGATAACTTTTCAGTTAACATAATAAAGAAAACCTTGTTACTATTATAAATAACAATAAACTCTTCAATTAATTTCCGTCTAAATTTTTTGTTTTGTTTTCGTTTTTACTCAAAATTCTTTCTTCATAAACGCCTTTACAAACATCTTGCCATTGTGCCCTTCACAAACATGAGCATTTGTGCTTGAAAATTTTGTCCTTTTTAAAAAAATTCTGCCAAGAAAATCGTAGTAATATTAGAAAATTCAGAATTCAGCATAAGACACTATAAACCCACCAACCCGTATTGGACCAGCGTGGTACCCCTAATGGAAAAGGCGTGTATTAGAGGAGGCCTATGTCAAGCTGTGGACTAACACAGGTTTATGATGATGATGATGATGATGATGATGATGAAGACACTACAAAACAGCCCACAGCATTGAAACGCACTATGTCGTGTCTTGTTTATCTTATTTAAGTACAATGCACTATAAATCAGAATAGTTTTTGTATATAAGTGCTTACGAGCAAAAGAGGCATGGCAGTGTTGCGTTTCTAATCGGTTCTAGTTATTGGTATCGAACACACTTTTGTAAAAAGTAAATGGACACTAATCTTGTTAACAATTTTGAAACCGTCGCTAACCAAACGTCTCTTAACTATAGGATTTATATTTCTTAATGGTTTCCGTTAATAAGGGTTTGCATACATATAATTAAAAAACACTTTGTCTAAAAATAAAAGCTTTAGAAGCGGAAATCGTAGATTCAGATTTTGAAACTGGAGTTTGGAGCGTAGAAGCTCGGAGTACAAAAACGATATCTCAATAATATATCTTTAGATAATAATAGTCCATTCATTATAACTTATATTATAAGTAAGTTAAGTTATCATTAATGGTAAATTAAATAAAACTTTTATGTTATTTACGTAATATAGGGTCTACCAATGTGATACAATTGAAAGAACTTAGAAGAGAGAATGGCTTTTCTAATATCTCCGCAAAGTCGTTATAACAACAAATGTGTTAAAAGATATCCAAAGTGTGAGCGCTAACGCTTTTTACTAATAAAATAATTATGTAATGTAAATTGTTTCGGTGTTTTGAGAACAATAAAAAGAGTAACAAAATGAATAGGCTTACTAATGGTGCGTAGTATATTAAAAACAATCATATTGAGTTTTTAACAAGGAAATGAGCATAAATCTTTTTTTTTTATCCTTACGTTTTTAGACTACATACATTTTATCATGAAATAATTTTTGAAGAAAATGTGTTTATTTATTTGCTAAGATTGAATGCTTTTATTGTTTTGATATAAAACGACAATAGATGCCGTTTAATTTATATTCGCTTTTCTATTTCAATATTTATTGTTATTAAATCATTCACAACCATCATATGTAAAAAACCTCTTCCGATGGACTCTAAGAATAATTCTAGAAGGAATATATATCGTTTAAAGGGTAATCAAAAAAAGCTTTTAATACATATTTGGATAAAAAACAAAGCTTTGAAAACGTCATTGTTGTAAATTCGCATACCCTCTAAAGACCGACTTCACCGCTTCCTTTTGTATTTGGTCCAATTCTTTACATTTCCTTTTCAAAATGATTTATTTGAATCGATCAATTGCTACTCATCACTTTGTCGATTTTATGAAACTCCGCACAAATTGTAAAACTAAACGGAGACGAGGTATATTTGATTATAAAGAAAATTAAGTTATGTGTTTACCTAACATTTCTTTCAATTAAAATAAATAAATGGCTTACGTAATGGATTACAATTTATTACATTAAATTACAGTATATCAATATTATTTCTCTTATATCCATATGCGATTTAATATAAGACTTTAATATAAATTAATAGTAGCGCGATTGAACGAAAGTCGTCTGCTACATGAAATTTCAAGTACGTAATTCAATCCCTTTTGTACACTATGATAGAGCGTTCAAAAGGTCGACGGTTGGCTTGACCACCAATTAATATGCGACGGACTACCATCTCTATTCGTTAACTACGACGCTGAATTAAGCCCTACAATTAATTGTATCCCAACCTTAAATCTATTAAATAAATGTCTAATATCTTTTAAACCACTGGGAATGTGGCTTTTGAATGTATTTACTATTTTCATCATATGTAAAGCTTTTCAGCATTTAACAACTCTTTTAAATAAGAAACTATCATACAATAGTTAGATTTTAAATAATGTATGTAACGTAATTGGCATCGGTACATACTTGTGTGATGGATATTTAATCAAAACATTCTTATTAGACTACATTGTTCGTGTGTACATGTGAGCGATAGGTTCAGCTGGTAAATGTTTTTTGGATTTTACTTATTGATTTACTAAGTATCATATAATTAGACCATATAATGTAAGTTTGTAATAATTTACATTAATGACTTTTGTGAATTCCTTTAATGACTTCTACGATCGTATACCGCAAAATGACAATATACCAATAAAAAATAAAACCAACTTTAAAAAAAGCATCTAATTCAATAGCAACTTTTTATTAGAAATTAAGGTATATATGTATTTACCACGTTTTCATTACGTTTGTGTAACATTTATAAATATTAACATTATGGAAAATATAGAAGATACTTAACTTCTTGATTAGTTAAACTATTGCTTATAATACATATCTTTAAATTGAATGATTAGTAATTCATATTTTTACTACTTTTTAAATATTTAGGTTTATATAAAATCAATTAAATCATTCCCATTTTAACGACCTGATAGGCTGGTTTTCGTAAATTGAAATTTGTAATAGATCAAAAAGTTAAAAGTGCATGCCTATATCAATCGCTACCGCTTAGCCCTTTCACGGATATTTTAATAAAAAACCTGTGTTAAAAATTGCTGACACGTGCATAAAGTTTTTAAAGTCCAATATGAATTCAGTACTTTGCCAAATGTTTTGACTAAAATGCACGAGGAAAGCCGTTTTCATGTTAAGTCATATTCGTTTATTTAGCTCCACCTAAGTATGTAGGTTTTATTTGAACGTAGTGTTTTCAGCGGGTTGGCCAGAGGCATTATATGACCGTTCTTTGCTTTCGCCCAACAAAGCGGAAATAGCTTTTACTGAAGCGTGAATGTAGCAGCCCGATTTAATTTATGTTTACTGTTAAAGCAGAAAGGATTTGACATACATGTATTGTATTTTACAACTGTTACCTCCATCACCTTGTGGTATGGGCTGGCGCTGTAAAAAAAATCTTAGTTTTGAATCTTGCGAGATCTCAATACAATTTCGTTGTTACTTCTTATTCGCTTAGGACAAAGTCTCACTCGATTATCTGTGACATAACTTATGTTTTAGATGTGTACAGTTTAAAGTTTCTCCAGAACCTATTTTGGTCTTGTCGGTTGTCTTTTCCATTGGATTATTAGAGTGCCGTCAGCGTGATAGAGTACGGCATATTTTAACTTGCCATTCCATTTGCCGATCTATGTTTTGATTTAATAATTCAATTCGCGAAGTTAAATTATTAATAGCTGTAATAAAATATCTACATATGAGTATTTTTTAAACATAATAGTAGATATATATGACTCTAAGTATAATATGTATGTAAACCTTGAAAACTTTTTTTGGTAAGAATTTAGTTCATGTTAATTCTTTGTATAAACATAAATAATTGTAATATGTGACAAAAAAAGTAAGTAGTTTGTGTGAAATGCGTAAGCAATAGCAAAAGATAATAATTTTCAAAATATTAGACCAAACTACCTGCAACTTGAGTTTAATAAGATATCTCTCTTATTTAAAAACATTGTATTGTTCTAGTATCCTTGATTGTTTCTATTATTAAAGACCACTAATCTTTATGTAATGTGTTACGTACTTTGTTTTGCTATCTCTTTTTTATTTAATTTGTCAACCGGCATTCAATTTTACTGCAGTCAATGCTCTTTCATATTAGGCGTTTGCGATATTTCACGTTATCAGTTACAATAACTGGTCACACGATATAAAACGTAATAACCGTTTCGTGTCAAATTAAAAGTAGTTATTTTTGTAAACACGTTATTCGGACGAACTCGGCCGTCGTCATCTTCGTTTGTCAGTTGCGTGAGCGTAAAGCGCTATATTTCTTTCGCATCTTGCCTACCGATGGGCCGTGCGAGAGAGACGACAGATCAAGACTTGCCGAGTAAGCGAGAGTCGACTAAATGCGTCACTCGCTGTGAGTGAAGCATTTAGTTTTCATAGGTATGACTAATTCACATAGATACGACATTCGAGTGACAACTGTTGGAAAATAATGTCTTGCGATTCCGAGATACCAGCAGCTATTTAATTCAAAAGTAAAATCAAACAAAATAAAGATTTTTATTTAAGTAGCTGAACAAACAAAGTAACTGAACGGTGTATATAAGAGTGAAATATAGTTATATAAAAAAATGATTTAACTATTGGTCATCAATCACGAAACCGTTATTTTCGTTTCTTATGTAACCGTATAGTTGAGAAACGTACGTAACTGTATAGTTGTGAAACTTATGTATGCACAGTAGCTGGATGAAAGTAGCTAGTTATAAAAATAACTAGTTTTTAAACAAGCGACGCCGTCCTCGTAACTGGTTACGTTTCGTTTCTTAAAAGTGACGTAACGACCCACGTCTATTTCATATACACATCAAACATTTTTTATAGTTTTTATAGTTCAAATAGAACAAATTTGGCAATCGATTACTATATGTCAGAGATCGAGGGCACTCATTGGCTATGCCATTTGCTTAACCCACGTGAGTTGATTCAATTTTCGAACTGTGTGTACTTCCAGAGTAAAAGCTAAAATTTACGTAAAGTTGATTGCTTTTCAAAAATTTATCTTTTTTCTTTAACTAAATATACTGTATAGCGTGCCAAAATTTCTTACCATGGGAATCAAAGATGGATTGCATGATCATTTATGGTAAGTATATTTTTTACGTTAGAAAATGCTTACACGAAGATGGGATTCTTGTAAGGGCAAAATAAAAGTTATTTCCTTCACCAAGTGCTTCCTTCCTGGAGTCTAAAAGGTAGAGTTCTAGGAATGTTTTCACTCACAGCCACCAGCTACAATCGTCAAGGCAGCCCCGTGACGAGCCTATGGCCTACTCCATCCTAAGAAGAGATAAAGCAATGAAGTAAACGTATTCGCCAATCCTTTCAAAACATTCAAGCTGCAAGGCTAGTTACTATTTGATATATAAATTACCATAAAAACCTATTGTATAATAGTAAACTATTTGGTTGGTTCTCTTATTTATTTTCAAATTTTATTTTTTAAATACGTATGTGTGTATATTTTTAAATGTCAATGTCTCTCCTTCGTTATTCAACGGTGCCAGCTTCTGGCAGTTTTTGTTAAAAGCATTTAGGTCACCTTGCCGTCTCTTTCGATTCGGCCCCAAAGGCGGCCTTCTTTGGTGCCTCTCGTCTGGTGGTCGTCTAAATCCTGTTTCCTATTTTTTCCATGTTGTGCTATTGGTCATGTTTAAAGTTCACTTGTGTTTTGACTGATTTATTATTAGTCCTACCACTGCACTGACCGTGCTTAGGACTTGAGGCATGCAATGTAGCTCAGGTGCCGATGTCACGACGCGGTGTCGTCCGCATTATTTTAATAAACAGCAATTATAGCAGAATGTCTAATACAATCAAAGGCATTCTCGTAATCAACCAAAGCTAAATTTGATTGATTGTCTGAAGATGATGAATTGTGGAGAATCCTAAGTGAAATCCCGTTACGGTGGTAGTTAAAAATCTAGGTTAATGTCAAAGTCAAAAATTATTTATTCATTTTGATTATTTTATAAGAGCCGGAAAGATACTCTGCGGCCTTTTTAATATATACATGTTATATTTATAGTTTGCAAAACTCGATTTTATAAATCAATTTTCTAGTTACCAGGAGATTTGCTAGTGCAGAAAATCAGCTTTTCTACCCATCTTGGTCCTTAATATAATTTTAACAGAGTAGTAGGCTTTTTTCGATTAGTGTTGTTTTGACTACTTTAAGAAGGTTCGAATCGTTCAGTTATATATGGCTGTCGTTGTCGTCGTTTAGTTATAGAAAGATTTTTTGGTTTTGTTCAGACTAGATCTGGGTAACTCTAGGAGCTCAACTTGTCCCCTAAGCGGCCTAATATCTTTATAGCAAACAGATGAATATTTTTTCATAGATATTTTTAATTCTGTATAGCGACGGCAAAGTTAAAAATAGAATTTTTGGAACAAAAGATAAAGAAATGAAGTAAACGTATTCGCCAATACTTTCAAATCATTCAAGCTGCAAGGCTAGTTCCTATTTTGATATATAATTTACCATAAAAACCTTTTACATAATAGTAAACTAACTGGTGATCTGAAAAAGTATCATTTTTTGTACGTCATAATGCATACATAAGTGTTGTTTTGACTACTTTACGAAGGTTCGAATCATTTAGTTATGGTTGTCGTTTAATTTAATACACAGGAAAGATTTTTTGATTTTGGTCAGTCTAAATTTGCGTAACTCTTAGGACTCAATTTGTCCCCTAACTAAGGTAATTGGTGACCTGAAATAGTTACATTTTTTGTACGTCATTATGAAAGTGAGATAATTTAGTGATATTTATTCATCACTTGTATTGCTTGTTATAAAATTAACAGCCTTTAATTTATTTTATATGTATGCTGCAAAAAGAACAATGTTTAATTAAATAAAATATATTTTACTTCAATAAAATCCAATGGTTCCAATTAAATAAATAAACGGGATAAGTGGTTTAGTGGTCTTGGTCTACCAATATATTTTATGGTAAAAGGATAAGCCTAGCTAAAACAATTGCAATTTAAAGTATCCTTAATTGCTCTTGAAAGTTTAAATTTTGTAACTGTACAATTACAGGTCGTTTGCACTATCCTCAACTCAGCGTGCTCACAGATACGACAAAGTGACGCTGCAAACCTAAGTCTCGAGTACTTGTGGGAGCTTTTGTTCTTTTAGTCACTTCGTAAATCAGCAGGCGTTGGCCTACATGTCGCTCATCGTCATCATCAGTCTATGTTAGTGCACTGCTGGACATAAGCCTCTCCTGATGCGTGCCTTCTCCATTAGGGGGTTTTTGGTCCGTATCCCACCTAATCAATACCAATGAAAATTTGCTGAGTTCCCGCAGAATTCAAACCCACAACCTCCGGTCTCTAAAGCAAGCGCCCTTACCACTAGGCTGCGGAGGCAGTTCTACATATCGCTCATATCCCATAATTAAATTCTATTAAACACAAGAATAATTCCAAGAGAAATTGAAATTGAACTGCACAAATTTCACCGAAAAAAACAGAAACTTAAAGCTAAAAACACTGTAAGGTCAAGGTACTGTATTAGTAAAATTACTAACTTGTGACTAACTAGTTGAACAATAAACGTTTTAATGGATTGGCAATAGAAATAGCTGTAACGATAATTACTAGTATAAAGGCAGATAAAAGAGTTGTAAAGAAAGAAAATACCGTGTTTATTTTACAAACAAAGTTTTAACTGCTTCAGTTGCGATAGTTAGAATATTTATTGTTTTCTAATGGTTATTCTTATTTTTGTTTTTTTTAATGGCCCTAATTCACATCTATTTATAACTCCGTTAATGTGAGTTCAAACTACTGCAGTCAGATTATGGATTAGAAAAATAGTATTATAGATCCAATATGATAAAACATATATATTCAAAAAGAATTGGTGTAGTAAAATATATTATAAAATATTTTACAACCAATGTTTCATACTTTGTAATAGCCATTCTTAAAAGAAATATTGAAAGATAACAATTAATAACCTCACCAGTTTATCGGGCCCACAAATTAGTAATTGTTTGTGAACGTACCCATTGACCATGGTGTGTGCTGAATTCCGTGTATTTATTCGAATTTTGTGCTGAATTTCCATTTTAGTGTTCAGTCCATTTTCCAAATGCACTCATCATCATCAGCCTGTGATAGTCCACTGCTGGACATAGGCCTCCCCTAATACACTCTATCCATTAGGGATTTTGGACCGTATCCCACCACGCTGTTCCAATACGGGTTGGCGGGTGGAACGACTTTTTACATGCCCATCCTACGCATAGATCATCTTACTTTTCAGACAATTGAGTGATCGGCCAAATTGTCCAAACCAACTAGGAAACAACGATGAAAATGTTGTTGGGTCCCCCGAGAATTCGAACCCACGACCTCCGATTTCTAAAGCACACGCCTATACCACTAGGCTACGGAGGCAGTTAAATGCACTCACTTTAAGCTTTTGTTTCGTTTGTATGCTTGATGATCCATTAAAATACAAAACATATGTACAAATAACATAACCGATCAATAAAGAAATAAATAATCGACGGACTAAAACACAAAAATGTGGTTTATTTATTAAAAAATGTGAACGCAGTAAAATAAAAAATATCTGTAATTGTTTTATGAAATTTGTTATGGAATCATCAATAACTTTTCTGAGCTTATCAAAGTATTTTTTTATAATTCTTCCAACTTCTAAACCTTCACAAAGTTTTTAACTTAGGTACTACAGGCGTTTGTAATAAAAAAAGTCTTCATTCTTTTTTAATAGTAAAGTGAATGTTATTTTGTATGACAAAACCAATTTAAGATTACATAAAACATTAATAATAAAACTGGTGACATAGATAGTATTAATATACAATTTTATACAGTTTACTTAAGGAAAGGCCAAACATTCAAATTCGCGGATGAAACACCCCGGCTTAAATGTTCAAACTTTGCTTTATTTACGATTATGTATTTACTTGAGCGGCTATTATTCCATACTTCATTTTATTGGGCTCGACTTTAGGATATAGGAGTAATTTTAGTATACCCATGAAATCACTTTATTTTTATTGTAAAGTCCGATATATTTTTAAGTTAGGATTTTGTATCCTAGGTTGTTAGATAATAAAATTATTTACGACATCTACTTTGGTTTAAAGAATACCGTGGCATGGTATGTATGTATTGTGTGTTTAGTTCTTACATTGTATGTCAAATATACAATAGCCATCAGTCTCGTCACTTAATTTCATATATATTAATGATATGGATTATCACCGTAAATTATTGATAGTTAAGAGGCATGGCTATAGCACGTGGATGTTAAATTATGTGTTAAAACATAACATTTCTGTTTTTTTAGCGTATAAGGGAAAGAAAAATGTACATAAATTTGTGCATATGCCAAAGCAGTATATGCACAAAAATTAAAAAAATAACTTTATATAAATTTAATACTGGCAAATAAATCTAATTTAATATTTTTTCATGTCCAAAATGGTTAAACGGTTTACGTAATTTGGGTTTTATAAATATTCCTGCAATTACCTCGAGGTACGAAAACTCAGATTTAATGGCCGTAAAAGTCGATAGCCTACAACACTGGACTGCGAATTTGTTTTGTAAATTGTAAACTTGAATGGAAATAATCTTAACAAATACCTGCTTGTAAATTTTAGATTTAATTTAAATAATTGTTACTTCATTTGAAGGCCTCTGATATTTCTTTTCAAAGTTTAAACATTCAGTTGACTTTACTATTTACGGTAAGTATTCCCCTTAAAAAAGCAATTAATAATTAATGTAGTAACGAGAAACTGAAAATATCAAACTTGTGTATACTAAAAAGATTATAACCAAAAAATTTATGTAATTCTGGTATTATAAGGATGTATCTATATTAAATATTAACTAGAAGATCATCAAATAGAAAATGGCTTTCCTAATGTCTTCTCTAAGTCGTACAAGTGTGTAAAAGTTTAAAAAAATTGTTCCGCAGTTTGGAAATGTTAATTTGTAACGGTGTTTTGGTAATAACACATGCCAACCGGAGATGTTGGTGAGGGTTTGTCCTGTCCTGCAAGGAAACAACTTTGTTTTATCGTTACTTTTATATCGGCTGATCACCCAATTGTGTGATTATAAAGTGACCATGTGTCATATGGGCATGTTAAAAGCAGGTCCTGGTTGTCGTGACCATCTACGGAAGTCGTTATAGGACGTCAATGCGTTTAAATTTATTGACACCTAATTTATCAATCAAATTTTGATACTCTTTGAGTTGCAGAGGTTAGATGATATGCATTAAAAACTGGTATTTAGGCTAATTTGGGACAACTTATAAAAGTAGTTTATTTAAAATATCATGTCAAACAATTGGTTATATTTCTTACGAATTCTAAAAAATACATTACATTGTCCAGAGCAAAAAACAAATTTTCAATTCTTGAAAAAAAAAAACGACCCCATACAATAGGAGCTAAACGTTTTAACGTTTTATTCAAAAGAATGAATTGCCAATTTCAATACAAAAATACTTATAATAAAACTATATAAAATTATTAGTAATATGTTTATTTATCCCTCTGGGCGTGAATGCAGTTAATTGACCTTATTTTTCAAAAGATTTCATTAAAAAAAGCAAATTGTGATAATTTATATAAATGCCTATTATAAATTATAATAACATTTTCTTGGTTTTTATCGAGTGCTATTTTACTTTTATTGTACAATACCGGGTTCAAAAAGTCACCAGTAGTTTGACTACCAATTAATATTCCACTGCATACCGTCTCTACTCGTTACCCACGACGTTTGTTTAAGCCCTACGATTAACTGGATACCAACCTACAAAATAAATGCATTAGAAGCATTTTTTAATATGACTAACTTTCAAACCAAATACTATATTGGTTCGTTAATTAGAATAAGTGATATTTTTTGTTTCAATCCTCCTTTTTGTTAATATTTGAGTTAAAAATTAAAATCTACTCCTCAAATCAGCATATATTTCTCGTATAAAAACCTCCTGAATATAAGCACTAACTTTTTCTTGTTAAATTTGTTTTTAATATTTACAAACGCATTATGGTTTGACCTTAAACAACAAACTATTCATCGAATGCTGCTTTCGACAGATACGTGGGGCACTTTGTTGTATTTACAACTGTCCCAAAGACATTACAAAACCGATTTACATATCTTCAGTGCTCTTTAGATTTATTTATTGCACAAAACGGTCCCTACTATTAAAATCTCCATGTAATCAGATGTGACTATTAAACGATAGCATGAACTAAAGACAGCAAAGATAGTACAATCAATTTCCGTAATTTAATTGTATCCTATTGGTATACAAAAAGCTGACACTTTAATAAAGGTAATATATAAACTTTTTAGGTATTTTATCTATTTAATTACTTGATATATACATCAAAAAAGTATGATAAATGATACAGTAATGATAATAAGTCCCAGCACTGAAATCAGTGTAGTTATGATCTGAACAAGATGTAACACCGATGCCTTACGGCGCTAGTGGATTAGTAGCACCCCACAGTTATCACGTTAATTAAATATATTTATCGTAAGGTGCATCTATTTCACTTGATTCAATCTCTTCTCCTTTAAAGACAAATAATCTATTAATCGATATGTATAATATAGTTATTTTTACATATTTTCATTGTCTTGCCCTATGATTTGGCGTTGGTACTGCTCAAGTTGTACCTCTGAGTCAATTCAGAGTTTTAATTAATCATCATCATCATCAGCCTTTAGGAGTCCACTGCTGGACATAGACCTCCCTAATACACCCTATCCATTAGGGGTTTTCGACCGTATCCCACCACGCTGGTCCAATGCGGGTTGGTGGGTGGACCTGCCTTTTACATGCCCATCCGACACATGGATCATCTTACTTTTCAGACAATTGGGTGATCGGTGCAAATTGTCCTAACCAACTAGGAAACAACAATGAAAATTTGTTGAGTCCCGCAGGATTCAAATCCATGACCTCCGGTTTCTAAAGCAAACGCCTATACCACTAGGCTCGGAGCTTTAATTAAATAGATTAAATAAAAATTGTTTTATATTCGTACGTGCCGTTGAAACGTACCGTCAAAAATAACATACGCTTAAAATCAGTGTTACAGAATTAATTCGATTGCATTCCGATACGCATGAAAACGTAACTACCTACTTAATGTCATCAATTGGTTTGCAACCTTGCGGTGTAACACTTTATTCATCAAATTATAATATTAATTTCAGAGGCTCAATAGTGTTTAAGTCTAAATATAAAATGTATTTTAGAATAAATATAAATATGTATTTTAGAATAAGTGGGTATTTTTTTTCGGTAGCCAGACAAGACGGAAGAATCTGCGCTTTTTGTTGGATGTATTTATATTTTATGAACATAAACTTAGGATGTTTAAATTACTGCGAAATAATGTATGTACGTGATTTTCTCTGCAAATTCGTAAATTGGTGTTTTTTATTTATTTACTGTATGCTCAATGTATAGAGATAAATATAATAACAATATATATTTTTCTTTCTTACACAATCTACTGTAATACTTACAGCTGAATAAGCTATGACTATTTCTATTATTTACGTGATTAAGTATTCATTATTATGTGCACTTTGAAAGTGTCAATAATCAATAAACTAAAAGTACTAGTTTTATATCATATCCCATCTCGTCATATTGTAAGTAGTTAACTTTATACACAAAAATATTATGTAATTTTTAAAAGGCTTGGAAAGGTATTAAACGTGCAAATACAAATGTGAGCATATTTGACGACCGATTAGTATTCGTCAGAGGGAACTGCCCCTCATTGACCATGCCATTTGCTTAACCTCGTGTGTTGATTCGATTCGAAACTGTGCGCAATTTCATCGTAAAAGCTAAAACTTAGTTACCGACAATTGCGCCATAGCTTGAATAGAATAATACTCATTTGATTTCGGTACTATTGCATATGGGCATACTCAGGTTCTGGTCCCATAAAAGGTGTAGATTTTTCTTATAGGATTCAAATTTTAAAATTCCTTAGTACTCTTATACCTCATTGTTTAAAGTTCGATTCTTGCTAGTCAGTGTTAATTATGAAAAAATTAACTTAGCCAACTTCAGTGAGGTAAAATGGACGTATAACGGATTTTTGTATCTGCAATAATTTATTGATGTTTTTGTTGTGTTAATTATGTTAACATTATTTTAGTTTACCAGAAATATTAACGTCAGTAATATTATTAAAAAACATACTACTAAATGCAAATGTAAACATAATAATAATAAGACACAGTCGACAAACTTAATTAGTATGTGACATATTTCACAGTAACGTGATATTAAAACGGCACTTCCTGTAAAATTGTGTTAAGCTAAATGTTGACATTAAATAGATACATTATCAAAAGTACAAATTATAGGACTGAATTAATCCTGTGGAAGTAATGTTCTCTTATTATATGCGAATAATATATGAAAAGCACTAATCGTTAGCTGTAATTCTCCTGTGCAAAATAAAGATTGCTTGCATCATATCGAATATCTCACAGAATCAACTTAAATTTGGCAACGCAACCTCGATACTCCTCGCGCTCCTTGATACCACATCGCCTGCGGAGAGCAGAGATGGTAGCTCACCTTCAAAGAAATTTTTCGAGTGCATCCACAGCAGGATACATCAGCAGGAGCAGTTTCCGAGGATAGTCATATTTCTCACTCTAGCGTGTGTATAAGCTCTCATCACTAATTAGAAAAAACAGTTTCCTTACAGAAATAAAAAAAATATGCATTAGAGTCGTCGTAGATTATCGTCGGCGCAAATCAATTTTCCGAACTAATTTATTTAAATATTAAAATATATGGGACAGATAATATGGCATGTGTTAAATTTTACTGATTTTTTTTAAATATACCTTAATACAAAAAATGTAACGAATTTACTGACATAAATTTTAATTGTGTTTTCAGATTCTTGGGAACTTAGGATTTACACTATTAGCTTATGTTTGTAGAGTTTTTAAGTATTTTTTTTAATTATACACAATGCGATAGAAAGAAACCTCGAGGCCATTCTCAAGAGAATGAAGTGCTAATAATAACCAAATTCAAATTCAAATATCTTTATTCAATATAGGAGTGTAACACTCGCTTATTGATTGTCGAGGACGCTACCACCGGTTCGGAATAAAACGCCTCCGACCTAAGAAGAACTGGCGAAAGAAACTCAGTGGGCCTATTTTGTCATCTTTTAAAATAATCAAATATATTCATATAAATATTCTTATGAGCTACATACAGTTCTATTATACGTATATTATACTTGAAAAAGCCTGGAGCGAGCATTCCATTACCAGGCTTTGTTATCATTGATAAATTCTTTTATGTTAAAATAATCTTTATTACATACTAATTTTTTAAATTTATTAACATTTAAATTCTGAACGTTTACTGGGATTTTGTTGTAAAAGCGTATACATTATCCCATAAAAGATTTACTTATTCTTCGCAGTCTAGTTGATGGAAAAATTAAGGTATGTTTGTTTCTAGTATTTACGTCAATGTATAAGCCTTTTTTAAACGGAAAATGGCTTCGTTTAACCTTTGTTTTTAATTTAACGTGTTAATATTTAGGGATACTATTAGGGATCTTAGACTCCTCATATTAAACTGCGAAACTTGTATAAAGATATCTAGTTATTTATTTACTTATAACGATTACATACTCGATATTAATAACAACAAATAATTGTTGTTAATTAAATTTGAGTAGTAAGCAAAATATTGTCACAACAAAACTACAAAGTGGTTAGAGAAACAACTGGCATAAACTATACATTGCAAATCACTAACACAGTAAAAATAGTTATGTAAATTATATCTCTTGTGTTTGCCAAAACTTCTTCGCTCAATAATAATATAAGCTCAGCCTAGAGAAACAAATGACAGTTAATAGAGAGTTATGTGAAATTGTATCCAATAATAATAAACCAAATGTGCTATTATTATACAGATTGTATACTCTAAATTATTTGAGTTTGATTATTAATGAATTAAAGTTTGTTTATCATTAAATCTTTTTGTTTTCTATGTTGGTACCCAAAACTTCCTTCTCATACGAAAAGTGGCAGTAGCATAGGACACTCGCTATGTAAATGGGTGGTGGCCATTTACATAGCGAGTGTCCTATGCTACTTGCGTGCTTTTTTTCACGACTTTAACCTTAACACTACCTGCGGTCTCAGAGACCGCAACGATTTTTCAAATTCTAATATTTCCGCGTGTGAGTGGCGTGCGTCAAAACGCGTTCGTGTACCTTTTCTACACACCACTCAGTGTCGCGCTAGCGCTCGGCGAGTGTGTACGTGTGCGCGTTTGGCCAGGGTGAGTAAATTAAATTTGCCAACGGTCTCCGTGACCGCACGTAGGTGGTTGTGTGACTTTTGCTATAATTATTTGTTTACTGTTTTAGATTCAAAATGAGTAAAAATAACAAAAATATTATAAGATGGCTTCAGCAAGAATTCTCGGACGAAGATGACCTTTCTGGCGAGGATTGCAGCGACGTCGAACCTGATGTAACCATTGATCAAGAGCAGGCTGAAGAGAGTTGATCTGAATTTGAAATTGAGCCTTATCGCACCAATCGAAAATTCTAACAGGAATGTCACAGCTGATAATTGATTTTCTTCAATAGAACTGGTCGATTGTTTAAAACAGAGGCATGAGATGATATTGTACTACAACCAAACAAAAATTGGAGTCGATTTACTGGATCAAAGGTGCTCAAACTATTCCACTTCTCGTCGGACGCGAAGATGGCCTTTGACTATATTTTACAGATTGTTAGACATATCTTCTTCGAATGCTTTTATTATAAGCTGTAGTAACCAAGCTCAGAAGACTGACAGTCGATTTAAATTCTTGAAAAAGTTAGCTCAACATCTTACAAAATCGCACATGAAACGTCGTGAAAAAAATGACCGCATTCAGAGAGACATCAAGAACTCTATTAGCCGTATTTTGCAAATAAAGGAAGATTTACCAAGCACTTCTGTTGCCGAAAAACTTGAAGTTCGTAAAACATGCTCTACGTGTGATCCCAAAAAGAAACGCAAAACGGCTTACCTATGTTTCGTGTGCAAAATACCCATTTGTTTGGAGTGTTCGCAAAAAATGTGTTGTCACCGCCGCGAAAAAATGTGAAAGTTGAGGCTTTGCAATTTTGTTTAATTTGTTATTTTTTGTTTAGTTTTTTTACTTGATTTTATTTTAAGTTTATTCAAATTATTAGAAATAAGAAAAAAAAGTGAAAAATTTAAGTATTTTAGAATAAAGATCTAATTTTCTTAGTATAGTTATTTTTGGTACCATGTTCCTTCTTTCATAGATATTATTCCATTTTTATAAAACTTTTATATTACATTTGCTAATTTGTGACGCTTAAATAAAGCAATTAAGTATAGACATGCATTTTATTTAACCGAACTTTAATTTATTATCATAGATCCCAAAATAATCGCAATAATTTATTAGCGGTCTCTGAGACCGCAAGTAGGTGGTTAAAGGACAGAAATAGGTGCTAGGTGGTTAAGGGTTAAACTGCTATGTTCAATATTCTCAGTTGTTTAGAACGGAAACGTCTTATATAACACATTTACAGGTTTTGTCCTCATTTCATGAATCCGGGGTTCTATGAATTGTAAACTTGTTGATCTATTAATAAAGTATAATTATTATTATGAAGTTTTTATTATTATTTTTATTATGTGGAATAGATTTTTAAATACTTGTGTTTGTATAAAATGAAATAACATAAAGATTAACATTATGACTTTATTCTTGTGAAAAAGTTACATTACCCTAAATTTAATAAACCATGAAAATGTTAAAATGTATTAATAATTAAAGCATTCTTCATTAGCGCTTTGCATTTATTAGTTTTTGCATAAAGATTAACTTCCAACAGCTTTCATTTATTATTTTCCTTTATGGTTTTACCTAAAACGTAAGATTTATTAAGATTGTTTTTGAGGATAACGTGTCCTCGCTAATTAACAATCTCCTCGTTATAAGTTTTATATGTATCAGAGTCCAATACAAGAAAAGAAAAGTAAGCTTTGACATCATCGACGTTGTGATTTAGTGTGTGCTAATGTAAAAAAATAACCGATACTACCTGATTTATCTCTGTTTGGGTGGTTTAAAAAGTTTATATAATTGGGTGCTTTAACTTTTTAGAAAGTCCGTTATGATTAGATAAAAGTTTATCTTCACTGAATGTATCAGTCTGAGCTACCAGTCAGTTTTTATTGTTGTTTCAAGATAAATGTGCACAGCAAGGACTGTTTGAAGCGATAAACAAAACTAAGGAGCACTGAAGATAAGTATCTTCAGTGCTCCTTAGTTCGGAATCGGCTGTGTAATGTCTTTGGGTGGTCGTAAATATAGTAAACTGCCACACATATCTATCAAAAGTACAAGTGGTGAATAATAAGAGGTTTAAGTTAATCAATAACGTTGTGTTAGGGAGAAATGTGACAGAAATGATGATATACAAAAGAAAGAACACATAGAATAATTCTAGAAGGAATATTGTGTAAATGGTAATCGATAATCACTTTTAATAGATATTTACAATAAACAAAAACAGTGTAAGCTTTGAAAACGGCTTTGTTGTAAATTTGGTTACCCTCTAAAGACCGCTTCCACCGTGTTCTTTTGTATTTATCCCAATTCTTTACATTTCCTTTTCAAGATGATTTATTGGAATCAGTCGATTGGTACTCTACTCTTTGTTCGATTCTAATAAATCCCGCACATATTCTTAAAATAAATGGAAACGAGGTATTTTTAACCGGTGAAAAAAGTAAGTCGTATATTTACCGAGCATTTCCTTTTTATTTAAATAAATAATAGCTTATACGTAACAGGTAACTGACACGTAAGTGCGTTTTTTATGCAATATTTTTAAATTAGTCCCATCATACGACTGTTTTTTAATTTATTATTGCTCTCGTACTACTTTTCGCCAGTAAAGAAAAATAATGTTCTCTAAAACAGAAACTACAGTAAGAACACCCGATTTTGTTGTATGTCAAAGTTACCATCATTACATGGGTAACTTTGACTCACGTAGAACCATTCATTCAGTCTCCGGCTGTTGGCTTTATTATACTTATTTCAAAGAAGCTTCAAAAAATCTTTAAAAACACGTTTCAGGCAATATTTTCACAGTATACATAAATAGGAAAGAAGCTAAACTAATAAAAGAAAGGAAAATTTGTGAACACTTTTACAGCGTAAAGTCTCTAGTGACTCCGCTCCACATAGAGCAAATCGTCATCAATTATGTGAGTACCATGTTGTTTTATCCTGATTTTACTATTGTTTATTGTGGATGTATATTTCAAATAACTGTTATTTTTAAATAACAAACTAGGGACCCGAACTTTGTTCCTTAATGTCACTAAATAAGAGGTTTTTTATTGGAAAAAATAAAAATAAATTAAAATAAATTATTAATCATTCTTATTTTTCTGTATTTTATACATAGTTTGCTCTTCCGGCCTTTGTACCGACATTTTTGTTTTATTATGGCGCAAAACAAAAAGCAGATGGTCTTCCACCCGTGAAATCCACTAATTTGGGAAAAACAGTTTCTAGATTTTAAACCACAAACTTTTGTTGGCCTTGTGATTTGTTGATGGTCTAAAGGGAAATTTTAAATGAATCTTTTAAATTCAAACAATACGGTTGGGATCTCGGGATCCTCAAGAAAGAACTTCCCCCCTTTAATTTTCCTATCATTATCTGGAAAATTACATTGTTCATCAATTTACTAACCCAAACCAACTTTAATTTTGTTGGTTTATGTTTAACATGATTATTACGGAGTCAACCGGCGCAGGCGTGGAAGCCAGGCACGTCAAAGAGTTTAAAAATTTAATTGGATGTTGTGGTTATTTCATTTGTGGCAGTCAATAGATTTTGAAAAGGTTTTCCAATGATGTTATTTTTTGAATTATGGTTCAGGTCATTCACTTTATTCTTAGCCGCTAAAATTGCTCGCTCACTCAACTTAAATTTTTTTGTAGTTAAAATAATTTAAAACATTGTTGGTTGTCTTTTGATGAAAAATTACGAAATTATTTGAAATAATATTAATCCCGATTCATCGACTCTTGAATTACCGATCGTCAGTTGCAAAATCTTCAGCAGATGTATTTAACAATGTAACTTCATGTTTGTTGTCAGCGCAGTTTCTTCACATGGATGATTTGACGTTTGAGGCCAAAGGTTTATTTCTGGCAACCGTAATTTGGAATTCTGGGGTTATTTGGCGGTCCCAGACGTAAAATTTCTCCAAAACATCTCGAGTCATTGGAAATCTTTTAATGTTCGGTTTTTTCCCAATCGTTTATGCCCATTGGCATTCGTCCCAGATGATGATTTTCGATGCCCAAAACTTTGGTTGCTGATGTTTTGCAAATTACAGGGTTCTTCAAATTTGAAGATTTAAGGTAATTTGAATGCTGAATGAGCCGGGCATCCTTCTAACAATGGTGTATTCCAGAAACAACTGAAACCCTATTTGATCTCCCCGAACATTGCTAAAACTAATGACAAAGGAATGTCCCAGTTCCCCAGGGATCTGGAAAATAAAACCACCATTTCATCAAGGGCCTTCATTAAATATCATAAACTTCCTTCTGTTGGTAATTCAACAGGGGTAATTCCTTGAACAATTTCCTGGTGATCTTTCACGTTCCCGTTCCAACTCGATTAAATGCGTCATTCATTTCACGATTGGCGCTGGCACCTCCCGATTAATAAATTACCCAAGGGGTAACACACTTGATCAAAGGTAAAACGATTATTATCTCCTTATCATCTCAATATCGTGATTTCTGGAACTAAATTTGATTTAAAAATCCTGACATATTATCCTTGTTTTGGCCAAGATTCATGGGGATGCATGTCGAAATGGGATGGCGAATAATTGCGTATCTGACATCAGCATCTCCATGCAGAAATTTTGGTTTCGTTTCCAATGACAATCGTTTTCATCTAATTCTTACTGAAGATATTTGAATATTCACCATTAAATTCTAGTGACTCAAATGAGTTGGCCCACCACATTTACCGAAAATTCATTATTCTTTGGATGAACTTTACTACGACCAGAGCATCATAGAACCATTGATCCCAGGAAAAACATCGCCTTTCCCCAAAATTCTTCGTGAAGATTAAATAATAAAGCATCCCAGTAAAAGGGGTTCTAAACTTATAACCAGTTGAAAAAACTTCAATGGTTGCTGGGGTGTTTCAAGTTCGTACTTAAACCGGAAATATTGTTGACCATTCTCCGGGAACCGCCAAATGTATAAAGTGGATAACGTTCGTGAATGGAAAATGCGAATATCGCCAAATCCTTCATTACAGTTCACAAAACCAACGTGCGTGAAATTTCTGTTGGTATTCGAGGTTCCAACAAAACCGCCATATCACTGCCGGACATTTTAAATATATTTTATGGACTTCACTGTTGCAGTATTCAACGTTGCAATGTGTCAAACATTTTAGAAATAAGTGGCGAATATGGAAAATCAACTGTTTCGAAACAAACCATTCTTTTCACTTTCGTTGGAAAGGACTTGTCATCTGGTGACACGCCGATACGGAACCATCGTTCCAGTGAATCTCCGCCGTTTTTCCGTGGATATCTTTAGGAAACTTTCCATCGACCATGCAATGTTGGGTTGATGGCCCCACGGTCCAAAGATCGTATAACAAATCATGTGGTTGGATGACCGATGGAATCTAAAATAAGTATCCTATTTTCAGGCTGGAATTTTTCCCACTAACCAAATAAGAATGGTGGTGCGGGGCCTGCGCGTTAATACACCGCAGGGTTCCCAAAGACGCGTTGTTTTTGTTCACGGCCCAATTTTTGCCTGAATATACGGTTTGGATTCGTGTCTTCATTTGATGTTTGTCCAGAAGCACAAGGTAATTTCTATCCATTTTGGATTGGTAATAAAGATCGGCCGGCCGTAATGAGAACAATGTATTGCATCGTGCATATTCATCAATGACGTGGGCCCAATGCGTCGCCGGCGGAAGTTAATCGACCAAATTGGTCATTTCCTTCAGACTAAGGCATCCGTTGGATGTACCCTAAGGGTTTGGCTTGGTTCAACCTTAAAAAACGTTCCGTTAATATTTTTACAAAAACAATACTGCGAAAACAACGACGAAACCGAAATAGTTGTCGGTTTGACGAATCATCAAACGATATCTAATAATTCAAAACTAACTTTCTTTTAGTTTCTTAACCTGAAATTAAAAATTTGATAATTCCTTTCAAAAGGCAAATAATAAACTAACATTATTAAATCGATATTTACCTTCAATGGTTTATATTTTTATTAAAATTTCCATCTTCTCCTTTCCAAAACAATGTGGGTAGCAATCGTCCCATGATCGATGAGTTTCAGATATTTTTGCTTCCAGATCGCGACAAAGCACAATATCCGTTTTTTCCAATTGTTCACCAACAATCGGATAAATTCTTACGTTGGAGCAAAATGGCGTTCTTGTTCCAGATGGTCTTTATCTTTGATAACTTTTTCATCATTTGGCTCGCTCGCCTCTTAAATAACCTGACAACGTAATTTCGCCCAAGCAACCAAGTCTTGAAGTTTCCCTTCATTCCTGCATTGATCCCCAAGGCGTCGATCAAGTTGTTCTTCCATTTGCCCTTTGAAATATTTTTGTTTTATTCTGTGATTTCGAAAGGTATAATGATCCAATTGGGTGAATCTGTCCGTTCTCAAAATAAAAACCAGACAGTATTAATGGGTTTAAACACTTTTTCGTGGGGAAGTAGAGTTCAGATTAAAATAATACCAAAGATAAATAAATTTCTTTTAACTACATTCTATTTAAAAAATAAATACCTTAAATGTCGGATTAAATCCTCCTTTTTCGATAATGTCTTCCCCAAATGACGTCATTTGAAAACAACTATTGTATTTTCAGTATTTGCAAGAAAGTGGCGTGATTCTTGTGTTTCGCCACAAAGCAATGAATACAATGGCTCATGTGGCGGAGCCAACACTGGCAATTTCACTTTACCATTAAGGCAGCATAATCCGGCCGTTTCTCGGAAAACTTTAATGCACCACAATACTCAAAACGACGTCCATTTGCCCAATGCAAACGCTAGGATGCAAGCTGTAATCATTGCTGCAATCTATCGAAACGCTGCTCGATTCAAATCAGCTAAATATCTTGTTCTGCATCGCAAATTATCTATTGTTGGCTTCTGTTGTTCGCTCGACGATTCTGCATTGCCAACCGAGCTGTTTCACGGGCTGCTTCACTTTGCTCTCGTGATTGAGAAGCACAAGTCGAGCATACTATCGGCGCTGTTCGTGCAATTTCTTGTTCTTCTTCAGTCCTTTCATTTGCAGTATTTTGTATTCTTCTTGCATTACGGCTTTGTCAGGAAAGATTCGATCGTCTTGGTCGCGCATTATTAATTAAACTTCACTTACTTCAATCCACTTGTTAATTATTATTTAATGAAATAGTTTTAATATTGATTTCTTACAAATATCAAATTGTCATCCATACGTCATTACATAGCTGTCATTTGCATTATGTTCTTTTCCAAGTTTTATTCTTTTTTGTTATACCACGTTTTATAGTGACTGACGTTTCATGTCAAGTCACACGGGAACATATCGAACGGGATAAAAAGTATCCTATGTCCGTCTCCTGGCTCTAAGCTACCCCCCTAACAATTTTCAGCCAAATCTGTTCTGCCGTTCTTGAGTTATAAGTGGTGTAACTAACACAACTTTCTTTTATATATATAGATGATTACCTATTGAATTAGAATTTATAAGATTAAATTACATCATTTCAATATTTTTTCTCTCAAATCCATTTGCGATTTCATATAAAAATCTTAATTAATGAATGGTAGCGAGATTAAATTAAATTCGTCTCCTACACGAATTTTCAAGTAAGAGTGTGGCTTTTAATATTTACCCTTTTCATCATATGTAAAGCTTCCTTGCAATTAACAACACTTTAAAAATAAGAATCTTACATACATTAGTCACATTTTAAATAATGTACGAATCATAATTTAAAATTTTAAAATAAAATCGATGCATAAACTTGAATAATGCATATTTATTGAAATCAGATTATATTGTTCGTGTCATATGGGAGCGATAGGTTCAGCAGATATATAGATTTTGGATTTCACATATTGATTTACTTGTATTCATAACATTAGACTGTATTATGTACATTCGTATTTATTTAAATTAATTTCATTAAAATTTATTAAGGTGAGGATGTAATAAACATTTAAGTTTTATTAAAATTTAATTATTAATGCACATCTGAATAACGCGATACTTATAGCAAATAAATTAGTGACTGCTTCATAAGTATTCCTATAATGATTTCCACGGTCGTATATCGTAAAGTAACATCAGAATAAAAAAAATTAGACCAACTTTAAAAAAGAATGTAATTTGATAGCAACATTTTATTAAAAATAAATGATAATATCTAGGTTTTCATTACTGTTATTTAACAATCACAAATGTTGACGTTCTTGAAAATGTAGAAGGTGTATAACGTCTTCATCGATTTAACCATTGTTCTATGGAAATTATAACCAAAAAAACATTAAACAATTAACATACTTGAACGAATTGAATGAATGTAAGTAGATTTTCTATAATAATCTATATATTAATTAAATGTCTCTTAAAAGTTGCTCCTACGCCCATAAAGTTTTTAAAGCCGTATTCAATTCAGTTCTTTGACGAACGTTTGACCTAAATGCATGAGGAAAGGACATGAAAGCTGTTGTTCGAGTTAAGTCATACACGTTTATTAGCCACACACGTTTAGAAGGAGATTATATAGGTTTTAATGTGAATGTAGTGCTTTTAGTGGGTTGGCCTAGGAACTTATTTATGACCGTTGTTTGCTTTCGCCCAACAACGCGGAAATAGCTTTCGGTGAAGCGTGGATGTTGCGACACGATTTAATTTATATTTACTGTTAAAGCAGAAGGGTTTTGTATGATCAGTAATATATTTTGCAACTTTTGCCTAGATCACTTAGTTGTTTGGGCTTGCGTTCTACAAACTGTCGTATGTTTGAATCCTGCGAGGACTAATTAAAATTTCGTTGTTGTTTCCAAGTTAGTTAGGGCTTTGCGGGCTATTCACTCCATTGTTTGTAAGGTAAGATAATTCATGCGTTGGGTGGACATGTAAAAAGTTGGTCCGGTGCCTAAACGATTTCCAACGTACGAGTTAAATTATCATTAGCTGTATTTTAAACACAATAGTAGATATATAAGACTATAAATCGAAATGTAAACCTTGAAAACTTTTTTAGAAAGAATTCAGTCCCCGGTAACTGTTCGAATAAAGATAAATAATTTTAGTCATTATTAAAGCCCAATAAAATTATTTAAATACAATAGAGCAAATTATATATATATTAGACCGGCAGCTTGTGTTAAATAAATGAGATATTTTAAAAAACGTTGTTCTGGTATCCTTGATTGTTCGTATTGTTAACGTTCGTGAATCTTTTTGTAATGTGTTGCGTATTTTTTGTGCTAACCCTAAAGTAACATAATATTCAATTATATTGCAGTCATTGCTCTTTCAAGTAGATATAAAAAAAATATATTATTTATTTTAGTTACTGGCACTTATAAAAAGCTAGATCAAATAGAACTTCACTTAGCTACAGATTAGTATTTGTCAGAGAGCGAGGTCACTCATTGGCTATGCTATTTGCTAACCCCGTGTGTTGGTTCGATTTTCAAAGTGTGCGAATGTTTAGAGTAAAAGCTAAAGTTTACGTGAAGTCGATGGCTTTTAAATATTTATCTTTCTTTTTAGTCATTGTTCTCTTAAAGTATATAGCATGCCAAATTTCTAATTATGGGATGGATTACATGCTCACGCAAATATATAAATGTTAATATATTTTTCGTTAGAAAAGCTTACGCGAAGATGAGGATTCCTGCGAGGGCAAAGTAAAAATTATTTCTTCCTCCAATCGTCTAGGTAGCCCCTTGTCGAGCCTATGGCCCATAACTACAAAGACTGCAATTTAAAGCGACCACTTACATTTGCTACAGGAATTTCAAGTTGGGCAACGTTTGTCGATTATTGATTCGTAACGATTTGATACTGTAAATGGTGTTTAGACCTATTTAAATTTAGCTAAGTTTATTGAATTGACCAAAGGTCAATGAACAATCAATTATCCTCAATTCAGCATGCTCACAGATACGACTACGTGATGCTGCAGAACTAAGTCTTCTACTCGAGGGAGATTTTGTACTTTAAGTCATTTCGTAGATCAAAGACCCATTATAGAGTTCGCCATTCATTTTGAAAACAACAAATGCTTAAACAAAGTTAAAAACACGATATCATCAATCTTGCATACATACTATATTATTACTACTATCACGTAATGTTTTACTTTTGACTAACAAGTTAAGCAATGAACGCTTAAATAAATAGATTTCGCAGACAATAGAGTTGTAATTAAAGTCAATACCGTGTTTATTTTAGAACTAAAGTTTTAACCGTTTTAGTTGCCATAGTTAGGATATTTATTGTTCCGTAATGGTTGTTCTTTATTTTATGTCTCTTTTTAAGACTTAAACATTTAAAGGCAGTAATCGTCTTTTAATTAATATCTATAGTATTTAATCCTTTTAGTGTACATTCAAACGAGGGCACTCAGTTTAAGGGTGTAAAAAAATTATGTTATAAATCCAAAAAGATAAAACATATTTGTTCAAACAGAATTAGTGTAATAGAAAAAATATTACGAATTATTTTTAAATGCGACTATTTCAACTTTAAAAACGGTGCTTAAAACGAACTTTGAACTATAACAAGGTTACCTTACAGGTTTATTTGGTCTGAATTAGTATTCGTTCGTGAACGAACGTACCCATTGACCATGGCGTTTGCTTAATCCCGTGTGTTTATGCGAATTTCGTGCGTGAATTTTCAGTTTAGTTTTAAGTTCATTTGTCAAATGCGCTCACTTTACACTAATGTTTTGTTTGTATGGCTGATGATCTATTAACTTAGAAAAGATAATGTTATTTGAACATACATAATGTACAAATAACATTACCGGTTAATAATGTTGTTAACGCCGCAATAGATGATTTACTTACGCAGTTTCACTTCCAGGTGGCATTCAGGCATAGATTTATTACCCTTTTATTAATAAAATAATTGATTAGCTCTTAGAAAGAAATAAATACTCGACGGGCAAGAAGACGATGGTGATTTATTTATCAACAAAATGTAAAAATTATCTTTAAATGTTTTATTAAAATTGTTTTGATATCTAGTTTAATGGCTAATTGTGTGCAAAAAATAGATAATCTAATTTAATCTTTTTTCAATATAATACGGCATTGATGTTAACAATGCAACCCCAGGCATCGAGGGGGCGTTGTTTAAGTCGACTGTCACTCACTTGTTGACATTTCGGTGACAAATATCGCTACTTTTTGCCGTGGGTTACAATACTAATATCAATACCGAGTATAAATTAGCCCTGATATATTGTAAGAAGAAAATATCTGCATCTACGATGACTTCCACCGCTGACTGCCATCGTCTTTACTGTTTTTGGTGGCACCTCAACCCTAAACCAATAACTTTTCTAAGCTTAGCACAGTATTTTTTATGATTATTGCAATTTTTTAACCTCCACAATGTGATAAACATTGTAGAGGACTCAGATGTTACAACCATTTGTAATATCAAGACTGGTTTAGTAGTAAAATAAATGTTATTATTTTTAATTAAACCAATTTGATATTTGGGTTTAAGATTACATAACATATTTACAAGAGTTCTGGTAATACAGATAGTATTAATATACGATTTAATACAGTTTACTTAAGGAAGGGCCAAACATTAATTCGCGGATGAAACAGCTTAAATGTTCAAACTTTGTATTATTTACGATTATGTATTTACTTGAGCGGCTATTATTCCATACTTTATTTTATGGATCGCCACTGTAGGGTATAATTTTAGTGAAATTACTCCTATACCCTAAAGTTAAATGAAATTACTTTATTTTTTAATATTGTAAAGTCCGTAATATTTTTTAGTTGGGATTTTTGCATTCTAGGTTGTTAGACAAGAAAATTATTTACGGCATCTGTTTTTAGTTTAAAGAATACCGTAGCATCGAATGTATGTATCGTGTGTTTAGTTATTACATTGTATATCAAATATACAATAGCCATCAACCAGTATATGATTACCTAAATAAGAGGCATGGCTAAAGCACGTGGATGTTAAATTATGTGTTTAAACATAAAATTTCTGTTTCGTAGCGTATTAGGGAAAAGTACCAAAATACTTATTAAACAAAATGTACGTAAATTTGTGCATTCATATATTTTTGTGCATATATAGCTAAGGTATTGCCTTATGCACAAAAATAAAAAAAAATATCTTTATATTAATTTTATACTAAGATATAAATCTAATTTAATATTTTTTCATGTCCAAATGTTTAAACGGTTTACATCACTTGGTTCTTATAAATAATCCTGCAATTACCTCGAGTTCCGAAAACTCAGATTTAATGGCCGTAAAAGTTGATAGCCCACAACACTGGACTGCGAATTTGTTTTGTAAAATCTAAACTTGAATGGAAATAATTTTAACAAATATCTGCTTCAAAATTTTAAATTTTATTGAAATTATTGTTGCTACATCTGAAGGTCTGTGATATTTCTTTTCAAAGTTTAAACATTTAATTGACTTTACTATTTGCGGTAAGAATTCCCCTTAAAAAAGAGCAGTATAGTTAGAAGTGTGTAGAAAACACACATGTTCATGACATCGGCCCCACGGTGAGATCGAACTTACACACCCTTTGCTATATGACACTGTAGCTTAACACTAAATTAGATAGGAGAGTCGCTGAAGTTTCTTCCGCCACTTCTTCTCTTATTTCCAACCGTTTAAGAAATTGTAGTAATGTTTAGATAGAATTCTTCTAGCTAATAAATTATCCTTAAAAAAAGTTTAAACATTAAATCGATTTTATTCTTTACAGAAACAATTCCCTTTATAAAAGCAATTAATAATAGATGTAGTTACGAGAATCTGAAAATATCAAACTTGTGTATACTAAACATCTATGAGAATTATAACCAAAAAATCAGCATAATTTATGTTATTCTGGTATTGTAAGAGTGTATCTATGTTAAATATATAGTAGAAGATCATCAAAAAGAAAATGTCTTTCCTAATGTCTCCTCTAAGTCGTGACTACAAGTGACTAAAAGTTTAAATTAATTATTTCGCAGTTTGGATGTTTTTTGTAACGGTGTTTTGTTAACAACACATGCCAACCGGTGGTGTTGGCTGGTGAGGGTTTGAATCCTGCAAGGAAACAACTTTACGTTATTGTTATTTTCATATGGGCTATTAACCCAATTGTGTGATCAAGAAAGATGATCATATGGTGACCAAGTGTTGGATGGGCATGTAAAAAGCAGGTAGTGCTTGTCTAGACCATCTACGGCAGACGTTATTGGACGTCAATGCGTTTAAATTTATTGACACCTATTTCATCAATCGAATTTACATACCCTTTGGGTTGCAAAGGCTAGATAATATGCGTAAAAACTGGTATTTAAATAAATATGGGACAACTAATAAAATTGTTTCTTTAAATTATTATGTCAAACAATGAATTTCAAAATTGATTTAAAATTGAGTGATTTCCTTATTTCTGGTGTGAATTACTTATATTTAACGAAGTCTTAAAAAAAATACGTTATATTGTCCAGAGCAGAGAATAAGTATTCTATTCTAATAATAAAATATTTCGAATAAGACTATATAAAATTATTAGTAATTTGTTTGTTTATGCCTCTGGTCGTGAATGCAATGAATTTCCAATTTGCCTTATTTGTCAAAAGAAAAAACTTCTGACTGACCTTACATAACCTCGCATACAAAGAAAACAAATTGTGTTTGTTTATGTAAATACCTATGATTAATTTTAATAAATTTTTAGTGATTGTTCTCGAGTGCTATTTTGCCATTATTGTACAATACAGCGTTCAAAAAGTTGCAGGTCTTTTGACCACAAATTAATATCACACGAAATACCGTCTTTACAAAATAAATGCATTAGAAGCATTTCTGGTGACGGTTTTTTTAAACATGTTTGTTCGTTAATTACAATTAGTGATTATTTTGGTCTGAATCCTTTATTTTTATTAGTATTTAAGTTAAATATGAAATTACGTCATCGAAGACCATCATAAAAATTTGTCGTCTGCGTTTAGGTATTGAAAGTAGCTGACGTGTATAACGTTTCCTATTTGATAAACGTGACGTTTGTTCTTTGATCATTTGTACTTATTTATATTATTTTATGAACGCAATACTAATATTACAGATAATTATGTGAGTATTTTCGGTTAGTCATTATGTTTTTATTATTACGATCTTACGTTTAGGTCGTTTTTCTTTATATTTATGCTGCAAATGTAACACTTTGAACTCTGCTTCTCAAATCAGCATACATACCTTGTAAACTTCTTGGATATAAGTACCATTTTCCTTGTTAAATTCTTTTTAATATATACAAACGCATTATAGTTTAAACTTAACAACAAACTCTTCATCAAATGTACTTTCGACAGATACGTGGGGTAATTTGTTGTATTTACGGCTACCCAAAGACATTACAAAACCGATTTACGTATCTTCAGTCCTCTTTAGATTTATTTATTGCACAAAACTGTCCTTACTGTTAAAATCTCCAGATGTGACTATTGAACGATAACATGATCTACAAACATCAAAGATATTGAGAGCAATTTTCGTAATTTCACTATATCTTATTGATATTCAAAAAGGCTGATACTTTTATATAGGGTGCTCAATTAACTTCTTCGGTATTCTATACATTTCAATACTTGATATGTATATACAAAAAATAATAGGGAAGTCCCAGCACTGAATTCAGTGCAGTTATGATCTAAACAAGATGTAACATCGATGTCTTACGGCGCTAGTCGATTAGTAGCACCCCACACTTATCACATTAAGTAGAGCATACACCTATCATAAGGTGCATTTATTTCACTTGACTCAATCTCTTCTATTTTAAAGACAAAATAATCTATATATCGGTATGTATAATTTGGTTATTTTACATATTTTCAATATCTTCGCCTGCAGTCCAGTTGTTGCCCTATGATTTGGAGATGGTGCTACTCAAGTGGAACCTAAGAGTCAATTCAGAGCTTTAATTACATAGATTAAATAAAATTGTTTCATATTTGTACATTTAAGTGAAAACAAAACTTACGTCAAAAATGACAAGCGCTTAAAATCACTCTCACAGAATTAATTCGATTGCATTACGATACGCGTGAAAACGTAACTACCCACTTGATGTCACCAATTAGTTTGCAACCATGTGGTATGATGCTTTATTCTTCAAATTATATTATCCATTGTAATTAATTTCAGAGGCTTAATAGTGTTTTAGTTACTTAGTAGGATTGGTTAATTATAAAATATTGACGAAAATACATTTTATATTACTACATAGTGTAAAAAAATATCGCCTTTAATGTCTATCCGTCCGGTGAAGCGTGGATGTTGCGACACGATTTAATTTATATTTACTGTTAAAGCAGAAGGGCTTTGTATGATCAGTAATATATTTCCAACATTTGCCTACATCACCTAGTTGTATGGGCTTGCGTTCTACAAACTGTCGTATGTTTGAATCCTGCGAGGACTAATTAAAATTTCGTTGTTGTTTCCAAGTTAGTTAGGGCTTTGCGGGCTATTCACTCCATTGTTTGTAAGGTAAGATAATTCATGCGTTGGGTGGACATGTAAAAAGTTGGTCCGGTGCCTAAACGATTTCCAACGTACGAGTTAAATTATCATTAGCTGTATTTTTCAACACAATAGTAGATATATAAGACCCTAAAACTAAACTATAAATCTAAATGTAAACCTTGAAAACTTTTTTTAGAAAGAATTCAGTCCCCGGTAACTGTTCGAATAAAGATAAATAATTTTATTATTATTAAAGCCCAATAAAATTATTTAAATACAATAGACCAAATTTTATATATATTAGACCCGCAGCTTGTGTTAAATAAGAGAGATATTTTAAAAAATGTTGTTCTGGTATCCTTGATTGTTCGTATTGCTAACGTTCGTGAATCTTTTTGTAATGTGTTGCGTATTTTGTTGTGCTAACCCTAAAGTAACATAATATTCAATTATATTGCAGTCATTGCTCTTTCAAGTAGACATAAAAAGAATAAATATATTATTTATTTTAGTTACTGGCACTTATAAAAAAGCTAGATCAAATAGAACTTCACTTAGCTACAGATTAGTATTTGTCAGAGATCGAGGTCACTCATTGGCTATGCTATTTGCTAACCCCGTGTGTTGGTTCGATTTTCAAAGTGTGCGAATGTTTAGAGTAAAAGCTAAAGTTTACGTGAAGTCGATGGCTTTTTAAATATTTATCTTTTCTTTTTAGTCATTGTTCTCTTAAAGTATATAGCATGCCGAATTTCTAATTATGGGATGGATTACATGATCACGCAAATATATAAATGTTAATATATTTTTTCGTTAGAAAATGCTTACGCGAAGATGAGGGATTCCTGCGAGGGCAAAGTAAAAATTATTTCTTCCTCCAATCGTCTAGGTAGCCCCTTGTCGAGCGTATGGCTCATGACTACAAAGAATGCAATTTAAAGCACCCACTTACATTTGCTACAGGAGTTCCAAGTTGGGCAACGTTTGTCGATTATTGATTCGGAACGATTTGATACTGTAAATGATGTTTAGACATATTCAAATTTATCTTAAGTTTATTGAATTGACCAAAGGTCGAATGTATTATCCTCAATTCAGCATGCTCACAGATACGACTACGTGATGCTGCAAAGCTAAGTCTTCTACTCGAGGGAGATTTTGTACTTTAAGTGACTTCGTAGATCGAAGACCTATTATAGAGTTCGCCATTCATTTTGAAAACAATATAAGCTTAAACAAATTTAAAAACACGATATCACCAATCTTGCATAGATACTATTTTATTACTACTATTACGTAATGTTTTACTTCTGATTAACAAGTTAAGCAATTAACGCTAAATAAAAAGATTTCGGAGATAATAGAGTTGTAAATAAAGTCAATACCGTGTTTATTTTAGAACTAAAGTTCTAACTATTTTATTTACCAGTTAGGATTTTTATTGTTCCGTAATGGTTGTTCTTTATTTTATGTCTCTTTTTAAGACTTAAACCTTTAAAGGCAGTAATCGTCTTTAAATTAATACCTATAGTATTTAATCCTTTTAGTGTCCATTCAAACGAGGGCACTCAGTTTAAGGGTGTAAAAATTATGTTGAAATCCAAAAAGATAAAACATATTTATTCAAACAGAATTGGTCTAATAAAAAAAATATTACGAATTATTTTTACATGCGACTATTTCAACTTTTTAAAAACGGTGCTTAAAAATAACTGTGAACTATAACAAGAAATAACGTTGCCGGTATATTTGGTCGGAATTAGTATTCGTTCGTGAACGAACGTTCCCATTGACCATAGCGTTTGCTTAATCCCGTGTGTTTATCGAATTTCGTGTGTAATTTCAGTTTAGTTTTAAGTTCATTTGTCAAATGCGCTCACTTTACACTAATGTTTTGTTTGTATGGCTGATGATCTATTAAATTAGAAAAGATATGTATGTACAAATAACATTACCGGTTAATAATAGTTGTTAACACCGCATTAGATGATTTACTTACGCAGTTTCACTTCCAGGTGGTATTCAGGAGTAGATTTATTACCCTTTTAATAATAAAATATTTAATTAGCTGTTAGAAAGAAATAAATACTCGACGGGCAAGAAGACGAATGGTGATTTATTCATCAACAAAATGTAAAAATTATCTTTAAATATTTTATTAAAATTGTTTTGATATCTAGTTTAATGGCTAATTCTGTGCAAAAAATAGATAATTTAATTTAATCTTTTTCAAAATAACTCGGCATTGATGTTAACAATGCAACCCTAGGCATCGAGGGGGCGTTGTTAAAGTCGACTGTCATTCACTGATTGACATTACGGTGACAAATATCGCTACTTTTTGCCATGGGTTACAATACTAATATTAATACCGAGTATAAATTAGCCCTGATATATTGTAAGAAGAAAATATCTGCATCTACGTTGACTTCCACCGTTGACTGCCATCGTCTTTACTGTTTTTGGTGGCACCTCAACCCTAAATCAATAACTTTTCTAAGCTTTTATCCTCCACAGATGTTACAACCATTTGTAATATCAAGACTGGTTTAGTAGTATAATAAATGTTATTATGTTTAATAAAACCAATTTGATATTTGGGTTTAAGATTACATAACATATTTACAAGAGTTCTGGTAACATAGATAGTATTAATATACGATTTAATACAGTTTACTTAAGGAAGGGCCAAACATTAATTCGCGGATGAAACAGCTTAAATGTTCAAACTTTGTATTATTTACGATTATGTATTTACTTGAGCGGCTATTATTCCATACTTTATTTTATGGATCGCCACTTTAGGGTATAATTTTACTCCTATACCCTAAAGTTAAATGAAATTACTTTATTTTTTAATATTGTAAAGTCCGTAATATTTTTTAGTTAGGATTTTTGCATTCTAGGTTGTTAGACAAGAAAATTATTTACGGCATTTGTTTTTAGTTTAAAGAATACCGTAGCATCGAATGTATGTATCGTGTGTTTAGTTCTTACATTGTATATCAAATACACAATAGCTATCAACCAGTATATGATTACCTAAATAAGAGGCATGGCTAAAGCATGTGGATGTTAAATTATGTGTTAAAACATAAAATTTCTGTTTTGTAGCGTATTAGGGAAAAGTAAAATGTACATAAATTTGTGCATTTATATATTTTTGTGCATATATAGCCAAGGTATTGCCTTATGCACAAAAATAAAAAAAAATATCCTAATATTAATTTTATACTAAGATATAAATCTAATTTAATATTTTTTCATGTCCAAAATGTTTAAACGGTTTACGTCACTTGGTTCTTATAAATAATCCTGCAATTACCTCGAGTTACGAAAACTCAAATTAAATGGCCGTAAAGTTGATAGCCCACAACAGTGGACTGCGTACTGCGTAGACAACACACATGTTCATGACATCGGCCCCACGGTGAGGTCGAACTTACACACCCTTTGCTATATGACACTGTAGCTTAACACCAAATTAGATAGGAGAGTCGCTGGAGTTTCTTCTGCCACTTCTTCTCTTATTTCCAACCGTTTAAGAAATGGTAGTAATAATTAGATAGAATTCTTCTAGCTAGAAGAATAAACTATCCTTAAGAAAGTGTATTAATCGAGCCGAGACGTCGGCTCACCTAGACAGCCCTCAATTGAGAATGCTAACGGAAACGTAGTGACGGCCCAAGCCGAGGCGCCCCATCTTGGGGCCCTTAGTGCAGTTAAGTCACTCCGTAAGGAGACGCACCTGTGGCAACAAGCACCCCCACATCCGGTAATTTCTAACATTAACAATAAATCGATTTTACTCTTTACTGTAACAATTCCCTTTATAAAAACAATTAATAATACATGTAGTTACGAGAAACTGAAAATATCAAACTTGTGTATACTAAACATCTATTAGATTATAACCAAAAAATCAGCTTCATTTATGTAATGCTGGTATTGTAAGAGTGTATCTATGTTAAATATATAGTAGAAGATCATCAAAACGAAAATGGCTTCCCTCATGTCTCCTCTAAGTCGTGTCTACAAGTGACTAAAAGTTTAAATTAATTATTTCGCAGTTTGGATGTTTGATTGTAAGTTATGTGAAATTGTTTCCATTAATTATAAACAAAATGTGCTATTATTATACAGACTGTATACTCTAAATGGTTTGACTTTGATGATTAATAAATTAAAGTATGTTTACAAGTAAAACTTTTTGAGTATTTTCTTTTTAATTAATATTCAATGTTGGCACCCAAAACTTCCTTTTCATACGAAAAGTAATAGTTGTATAGGACACTCGAAATGTAAATGGATAACCACATGCTTTTTTTCACGACTTTAAACTGCCATGTTGAGTATTCTCAGTTGTTTAGAATGGAAAGGTCTTATATTACACATTTACAGGTTTTGTCCTTAGTTCATGAATCTGGGGTTCTATGAATTGTATACTTGTTGATCTGTCAATTTAGAATATTTATTATGAAATTTATTATTTTTTTTGTTGAATACATTTTTATATACTTGTATTTGCATAAAATGAAATAACATAATGATTAACTTCATGACTTTATCCTTGTGATAAAGTTACATTAGGCTAAATTTAACCAGCCGTTTCGTTCACATAAAACAGGAAAATGTTAAAAAATATTGATAATAAAGCATTCTTCATTAGTGCTTTGCTTTTATTAGTTTTAGCAAACAGATTTACATCCAATAGCATTCCTCAGTACTGGTTTTACCTAAAACGTAAGTTTTATTAGGATTATTTTCGAGAGTAACGTGTCTAGCAAATTAACAGTCTCTACCTCTTTTCAAGTCTTAGTATATATAGGGTATTGTTAGGTAAGGACTATATATATTATAGTCAACTACAAGAAAAGAAAAGTAAGCTTTGGCACCATCGATGTGGTTTAGTGTGGGCTAGCGTAAAAAACAAAATAACCGACCACCTGATTGTTCTCTGTTTGAATGGTTTAAAACTTTATATAATTGGGTGCTTCCACATTTTGGAAGGTCCGTTAAAATTAGGTCAAAGTTTATCTTCACTGAATGTATCAGTCTGAGCTACCAGTCAGTTTTTACTGTTGTTTTTAGATAGATGTTCACAACAAGGACTGTTTCAAGCGATAAACAAAACTAAGGAGCACTGAAGATACTTAAATCGGTTGTGTAATGTCTTTGGGTAGTCGTAAATATAGCAAACTGCCACACATATCTGTCAAAAGTACAAGCGGTGAATAATAAGAGGTTAAAGTTTTTCAATAGCGTAATTTTTACGAGGAAATATGACAGAAATAATGATATAATAAAAAATATACAGAAATATTATAAATGAAATACATAAATATATTAAAATTTTTCCTAGATGAAAATGCGATCAATACCAATATACGAAATACGAGCGTTTGTATGAGGCGAAATGCTTTATGTCGATTTATAAAATTATAAAAATTATATATTTTATAATTATATAATTATAAATTTATAAAATTTTAATAACTTAAAGTGTCAAATTAATTAGCCAACTTCGTAAAATATTGTAAAGAAAAACTTTTTTTTTGGTAACGAATAAAACGACATAATCCTTTCGCTTCGTTAAAATATTTTTCATAAAATATAAGTGTAAACAGCATGGAGGCTACTAAGTAGGTGAGGAATGGCATATGATTCTTACCGTTTGTTTGAGTTAAGTGAGATAGAAATTTTAATCACGTTTCGCCGACGACCAAGATTTTATAACTCTTTGGATAAAAAATCTTCCGTAAACTAGTTTGTCAGAGAAATTCAGAGTCACTGCTATAAAGCTAGATTTCATTTCCGTCTAGCATTTCGCAGAAAATATTAAAAAGAACCTTAAGAAGGGCAAATCCAATAATTTAGTATATATTTACATAACTGTTACTAGTTAAAATTAAATAGAAATAAATGATGTTATATATTATAAAAAATTAAATATGTTTATAAAAATTAATGGGCTTCGCAGTGCTGCTATTGTAATCGGTTCTAATCATACAATTATGTAGACGTATTAAAAGCAGTCGCTAACCAAACGCCTTTTGTCTACACGATTTATATTGCCCAAAAAATTTTGTATATGCATACATAGATGTACAAGCAAAGACCACTTTGTCTTATGATAAAAGCCGATACTTTAGATCTGGAAATCATAGTTACGGCATTTTGAAACTGGAGTTTCAAAATAGTTGAATAGAAACATGCATTTGGATAATATTTTCTTTTGATAATAGTCCGTTAATGATAACATTCTAAACGGCTTATATGAGGTATAGACGAAAATACTGAATTACTACGATAAAATATATGCATTTTAATAGAACAATACAAATATACGTTAAACAGGCTTAACTTTAATCTTTGTTTTGACAATATATTAAGACACTAAATACATACAGTTCTTTGTAAAATTTATAATTTGGTAAAAATTTTCTTGAGAACAAAAACGTCGTACAAAACTTTTATGTTATTTACGTAATATAGGGGTCTACCACTGTGATACAATCGAAAGCACATTAGAAGAGAAAATGGCTTTTCTAATGTCTCCGCAAAGTCGTAAAAACAACAAATGTGTTAAAAGATATCAGGCGGATCCGAGGTGTGAACGCTGACGCTTTTTACGAATAAAATGATTATGTAATGTAGATTGTATCAGTGTTCTGGTAACACTAGAAAGAGAAATAAATTTTATAGGCCTACTAATGATACATTTAAAAATAGAAAGCGAAGGTAATACGGACCACTTAAGGGAAAATCGATGTCAAACAAAAAACAATAACTTTATTTTTCTTTTCTTGTTATTATATTAATAATTTAATAATTTAATTTATTGTTAAAAAAACCCTTGAATCAAATCACAGATACAAAAGATATTGGATGATTACCAAAACCCTCGCTTTGGTCCATTTCGCCTATTCGTGGAGGATAAACGGTCTTCTTCATATTCGCCAGACGAGTCTTTTTTTTTGTGTTATTGTAGATTTTCCCTTTCTTTTTCCTTCTTGTCCATTCGTTTGCTTCCTTTCCCCATTCTTTCCAGTAAAAAAATCTGTTTTACCTTCTTTGCGTTTTCTTTAGTTTCATGTGCTTTTTTAGTAACCTCTTATTGTTTTCGATACAGTGACGATGTTATTTCGACTGTCTCTCCTCACTTAATAGTAGGTCTAGTCCATTTTGAAGTTTATCCCTGGGCGAGATATCCTTTGACAATAGTATAAATATACTCGTAGATGGCTGTTGTTCTTAAGGTTGATGGCAGTATTCAATGAGTGTTCGAATCATTACATTTACAGATAACAATGGTTCAGTACACCTTCATTGCAAGAGCTGAAGTTTTTCTCGTCACTGACTAGAGTGTGGTGTCATATTTATTTAAATAACTGCGTGATCGTTAGGTTCTGATAAAACAAGTTTGATAAATGGAGGCACTTCTTCCGGTTGAATCATTAGTCCTCCTATCCTAATTAATATAGTCACTATAATTTAGAACGTTAAATGTGGCAGCGGTTTTGTTGAGCCCCATTTTGCGTAGTTACTTTTTTAATGGTATTTTTCATGAACTCCTTATAACAAGCTTGTCGGTCCGACTTTATTTTGTAGTTTTTAAATTTAAAAAGAAAATCGGACCGATAGTCTTGGCCTACTAATTAAATATCAAATTTCGTTAGGCATGCAAACAATAAAATATTTTGAGGTTAATATTAAAGAGAACCATGGCTATTTGTCGTTAAAACTAAAAAATATACACAATATCCCAAACAAAATCATTAAATCCCCGATATCTTTAACGTAATATAACTAAAGGCGATTTAAAATTTGCTGTTTTTACATAGAAACTAGCAAAAAAAAACTGTCCTTGACAAAAACGTGTGCCGCTGCATGACCGCTTCAAGGACACTGACCAACTCCTAGTGGAAGCCGAATGTCAAGTTGAAGCAAGTTGGTAATAGATAGCACTGACTGTATTAAAGCTATTAGCCCGGTTAGTTTTACCTGCAGGGTCTGTTATACCTTCCTTTCCCCTACTATGACAAACTATTATAATAAAAGTTTAAAATGATTCACTTTCCTCCTTGAATATTTATTGTTATTAAATTACTTCCGATTGACACTTAGAATAATTCTAGGAAGAATATTGCTTAAAGGGTAATCGATAACCACTTATTAAAGATATTTACATTAAAAATAAACAGTGTAAGCTCTGAAAACTGCTTTCTTGTGAATTCGGTTACCCTCTGAAGACCGCTTCCACCGTTTCCTTTTGTATTTGTCCCAATTCTTTACATTTCCTTTTCAAAATGATTTATTGGAATCGGTCGATTGCAACTCGACTCTTTGTTCGATTCTAATAAATCTCGCACAAATTCTTAAAGTAAATGGAAACGAGGTTTTTTTAACCGGTAAAAAAAGTAAGTCGTATATTTACCCAGCCCTTTTTATTTAAATAAATAAAAAGTTTACACGTAACAGGTAATGGACACGCAAGTGCGTTATCTTATACAATATTTTTTTTAAATTAGTCCTATCACACGACTGTTTTTTAATTTATTAGTGCTCTCTTACTACGCCAGTAAAGAATAATAATGTTCTCTAAAAACTGAAACGTCTATAAGAACACCCGATTTTGTAGTATGTCAAAGTTACCACCATTACGTGGGTAACTTTGACCCACATAGAACCATTAATTCAGTCTCCGGCTGTTGGCCTTATTATATTTACTTCAAATAAGCTTCAAAAATTCTTTAAAAACACGTTTCAGGTAATATTTTTAGTATAAGTAAGTAAGAAAGATCGAAAAGATCGAAACAAATTTAAAAAAAAAGAAAAATTAAAATTTCTATTCACTCCACTACCACTCGTCATTAATTTTATAAGTACCATGCTGTTTTATCCTGATTTTACTATTGTTTATTGTAGATAGTAAATCTTCATAATCTAACTGTTATTTTAATAACAAATGATTACCTATTGAATTAGAATTTATAAGATTAAATTACATCATTTCAATATTTTTTCTCTCAAATCCATATGCGATTTCATATAAAAATCTTAATTAATGAATAGTAGCGAGATTAAATGAAAATGAAATTCGTCTTTTACACGAATTATCAAGTAAGAGTGTTGCTTTTAATATTTACTCTTTTCATCATATGTAAAGCTCTCTAGTAATTAACAACTCTTTAAAAATAAAATCTTACATACAATAGTCAGATTTTAAATAATGTACGAATCATAATTTAAAATTTTGAAATAAAATCGATGCATAAACTTGTATAATGCATACGAGCGATAGGTTCAGCAGATATATAGATTTTGGATTTCACATATTGAATTACTTAGTATTCTATATATAAAGCCTGTATTATGTACATTCGTAAAAATTAAAATGAATTCCATTAAAATTTCTTAAGGTGTGGATGTAATAAACATTTAAGAATTAAAATTGATGAACCTTTTACAATTATTAGTAACAATGTAATGTTTTACAATTATTATTAACTATTTATTTTTTTATTAAAATTTAATTATTAATGCTCATCTGAATAAAGATACTTATAGCTAATAAATTAGTGGCTGCTTTATGAGTATTCCTATAATGATTTCCACGTTCGTATACCGTAAAGTAACATCAGAATAAATAAAATAAGACCAACTTTACAAAATAATGTAATTTTATTAAAAATAAAAGTCTTAAATGATAATATCTAGGTTTTCATTACTGTTATTTAACATTCACAAATGTTGACGTTCTTTAAAATGTAGAAGGTATATAACGTATTCATCGATTTAACCATTGTTCTATCGAAATTATAAGCAAAAAAACATTAAACAATTAACATACTTGAACGAATTGAATGAATGTATGACGATTTTCTACTTTATATTTTAAACTACTATTAACTTGTAGGTATATAGTAAAATCAATTATCATTCATATTTTATCGAACTGAGCAGGTAATTTTTTCGTAAATATAAATATTCAATAGATCAAAAAGATAAAAACAAATGGAAAAATCAATGGCTGCCGCATAGTTTTAAATTTTTATTAACTTATATATTAATAAAATGTCTCTTAAAATTGCTGATACGCCCATTAAGTTTTAAAGCCGTTTCAGTCCTTTTTTTTTTTTTTGACTTGGATGTTATGCTTCCAGACTCTTGTCTTTGATAAGCTTCATCTAACACAGAGTTCTGCGGGAAGCTTCCGTCCCCACGAACTAGGTGGCCAACATTTTGCTAAAAATGAGGGCCACACGTACAAAAGTTACGTGGATTAGGTATTTGTTTATGACTCCTAAGGATCGTCGACGATCGGTTTACGGACCGGGACGCCGACGGTCTGGCGACTGTATTAATCGATTGCTGGGGGCGGTGAGAACCGCCCTGGAACGCGGGTGTATCTAGTATACGCGGTGTGTGTTGTGTGTCGCTGTGCTCTAAGCGAGGCGAACTACAGGTGAGTGTGCTATCCCTACTCCTACGACGCCCGCTGGAGTGTTCAGCTCGTGGACAAGGTGCCCTCGACTCGATATCGAAAGAGCGATTCGACAAGTAGGCTTGGATGATGTGAACCAGCCTTCCGGCACTTTGAGTATACGCTATAAATCAAGCCATTGTGCCGAGACTTTGTCAAATGCCTTTGCGACATCGAAGACGGCCCTGTAATAGCGGACCTCCTCCGGGGTCACTGGCTTTAAATTATCACCCTCTGGTGGTAAGGCAGCCCTAAGTTCGACTAGACGGTCCCACCTCTGATAGGTGGGCCGCGTCAGCAGGTGCGCGAGATGGCGTACATTGCTCTTCTAGCGTATCGGCTAAGCATTCGGCTTTCAAGTCATCGAAGCTAACAAGCCCCCTTGGCTGATGGCGGCATGGCGTCGCGGGATCTGACTTCACGTCGAGCCAACTGCTAATAGGCGGTGTGCGATGGCTCTTAGTCTTCCGTATAACCTAACCACGATCCTTTGTGGAGTAATTTTATCTGTTTCAGACCTCTAACTAGAAGTTTCCTAAAAGCGAAATCGATTTGACTCGGACGGATAGCGATAAAACGCCCGCGAGTGTATTTTTCTTTCTTATCAGACATCAGATCGGTTTCAAAAGGTCTCTTGCACTAAGAATACATCTACGTTATAATCTTGCACGAATCTAGCAATTTCGACGCTGCTTCTTAAGGCCATTCGCGTTAAAAGTACGAACGACTAGAAGTGCGGTTTTACTACCTAAGCTGGTAGCCATCTTTGAACAGTTTACCTACTTGTTTTGTCTGTTTCGGTTTATGGGAAATCTAGTTTGCTGAGTCTAAGATGTGGCCGTGAGCGAACAAGACGTTTATTTTGAAACCGGATCCGGTTGCTAGGTGCATTTTATAGTCTAAGTCTCAGCTCAGACATGCTTACCGTTTGTAAGCATCATGTATTTCATGAATACGTTGCCGGGTGGTGGTGCGATGTAATTACTGGGCCCGACGGGTTTTGACGTGTTGTGCAGCGGGCCTAGGATAATGGCGCGAGCTTTGGTTTATACCCATTGTTGTGGGACCTACCTGGTCGGTTCCCATTGTACAATTGTAGTAGCGCCTGTCAGAAGGACAGCGTCAATTTTAATAACTACAGGCTTTGTCCAAGCGCTTACAGCCGGTGCAGGTGCAGGGACAAAACTTTGTTTTATTGCCGCGAGATTCGCGGAACGAGCGGCTGATGGCCGCGGTTGTTTTTTCGGTGCTTTAGAGCAACCCCTATAGCTGGCCGGGTGTCCTACGTTCTCGCAATCTGCGCACGCGGGCGATCGACGAAATCTTTCGACCTCGGACTCCTGGAGTGCTATGATGGCCGACTACTTCACACAACGCGCACGTGCAAAGCAATTGCGCGTTATGTATCATATCTTGCAGTTGTGACACTGCGCGGTAAATAAGTTTTGCGTGGTGTTTCGACACCAAGCCGGTTAATTGACAAATTGAGCCAATGTCGAAATTGATTTTCCCTCGGAAAGATCTAATTCAACCATTAAGAGGTCCATTTCAATTCAGTCCTTTGACGAACGTTTTGACCCTAAATGCATGAGGAAAGGACATGAAAGCTGTTTTCGTGTTAAGTCATCACGTTTATTAGCCATAACATTTAGAGTGGATTATATAGGTTTTAATGTGAACGCAGTGCTTTTCAGTGGGTTGGCCAGCAGCTTTCGCTGAAGCGTTAATATTGCGACACGATTTAATTTATATTTAATTTATAATTGTTAAAGCAGAGGGCTTTGTAGATCAGTAATATATTTCGCAACTTTTGCCTACATCACCTAGTTGTATGGGCTTGCGTTCTACAAACTGTCGTATGTTTGAATCCTGCGAGGACTAATTAAAATTTCGTTGTTGTTTCCAAGTTAGTTAGGGCATTGCGGGCTAGTCACTCCATTGTTTGTAAGGTAAGATGATACATGCGTTGGGTGGACATGTAAAAGTTGGTCCGGTGCCTAAACGAATTCCAATGTACGAGTTAAATTATCATTACCTGTATTTTAAACACAATAGTAGATATATAAGACTATAAAATCGAAATGTAAACCTTGAAAACTTTTTTAGAAAGAATTCAGTCCCCGGTAACTGTTCGAATAAAGATAAATAATTTTAGTCAAAAGCCCAATAAAATTATTTAAATACAATAGAGCAAATTATATATATATATGACCCAACAGAATATTTTTAAAAAATGTTGTTCTGGTATCCTTGATTGTTCGTATTGTTAACGTTCGTAAATCTTTTTGTAATGTGTTGCGTATTTTATGTGGTAACTCTAAAGTTTTTAACTCATTTCATAACAATATAAAATTCAATTATACTGCAGTCATTGCTCTTTCATATAGACATAAAAAAAATATATTATTTATTTTAGTTCCCGGTAATTATAAAGAAGCTAGATCAAATAGAACTACATTTAGCTACCGATTAGTATTTGTCAGAGAGTGAGGTCACTCATTGGCTATGCCATTTGCTTAAACCCGAGTGTTGATTCGATTTTCGAAGTGTGCGAATTTTCAGAGTAAAAGCTAAAGTTTACGTGAAGTCGATGGCTTTTTAAATATTTAGCTTTTCTCTTTAGTCATTGTTCTCTTAAAGTATATAGCGTGCCAAATTTCTAATTATGGGGTGAATTACATGATCACGCAAATATATAAATGTTAATATATTTTTTACGTCAGAAAATGCTTACGTGAAGGTAAGGGATTCTTGCGAGGGCAAAGTAAAAGTTATTTCTTCCACGAAATTGTTCCAGCAAACGTTTCACCTTCCATCTCCAATCGTCCAGGTAGCTCCTTGGCGAGCGTATGGCCCATGACTACAAATATTGCAATTTAAAGCACCCACTTACATTTGCTACAGGAATTTCAAGTTGGGCTACGTTTGTCGATTATTGATTCGGAACAATTAGATACTGTAAATGATGTTTAGACCTATTCAAATTTAGCCTTAGTTCATTGAATGGACCAACAGTCGTTTGTATTATCCTCAATTCAGCATGCTCACGGATACGATTAAGTGACGCTGCAAAGTCTTCTACTCGAGGGAGATTTTGTACTTTAAGTCAATTCGTAGATCGAAGACCCATTATAGAGTTCGCCATTCATTTTGAAAAAAAAAACATAAGCTTAAACAAAGTTAAGAACACTACATTACCAATCATACATAGATACTATGTATTATTTTACGTTATGTTTAACTTCTGAGTAACAAGTTAATCAATGAATGCTTAAATAAATAGATTCGGCAGATAATAGAGTTGTAAGTAAAGTGAATACCGTGTTTATTTTAGAAATAAAGTTTTAACTGTTTTAGTTGCCATAGTTAGGATATTTATTGTTCCGTAATGGTTGTTCTTAAACCTTTAAAATTACTGTCATTAAAGGTTGAAGCCTTTAAATAAATACCTATAGTATTTAATGTAAATTCAAACAAGGGCACTCAGTTGAGGTTTTATTTTGTAAATTCAAAAAGTTAAAACACATTTATTCAAACAGAATTGGTCTAATTAAAAATATTACGAAATACTTTTACTACTAACTTTTATAACTTACTAAAAGCAGTGTTTAGGAGAATTTTGAACTATAACAAGAAATACCCTTACCGCTCTATTTGGCCGGAATTAGTATTCGTTCGTGAACGAACCAATGACCATGGCGTTTGCTTAATCCCGTGTGTTTATTTGAATTTCGTGCGTGAATTTCCAGTTCAGTTTTAAGTCCCTTTGTCAAATGGGCTCTATCTATCTATTAAATTAGAAAAGATATGAATGTACAAATAACATTACCGGTCAATAATGTTGTTGACGCCGAATTAGATGATTTATTGAAGCAGTTCTACTTCCAGGTGGCAGACAGGCGTAGATTTATTACCCTTATATTGATAAAGTTTTAATTAGCTTTTAGAAAAAAATCAATTCTCGACGGGCAAAAAGACGAATAGTGATTTATTTATTAACAAAATGTAAAAATTATCTCTAAATATTTTAACAAAATTGTTATGGTATCTAGTTTCATGAAGAATTGTGTGCAAAAAAAAATAACCTAATTTAATCTTTTTTCAAAATAACTCGGCATTAATGTAAACAATATAACCCCAGGCATCGAAGGGGCGTTGTTGAAGTCGACTGTCACGCAAATTGACATTACGGTGACAAATATCGCTACTTTTGTTTGCCATAGCTTACAATGTTAATATGAATACCGAGTATGAAATAGGCCTGATATGTTTGTTGTAAAAAGAAAATATCAGCATCTACGATGACTTCCATCAAATTTACTGCTCTTGCTGGCACCTTAATCCTAAACCAATACCTTTTCTATGCTTAGCACAGTATTTTTTTATGATTATGCCGAATCTATCAAAGGGGGCTAGAAGTAGAGGCAGACGCTAGACTTCTACCCCTACCTGCGGCTCGTATGTTTAAACATTCACCATGGGAGCCAGCAGATGACTGTTTTTTCATAAACAAGACTTCTAGCCCCCATCAATAGATTCGGCAATAGTCTCCGCCAGACTGGTTTCCGCTGTAGCTTTATTAACTTAATTAAAGCCACGCAGTGTTGTTCCTCATTATAAAATTCGATAAAAATGCCTATATTTACTTAAGATGAAAATGCTATAAAGTCAATTTGAATAAAAAATTTCGGAGATATAAAAATTTTAATTTATTAACAATTGCTTAGAGAAATCATGTCGATTGTGCACTACTATATTATATAGGAGTGCTTTAATTCTTTTTGTATACTTCTTCCCGTCGGAGTTGGTTAATTTTTATATAATTTTACTTGTGCGGCTAAAGCAATAAGTAAAGGAAACTGTGTAAATGGTTGCACAGTAAAAGGTGTTATCAATTTGAAGCGACACTAGACTTGGCAGTCTATAAAGAACACAAGAATGTTTGATGCCCCATGGAAACCGACAATAGAACACTTAACATGACTATTACGAATTTGAATATTTACGAAGCACTGAAAAGCTATACGCTACGGCTATATTCTTTTTGGCAATGATTCTGTATACATGCATTGTGCTTTTTTGTTTCCGTGTCTAAAATTGAGCATGGAATTTTTATAAGGTATTAATTAAAATACATTAACAATAATATATAAGTATCCACATTTAGTTTAAAAGGTAATTCACCACTTTTAAGTGAAGTTAAATAACCTTTAATTTATTTCTTAAGCTGACTAGAATCATGAATATTTTTAAAATATGTGTAAATAATTAGTTTTTAAACAACCATTTTTTAAAAATAATATTAGATACGAGTTTACAATGACTAGAGCCACTGTGGGTGACTTACCTCTTTAAAATCATCTGATTTTTACAATTTGGTACATAAAATACTACTACTATTTACTATATAAAGAGCATAGTAATAATACTAAATGTAACGCCTATTTATCATACGAATATATTATTCTAGATTTTAAACGGCAATTGTCATCGAGTGCCGTTAACATACATCATCAGCCTGTGACAGTCCACTGCTCGACATAGGCCTCCCCTAAAATACCCCTATCCATAAGGGGGTTTTGGACCGTACCGTTTGGACCGACCTCCGGTTTTATAAAGCATACGCCCATACCACTAAGCTATGGAGACAGTTAACATACGCAAAGCAAATTCATGGAATTCACATATGGATTGCATTTTAGTAAATGCACTTAAATCCATCTAGTGAATCCCACTCAATAAAAGATATACACAAAGATATTTTTAGCGGAACACATTTTTTATATACTCTCATTAAAGAAGTTTTACTACCATGTTGAACCTATATAATGAGAATTAAATCGGGCGGAGGTTGAAAGTCAAGTTGACTAAAGAGGTTAAACAAGCGACGCGGTTAGAGAGCGGAAACTCTTCTCGGTTAAATATTAATCGGGCTCTGAAAACACTTTTATTTGCCTTAGCTTTTAGCTGTAAAGTGTCCCATTTCAATAAAGGAGATCCATTTTGATTGCGATTTAACATGAATAATGTGATAAATAACGGCAGCATTGGTGTTGACGAGGATTTTATAAATAACTGCTTCAAAATTAATTAATTTTATTACAATAATAAACTTCAACGTTAGTATTATAAAAAAAAAATTAAAATCGTATTTTTTTTAAATGTAACTTCTTATTTACAGCGTAGCGATAAGAATGTAATATATTGTATCACGTAAATAAAATATTGACAGACAAGATTGTAATGCTATTATTGCATAAATATTTTAATTTATTTTTATTTAACTAGCTTTCTTTAGCTACTCATCACATGTTTGTGACACGTATTTCTAGATTGGAGTGGTGATCCGATATATTTTAAAATAGTTGGCATTTAATATTAGTATATTCCTGTTTTATTTTCCCGAATTATACAATACCGTTATCCATTACTTTGTTCTCCCTTGTAAAGGTTTGGCAATAATTTGCAATGTAAGCGGTTAAGAATATGCTTGTTACGTGACGATTTTAAACCTACACGTTTTAGCTAAAGCAAGAAGTAAAGGAAACTGTGCAAAAGGTTGTAAAATAAAAGGTGTTAACAAATTGAAGCAAAACAAAGCTTGGCAGACTATAAAGAACACAAAAATGTTTGATGCCCCATGTAAACCGATATCATCATCATCATCATCGTCACCAGCCTGTGACAGTCCATTGCTAGGCATAGGCCTTTCTTAATACACCCCTATCCGTTAGGGAGTTTCGGACCGCACTTTTTACATGCCCATCCAACGCATGGATCATTGTACTTTTCAGAAAATTGGGTGATCGAACCAAATTGCCCTAAGCAACCAAAACAATGAAATTTTTGAGTCCCGCAAGGTTCGAACCACGACCCGGTTTCTAAAGCACACGCCCATACCACTAGGCTACGGAGCTATTACCCATCGAATAGAAAATAATTACGTTCCGAAATAAGTACCTTCTTTGAGGAAGTCAGCCAATGAAATTATTAAACATGTACATGTTTTTAACCGACTTCCTAAAGGAGGTACTCAATTCACGGCGTATGTCTTTTTATATTTTTATATATGTAACCTTATTGCTCCGCTCCTCGGGCTCCGATTTTGTTTATTTTTCTTTGAAGCGTATATATTATTACTGATAGCTGTCATTTAATTTTAGCCAAAGTCACAGTCAAAGTCAAAATCATTTATTCAATTTAGGCTCTACTGAGCACTTATGAACGTCAAAAATTATCCATTTACCATCGGCTCACAAACTCAAACCCGTCCAAAAAAGAACCGGCAAGAAACTCTGCGGCCTTTAGTATTTTTTAATAATTTTGTGTTAAGTGGTTTGATAGATATTTGAGAAATAATAAAAATTACGGCATTAAAAATTACAACCTCGTACGATTAAATTGCAAACGCTGCCGAAACCGTGAAAGATAGACTTGAACTATGTTGTACATAATTGTACTTCTTAAAATGGTCTATAGTAAAATCCGCAAGAGCATATATCTATGTTTTAAGAATAACTCACAATAACCATTTTAATGTAAAACTTTGTTAAAAATTGCAATGAGGTATATTTAAGGTAATATTATATAAGCTTACATGAAAGGTCTTACCTAAAAAAAAAAATATCTTATGTGCATAAAAAGTATCATACATGACATTTAGATTAAATTAATACCTTAAAAGATATTACAGATTTAAAATGCATGGGTAGAAATCGCGGGGTATTTTTTTAGAGGGCACATTGCACCAGCTTAAATTGGGCAAAACGGTTAATACTATTTGATGTCATATTTTTTCGTTAAAATTTCTCTTACTTATATTCAAAACTAACTAAAAAGAACTGTGCTAATGGTATACAAAAATGTGTCTCATTTAAAGATTTTGCAATGCTGTTAAGCAAAATTCTATTCGGTAAGGAAATCTTAATAACGTTTATTAACATATTCTAGAAACTCTACAATTCAGAACTTATATGTTGAGACAATAATGAAAGGATTCAACAAAAATAACAATTATGCTGGTGAGTTGGTTTGTATATAAAGTGGTTAATAATATACATACGCTAAAAGATATGTACTAGATTTTACAATCAGGAAAATGGGTATTTTTAAGCACATATGACCAACGTAAATGCAAACGGTTAATTATGATGTCAATTTTCTCTAACTTCTTCATATTTCAAAACTATCTAACAATGAACTGTTAATATTTATAAATTTTAATCTTAATAGTTTACAATCCGTAAGCAGATTTTGCAAATATTCTAATAATTTATAAATATTTAGAAACTCTAAATTATAAGCTTATGTATTATAAGATAAAAAAATGAGATCAACACAATTACAGACTATTGCAGTGTGATTATGAAAAAGTGGTTATAATAACACGCAATTTCACGTAGTTAAGCTAACAATTTTCAATCACAATAAATATAAATCAAGGGCTTGTATACTAACTAACGTTTCCGATGTCATTGACGTTAACGAACGACGATACAAAGCAATGGTTCGTTAATTCTTAAATATTAATTGGAGCATTTCTATAGAATTGATACGGTTTATTGTATGATATAAGTTAACACATTACATGTATTACGTATTATAAAGAATCATAATTTAAAAGTCCAACAAAATAACAAGTGCAGTAGCATAATTTAACAATCAGATATATGATAATATAGTTTTCTAGAAATTATATAACATTTCAAATCGGTTTTGAGGTTTTGGGACAGCCTATCCAAACAAACAACCAACATTTTCTTTATATAACAAAATACAGATAGGCGTATTTAATAGTAAAGATGCACCTGGCAATGAATGACTTTTATATTTCTTTAAACGCTCTTTATAAAAAAATACGCATAAATGACTTGAAAAGAATATTAAAAATAATATTACTTTGCTACTATCAAACTTATATCTAATAATATTTAATATATTATCAGTTACTTTATAGACGAGAGATATGGTGCAGATACGATTAAGCAACATTTCGGAAATATACTAATGTATGCTTTAGAAACCGGAGGTCATGGGTTCAAATCCTGCGGAGACTCAACAAATTTTCATCGTTCTTTCCTAGTTGGTTAGGGCAATTTGGGTCGATCACCCAATTATCTGAAAAATAAGATGATCCATGCGTCGGATGGGCATGTAAAAAGTCAGTCCACCCAACCACCAACATTGGACCACCGTGGTGGGATACGGTCCAAAAACCCTATAATGGGGAGGCTTATGTCCAGCAGTGGACTAGCACAGGTTGATGATGATGATGATGATTACTAATATATGAAGTTATTTTTTTGAGCGGTTATTATTTGTCTACCGGAATAAATACATAATATTATTAAATAATATTTGTTCAATTCATAAAAAAATGTATCAATTAAATATGGCATAAAATATTATTAAGATTTTTTTTAATTGCATACGCAGGCAGACGAGCAATCGGTGCCACCTGATGGAAAGTGGTCACCGATGCCCATAAACATTGGCAATACTGGTATCTACAACGCGCTGCCTACCGTGAGACATAGGATGTTAAGTCTCGTTTACTCAGCTGGCTACGGTGCCCTTCAAACGGAACGCAGTAGTGTTTTCACACTACTGCTTTACGGTAGAAATAGGCACCGTGGTGGTAACCCACCCAGACGGTCTCCTGTAAACAGGGGACCTACCACCGGTAAAAGATTTTTATCTTGAGTTAATAGAAAAGTAGTAAAGAGCTATAGTAAAATATCAGTAATATTAAAACTTAAATATAGCTTGTTTCGCAGAGGTATTACAAAGAGCTAACGAATGCGCTAATTAAAAGCGCACATTCTAATGCAGCAGGCATTATGATGCCGTAGCTTGTAAAACCATGTATAGAGATATCATACGCACGTCACATGGAATACATGAGTAGTACTTAATACTTTTATTTAACTTTTGATTTGAACGGTTTTCATACGGTTCGCACTAAAGGACCGTGTTACGTAACTGGACTGCTTTCCATTAGAAATATATTCGTCAACAACATCAAGCATAGCGTGAATTACCGGTAAGACAAACCAAATGAGCATTACTTTCGACTTGTCCATACTCATAAATCTTAGTCCACCTGTCTTCTGATGAAATTTGTTGACCTTAATGTTCTGAAGGGCCTCACACTCGCCTATTGTTATTGATAATAGATGGCGGGTGATAAATTTGCCATGTATTCTTATGCCTCATACTTTTTGATATTTAAGCTTGAAAACATGGTACAATATAGCGGTAAAGAGTTTTCGAGATGGATAAAGAGTAAATTGAGATACAAAACAATTTTAATTTTTCCCTATAACTCAAAACATTTTCATGTTCATTTATAATGAATTTTTCTTGATAAATGAACAACGTTTATTAACTCTAAAAAAACCATTTCCTTTTAATGGTATCTTTAGTTTAGTAAAGGATAGATAATCAGACAAACTAATATTTAAAATAAACTCTTTACATATTTAATTCTTTTGTCTACGCGAATACTACACATTATTGAATAAAAGGACTTTTTACGACTTTTATTGCGTTTATTTTAAATTTTAAGTTCCCGACGTTTCGATCACTTTCCAGTGGTGGGGGTCATAGGGTAGACTGAGATGTCATGTGTCTTGTTGCCAGTACTGAAGCAGGTTTACCATATCTTAATTGTAATGAAATAATTTTAAACTGTACTCCGACCTATGCAAAATTAACTTATTTTATCGTTACAGCCAGCAGTGCTATTTTGCTTGCCTTTATACAGGGGTTATATGCCTTTTACAGAGGTTTGAGGGTTTTGTCCCATACTATGACAGCTAATAAGAAGGTGGTTCTCAAGAATCTTTTGTCCCCAAAAATGGTCCGTTCTACGAGCTATAATGACCTACGTGTGATCTACGTTGGCAATTATCTACACCAATGAATTGTTCCTCCTTCACTGCTGGCCATATGGCATATCGCGGTATACATTATAGTCATACGATTATAATTACACCCTTGGGAATGCTATAAGCTAATCACTACTAACACAAAACAATTATATAATTAATTCCGCTGTTTTATTTCTGTCGATAATCGGTAATAGCTTTGTGTGTTTGCTTGTTATAAGTTCTATTTTGGGGTTACAATTAAATACAAAATCATATATTTTTGTACTCATACCTTTGAATCTTAAGTCGTCATAAAAAATCCAAATGTGCAATTAAAATTTCCAAAATTTGGCACGATCTCTACGATTTTCTGTAAAGTTTAAGAGACATTAAAACTGTTAAAATTAAATGCTTGATTATTTTTTTCTTCCTCTCTTTACTCATACAGTTTCGACAAACAATAACAAGTCCGTGTTGTTGTTGGCTATCAAGTTCTATGGCGTTTAAACCTGAGCCTCTCTAATCCGGATAGGTTTGGGATTATTTCACACGCTGACCAGTGCGGTAGTTTAACGAATTTGTGTCCATCGATATTTTAAATTCGTATTTTATCACATTCCATTTGTATTAAGAGCCTAAATTCTTTTTGTCCTTAAACTTCTTTACGTCATACATACGAATTGAACCCTGCAGTAAGAACATAAACAACGAACACTCAAGTAATGATCAATAATCTGCGTTCACGGAACAGACGAAGCTGGCTTATAAAACCATATCGTAATGTTTATTAAAACAGGCTGAATTTAATACTAATACATAGCTAAGAATAACCATGACCTCATTTTAATACAGAAAATGGTTGGGCTATATAAGATCTTAAAATTATTAAAATTAAGAGCAGCGCTATGATAACTGCAAGGCTCATGAGGTTTTTATTTTGATCGTGAGTTTTAATGAAATTAGAAGTTTATCAACAAATGTCAAATTCATACTCTAATGGTTTTTTCCAAAATATTTTAAGATCTAGACACATTCTACTATGCTCTGTCCTGTGGGATCATGGATACTGAAAATGGTTTTATGATGATTTAAATTTCTCAAAGTCGATTTATTAGCATTTTATTTAAATTTAATACAGGCCAAAATACAGGAATTTCTTTCTTCTTCAGATTGGTCTTAATTGGTGAACAAATTTGCTTCAAGAATTTTGTTCCAATATATGTATTTAATATAAATTTATGCTCTTTGTAAGATTCAATCCTGTGCAGACATTTTATAAAACAATCTGTCGAAAAACTAGCGATTAATCCGTCTACTTTATAACAATAACTGGCTGACACATACCATATCTTCACGAGCCAGAATGAAGAGATCATCAATCCAGAAGTGTATTGTCTACGTTTCTATTAAATTTAATTTATTATTATCCTTGCACACAATAGTGACAGAGAAACATACCAGAAGGCAACTTATTTTGTGGTTTATGGAATTTGACAAAAAACGTATCAACGGTGCTAGCTCTTTATAAAAATATTTAATACCCTTAATTAAAAAAAGTGTCCTCTTTCAACTACTAAAAGAAATAAAAATGCTATAATTGTCCACAATGGTTAAATAAAATGGTTGGATTAAAGTAAAATGATCCATACGTAGGATAACATGGAAAAGGTATACTTTATTAGACCTTATTTAGATCATCTCTGGTCTTCGATCAGATTCTTAATATCAATTGACAAGTCAAGACAACAACCTTAAATACAGTGATTGGGCTGAAAAGGTTAGAACCAATTGCTCTTTTTGAAAACTGTTATAATGATAATGCATGGATTAGAAGCTGATCAATAATTATTACATGAAGATAAGTAGGAAAAGGAATCATCATCACTTTGATAGTCCACTGCTGGAAAGGCCTCCTAATAACCCTTATCCATTAGGTTTTGGACTATCCACCAGCTGGTCAATGCGGGTTGGTGGGTGGACCATTACATCCCATCCGACGCATGGATCATCTTACTTTTCAGACAAATGGGTGATGCCAAATTGCCTAACCAACTAAAACAACAATGAAAATTTGTTGAGTCCAGGATTCGAACCCAGACCTCCGGTTTCTAAAGACATGCTTATACCACTAGGCTACAGGCAGAAGAATATTCAATTCAAATTCAAATATCTTTATTCATTATAGAAGTTTACACTTGCTTATTGATTTCAAAACAACTACCACGGTTCCGAAAAGGACGCCTCAGACCTGAGAAGAACCAGCGAAAGAAACTCAGCGGGCTATTTTTTATGTCATCTTTTCAAAATGACAAACAATTGATAATTCGGCATTACATGTTAAGCAATTTTGAAACAAGACCTGGAGCGAGCATTCCATTACCAAGCGGTGTTAACATTTAAAAATTCATTAATATCTTAGTAATCTTTAACATGTAAACGTTTCTTGACTACCTTTTTAAATTTATCAATAGTTAAATTCTGAACGTTTACTGGTATTTTGTTGTAAAAACGTATACATTGTCCCATAAAAGACTTACTTATTCTTCGCAGTCTAGTTGCTGGAAGAATTAAATTATGTTTGTTCCCTGAATCTATGTCATGTGCATCACAATGTCTTAGGAAATCATGTCTATTTTTTTGCACATACATTAATGTAACTAACGGTCATTATTTTTATTTCTGCGAACAACTTTCTTAATGATTCTTTGGGGCCCAGGTTATAGACTGCACGAATTGCACGTTTTTGGAGGACAAAGATCGAATAATTGGTTAAAACAACTGCTGATTGCAGAATTTCAAATTCTGTATATTTATTATAAAAATTTTATTAGTCACTATTAAAATACCCTTCTTACAGCTTAAGTACACTATATATATTCTTTTAACAATTTATTTTTGTAGTATCTCAATTCAAGAATATAAACATTTTGTATAAAAAACAAATCGCAAACGATGCTTTATCAATTTAAAAGCACAAATTGAATCCAGAGTGTTGGTTTGTAATTAATTGTTTAACCATTTTGTACGTCGATCAATCATAAATCATTAAATAATATTTATAAAATCACAGTAAACTGACCGAAAGTTTATAAGTAAATATGTAAATATCGGGTAATATCTGGACGCGGCAGTAAATTTGATTGATATGGACTACAAACAATCATGATTATGAAATGTTATTGTCAGTTTATCTTAATCAGATGCAGTGCTCACTGCTTTCGATAAGCCTAATGAATCTACATGCAAGCTGTTTTGATGACTTTATTGCTTTAAACACGTCAAACTTGTGTGCTAATACTAGATCTCATTTTTGTTGACACGTACGTTTTTCTTTCCCATTATAGAAATAAAAGAAACAAAATAATTGCGCGTTTTCAATAAATTTGTATATTATAGGCAACACTATTAAAAAAATTACCAATAGATTAAAATAATTCTAAAAATCTTGTTTTGTGTAAATGGAAGTAAAGTTTTGACAGTTCGTGTTTAACGTGAACTTAAAATTTTATCAGTATAATTACTAATAACATTATGTATTTTTACAAATTACTGCTATCAAATGCAGACGAGCATCCGGGATAGTAGATGTTATGTGGTTACCGACCCCCATATACGATCGGCAATACCAGGGTTATCATCATTTCACTAATGCGCTACCTACCGTGAGACATAGGATATTAGGTCTCGTTTATCTAGTTCTACCATAAAATATTTTTTTTACCAACCAAATTTAAAATAAATTATGAATCGTGAATTCAAATTCTTTGGAGAGAAAAACTGATTATTCTGTATAGGAAAAGCATTATTAGAAAAATTCTCTGTAAGATGAAGAAAGATTGTCTATAACCACATGCAATGATTTTTTTTTTCTTCAAGCTAGTACCAGAAATATATAATAATAATAAGAATATATTAGTATTTTCCGTTTTTTCTATAGGTTATCTTTATGGTTTGATTTGCATTTTGTAGTCACTTTATAACTACAATTAAATATAAGTTTAATAAATTATAAAGCAAATTATTAATTTATCAAACATTAATTGGTACAAATGATTTTAAACCCAGTTATAATACAAAGAATAATTTATAATGCATTATACATTTACAAATTGAAGATATAGTGATCATCATTTACTTTTTTAAAAAAGGGTAATCTCATTTTTCTGAGTAAGCCCTCGTAAAGTAAAATATTCATGCCATGACAAACAACCGTCACTTAAAGAACTTAAATTATGGACGAAAAGTTAATTTAAACCGCAGGACAAACGAGAAAAATAAATATTGACCACGTGGCTCAATAAAATTATGTGATAGTAATGAACCTTTTTTTAATTATTAAAATTAAGCCAAGTTATACCTTCCATAATAGTAAAATTACATATCATTATTGTTTGAAACAAATAATTCAGGAAACCAAAAACTATGCACTAAACATGGCAACAAAATATATAAACATGTTTTCCAATAATATCGTGTTGGGATACAATGTATTATAAAACATCATAGCATTATTTAATAAAAATAAATTGCTAAAGATAGGAAAATTATACTTGTAATAATTAAAAAAATATTTAAATACATTTATAAATTTATTTATTACAAACTTATATATTACGGGGCCAGTTTGTGTATTAAACGATATTTTTATGTGAATTCGTAACAAATCGCAATCGGGCTTGATAAATAACTGATAAAAAATTATATTGAATTAATTTTATATGTATAATAATCACGTAAATAAAAGAAATAGTTATGATAAAAAATGGATTAAAATATTGATTGCTTTTTTTACGACACTTTAAAATTTCCTAAAATTCATGTCTCTACACTAGAATACCCCCTTAAATAAGAGCGCATTTAGCGATCGATTAGTATTCATCATAGTGCGAACACATCAACTAACCATGGTATTTACTCATCTCAAGTGTCAAATCGATTATCGAGCAGTCACTGCCATTGCCGTAGTCGGATTACATTTACATAGTAATTTTCGTTTTTACTGCAAGAGTTTCATAAGAAGTATTAAATTATATACGAAACTTTTAAAGATGAACTCCAATTTTTAACACTGCAAATAAGTGATAGCAAATAACTTGACGAAATATACAACCGTTTCACATTTGTAATATAGTAGATATGAAATATCATAAGAACTCGGGGTCATAAGTTAAGAAAGGATAAGTTAACAAAGGCTACAAGTTTGTTACCTCCTCCTTTTGGGAAGTCAGTTAAGAAGAGCTACTCATTACATATCTTCTGTACTCAACATAGAAACTATGGATAGTCTAGTACTTAATTCTTAGTTTTAGGTACTTATATATATTTTACATTATTGTATTTTCGACACACTTTCCAAAAGGACGTACTCAATCCTAACCGCGTGTTTTGTATTGTATATGTACATTTGTGTGCATGTTAACTCATTGCTCCGCTCCTAATTTAATAAAAAAAATCAATGTTTGTTTTATCATCATCATTTTTATCATCAGCCTGTGATAGTCCACTGCTGGACATAGGCCTCCCCTAATATACCCCTATCCATTAGGGGGTTATGGACCTTATCCCACCACGCTGGCCCAATGCGGGTTGGTGGGTGGACCGAATTTTTACTTGCCGTTTGTTTTATACCTGATATTAATATATTGTATTTATGTTTATTTAGATATTTATTTATAGTTAATCAAGTTGTAGTAAAGATGGTTATAAAAAGGGTAGTGACGAAAATTTCTAACCAATTCATTATGCATTTCGCATATCAAAGTAGCAAGCAGCAATAGGAAGTCGGCAACTGTTGCAAACCAAAAATCTGCACTTTTAACTTCGTATTTTTATTTATTACTTTGGATAAAAAACGTATAATTGACCAATTTTTTTTAAATCATTATTCACATTTTCGATAATTTTAATCATCATGAACCTGTATAATGCCTCATCCAATGCACGCCATCTCCGTTTGGGGGTTTTTGGACCGTAGCCCACAATAATAATAATAATATTTCTGGACAAATAACACAACGTCATCTAGTCCCAAACTAAGCTAAGCTTGTGCTATGGAAACTGGGCAATGCTGGTCCAATGCGGGTTGCTGGTTAGACTAATTTTGTACATGCCCATCCGCCGCATTTTTTTAGGCAGACGAGCAGTCGGGCCACCTGGTGGGAAGTGGTCACCGACGCCCATAGATATCGGCAATACTGATATCACCAACGCGCTGTCCATCGCGAAACATAGGATGTTAAGTCTTGTTTACTCAGTAAATAAGGCTACAGTACCCTTCAAACCAGAACACAGTAGTGTTTTCATACTACCGCTTGTGGTAGAAATAGGCACTGCAGTGTTACCAACCAAGACGATCCCCTGTAAAAAGGAGGCCTACCACCAGCAAGGATCATCTTCCTTTTTAGACAATTGGGTAATCGGCCCAAATTGTCTCAACCAACCAGAAAACAACCCACGACCTCCGGTTTATAAAGCAAGGGCCAATATCGGTAGACCATGGAAGTGGTTAATTTTAATTACTTATTAACTATCCAAAAACATTTAAAACAAGTAAAAGTAAAATAATTAATACGACCGACTTAAGAATCAAGCAGGTAACATAAATAACAAATATTCCCATACCAATATTGTAGACATGGTATGTGTCTATAATTGACGTAGTTAATCTGGAGGCTGTTTAATCTTTTTAAGTTTTAAAAGGAAATTAATATACCACATGACATCTTCTAACAACGGAATGAAAATACAATAATTAAAATTGAAGCGCTAAAAGCAGAATAACAACGTAATATATGTTAGAAATAAGGAAAAACATCCGCTCCTTATATCTTTCGGAATTTCATCAAAAAGAAAAGATAAGTCGTGTACATTTATCTTAACAACTTTATATCTACTATAATTAATTAATTTTTCTTATTATTAACAAATTTCTTAAAACTAGATACGATTGTCACTGCCAACGTGATTTTAAAACTTTTGTTTTTGTAAATTAGACGGACATTGGATTATGTATCTTTACATATTTTTTTCAAGTGCTTAGGTTTTATGTTGTTACCGTATACGTAGATATTATTTAATTAAAAATTCAATGCGCCTTGCTGTAAACAAAATCTTAGGTTATTTTAAGTCCGTAAAATGTTGAAGTGCACTTTTTCGCCTCATAGTTCTTTTCGCCGGTAACTTCAAGTCTAACTCGCCTTATTAGCCGCTGACGAAAACTTGGAATAGTTGGTCAAACGTTAGTGGTCGTTTCAAGATTATTATCAAAGTACTTTGGTTTTTGAGCTTCACAAGTTTTCTTTTTAGGATCATTATAATAAATCCAATACTTATCTTAGCCGATACCATCTATATATAAATTTCTTTTCTATTTCACAACGACAAATAAGTTATCAATTGTCATTCAATAGTATAAGTAAAAGTTTTTATCAAACTTAGCCTTCTTTTTCGAAACACTTACTTGGAAACACAACACGATTTTCTTGTATGAGGAGTTTAAGTAATGAAGTCAATTTTTTCTTTTTATAATAATATTTTTTTCTATATGAAACCTAAATAAGAACGAATATACAGTAATCATATTAAACATGTTACTATTATTTGCTCTTTATTTCAAGTATGTTTGTAATCATTCCTAGAAATTATATAAACAGGTTACACACTAAATACCAACTCCTCAAATACTAGTTGTAGTTTTTTGTTTTGTGAATTTTGCGGATTTTTGTGTTATTTCTTTTGATGTTCCTGTGACCGAAGAGGACTTCTATGCTTACAGCAAGGCTCAAAGTGTGAAAAGTTATAAGTTAAATTAAAATCTGACTAAAAACGAACTAAAAATATCCTTTAAGTTAATGGTGAAATTTTGTTATTTACTTTCATGAATTTTTGTTATTTTATATTCTAGCGGTCAAAAATACTATTTAGTTAAGTTCAAGCAAAATAACTTCAATTGACTTTAAAGTTTAGGATTTATTGCTATATTAAAAAAAATTAAATTAGATTATTAGTTCATTGTTCAGTAGTTAATTACTATCACATTAACTTAAACGTTATTACCACAAATTAAGAAAACTGTGTTATCAACTATAATACAGTAATTTATTTGTTATTCATGAAAAACATGGACTTACCAAAATACATAAATGCTCAATATAACGAATGAAGTTAATTTAGGCATCGTGTATAGACAGCTTAAAGCAGGCTTTTCTATTTCTTTTTATTACGCTTTTGTTTTATTCCTCTGGCTCAATGCTCGTTCAATGTTGTTCTGTTTTCAGGATCGTTAACGACCGATGTGAATATCTTTTTCCTCGCCCGTGTGATAATCATGAGCTACTCTGATAAATTGGCTGTAACTCGGTTTTTCTCCCTAATAGTAGCGATTCACGATAAAATAGTTTACTTGTGTTTTTGGTTTTAATAGTAACAATGCAATGACAGCAGTTTTTAATCACTTAAAGTATAAGTGTATAAATATATTCAATTAAAAAGAAACAATCGCTTTAAATTGAATTACGTCCTTTTTTTAAAAATTTAATAGTTACGAGGAGGCTTTTATGAGTAGAAGTTAATTAATTCTCACTGTTCTTGGTCTTAAAATTTGTTATTAATTTTTTCCTATAAGTCAGTTATTAAGAAGTCATTACTTATAAAAACTTATATAAATATGGCCGATTTTGAAATTATACAGTGTTTTATAATTATTTTGCCTCCTCGGCGACATAAGCCTGGACCAGCTCGTCAGGGTCCATAGTTTAAATTTCTTTAAACATGTAAGATATTCCTGTAAGTATATATGCTGCAAATTGCAATTTCAATCTAAATAAATTGATAATGCGATAACTGTAGTTAAATGCACAAGAGTTTATGATGAACATATTTAATAAGCTTCTTAAGCCTCTTTTTATAACGGTTTACAACGATTGCTTTAAAGGAAACTTTTAAGTTTCCTTATTCTATTTATTAGCAGTGATTGCAATAGAATTAGCACCAAAGCACTTAAAGATTTACAATCTTGTAAATTTTAAATGATTGAACATCTTAAGCAGTTCTACATTGCCAGTTTGCACACGGTTATAATGTTTAACCTCTTTTTTTATACTTCTTAAATATAAAAATAAAGAATGAGACCTCATAATAGCCACTGTAAAAACATACAATTGCAATTGGAGTGCCAGGGGCATCGCAATAAAGTAACATACAAAAATAACAGACACTTCCCATCAAACGAGTGAGTTTCTCTTGCTTTTAAATAATCGGTTAAAAATCGAAGCAAATTATGCTCACCAAAATCCGATGAGAGATAATATGTAATGGGTACAATACACATTACTTTGCATAAAAATATGAAATAAGCGGCTTATTAAACTGTAATTTTTACTTCACTAATCGTTATTTTCTCTCATTACTGATTCTTATCTATTTATCTAGTGGCTTAAAACATTTTTTATAAATACTGCTCCAGAGACTGTCCTAAAGAAAGAATTGTCATATAATATTTTGAACAATCAAAGGAGACGTGGATTTATTGGCCATTACGTATATAAATAACAAAAGTGTATATTTAAACACTCAAAAAAGTCATGGCAAATTTCCTTAAAAAGCAAGTGAAAATAATAATGTTTGCATTTCCAAACTCGTATAATATAACCCAAAGAGGAGCTTTTATATTTTTACACAATATTATTTTGGGCAACCGCTGAAGGTAAATTAAATTAATTACTGTTGACACGCAAAAACGTTCTGTTTTCCTTGTACTCCATTTACTGCATCAACTGTTGGAGATGATATTAATTATTTTAAAAGCTGAATTCATGTTTCGTTTGTTCATTTTTATTATTAAAAATTTGGTTTTTTAATAGAGAATAATTACAACTCAGAAATTTGCATTTACCCATATATAAAATCAAACCGGTTATATAAAAATTGTTTAAGCTCGTAATATTAAAAAGGCAAGGTTTTGTTAAGGTTTTTTAGATAAATGCCACAAATTACGTATTTACATTCACTGGGACAATTTATGTAATGCTATTAAACATTAAAATAATATATCAAAAAACGATATTAGTACTTTTTGTAAAGTTATAAATAAATTATGATTTATCCAACTTTAGGTTCTGTTTCCAAAATAATGTAAAGGATTTTTGAAAGTGGTATATAAATAGGCCGTTAATCCTACCCGTATTGAAGTAATATAAATATCTGTGAAGATGTTTACGAGGGATAGATGATCCATTTTTATTGAAACATCCTCCTGCATAGAGATTGGCTGAAAAGCCATGTGGGGGGAGCGTTTAACATAATTGTGCTTGTCCTAACTCGTTTCAGAGCTATGGTAAGATTAAAGATCTTTTAAAATAGTAAATGAGTAATATATGCTGTTGCGTTATTAATCTCAATAAAAATAAGATTAACATTAAATAAAAAAAATATCTTATTTTATATTTATGTCAACAGATCCTCGTAGGATGTTGTTACGCCAGAGACGGGACGATGGTTTGGTAGTGTTTTTCTTCAAGGAAAGTTAAGTTTGAAGGTAATAACTCCTAGTTAAAACCTTCACACCTTTTCTTCTCTCTTCATCACTTGAACAGGCTAGAGTCCAAAGAGGCCTAATACCATAAATACATGTAGCGGTATCTTATAGCGAAGATTGAGGGTTATATTTTTATTGGCATATGGGAACAAAATTCAGAAAAATGCGGTCATTCCGCATTCCAAATTGCAGGTCAAATATAATTTTTATAATAGATAAGCTATTTTTTTCAGCATTTTATCTTGAATTTACAAACATATAACAGCAAAATAATATTTAGAATAATAGCTTTTTGATGTACGTTTGTAAGATAATGTAATGGTTATAACCTGCAGAATATTTTTCCAATGCTCTTAATACTGAAAGTTACGACATCCTCGTCATGCTCTCTTATTTAATGGTTTCTGATCATATATTCGATTGAATATGAATCGAATGCAGTTAAACAGAAGCCGGTCAAGTTTATAGAGTTGATCTGCATTTAGGTCAAAATATGATCATGTATCGTCACATCGTTTAAAGATGCATTAGTTAACTGCGTCAACGACGATCGCTTCGGGCCATCACCACACTATTTTCTCTTTTATGCTGTTCTTCGCTCCCAACATATTCATCTCCCCATTTTTAACCGCTAAGTGATGTTACTAAAAGGAGCTTCGTTCGACACATAATCGTCTTTTCCTTTTCTTTTTCACATCGTTCTGATTTTATTCATAAATATTTTTTTATTTAATCCATTCTTCTATTTAACGCGCTCGTTAGAGATTAGGATGGCTAGGACACTACTATCACGATAACAACTACATAAATATAATATTTATATATACCTAAATGTGCTTACGTACAAATTATAAACATATAATATGTATTACACCGGCTGACAAACGAAGACTTTTTGAAAGTTGTTTTGATATGAGTGATAAATATCGCTAATTTATAGTATTCGAAACACATAATTACCAGATTTTCTTACAACATAGAAAAACATGTTTTTTTTATTTTAAGAAAGACATTAATTATTATGTAATAAATACATATATTTGAACACTTTATTACAGTAACTTTTAGTAACCTCTCTAACAGTTACAATTCAGCTTGTTTCTTCTAAGAATCTTGACGTTTTATAGGAATTGACTTATCTCCTTCTGTGGCTTCTAGACAATGTTTGCATTATTTTGTAACAATACAGGTACTCTGCAAACTTATATCTATAATACAGGTACCCATCTAACATTAATCTATATATGATAGCAAGCATATATAGCACTGTGGCTGCCTTCAACGTTAATTGTGACGTTTGCATGGAGCTGCAAGCATGTTTTTCTTTCAAGCTTTCCGTGCGGGATCTTTATTTGCAAAGATTATTTGTCATGATGTATCAATTACTGAGATTTGAAAATATTTGGCAGAGAGAACATTTAAATATTTATTGGTTGATTTTTATGATTTTATGTATGTGTACAACCATGTGTGCATGAACTTAGCGAGTTATTATATTTTTTCTTAGTCCTAATTAAATTTGATATCTCTAAAATATATCTTATATGTTTTCTATTTTTAATCCACTAGTTACTTCTCAAAACAAATTGAAAGACTTAACTTTTATTTTCAAACCACGGAATGCTTAGCAAAGATATGAAATGAGTGAGCGAACGCACTAATTAAAAGCGCAGCAAAGTAGATTCTAACGCTGCGGGCGTTGCGCAGCAGCTTTTATTACAAATATTTGTTTTAAAAAAGAAATTGATTAGAAAATATATAAAGTAAATATAAAAAGGCATTAGGGTTTAAAAACTTAAAAACATTGAAAAGTAATTTCTCCCAAGTAGTTGTAAAAGTTATGATATGCCTCGACAGAAAAAGTGTAGCTGCTGTGTTTGTTCCGTCAATGCGTCTAAAAGAAAGGGTACCGTTGATGTTTTAGTTCTACTAACGACGTACGCCAAATGGATAAAACGTCACCGTAGAGTTGGCTTTTTAACGTAAAAAGCAGTAATGTGTAGTGCTATACACCGAAAGCTGACTATAACTCTTTTATAAGGCAAGGTAAGCCCAGTATCAGCTCGTCACGCTTTGTGACCTAAATGATTTGTAACTAAATTTCTTAAGGTTATGCGAGTTCTAACCCTTGACTTGCGGTTTATAATGCAAGGCTACTAATACTACTATTATGATACGTAATCGTAATAAACAATAAAAAAGAAGCCAGTACATCAAAATCAGAACGACGAGGTCGGAAAAAAAATATGCGCTCAGGAATAAATTTTTCCTTATTTAGGAATATTAGCCGAAAAGAAATAATTCCTAATTAAATAAAACGTTTAGCTTCAAATAACTTAGTGTACCGATTTAATTTAATCAAGGTGAAAATATTTAAACTTAACGTTTGATCCAAATTTAAGCTGCTTCACAAAAGAGTAATGTATCTATAATCTAATTGCTGTATGTTCAAAGGTGAAGCGACTGAAATAGTAACTTTTAAAGTAGACATTCCCACAAGAGGCAGTTTTTAAAGTGAATTAACTAAAATCTATTTAAAGTCTTATTGACTTCATTATCAATCTTGTTTTAGTGCTACTTAGCACGATTTTGAGCATTATTAATTATTCACTTTAATTTAATAATTAATTTTTACTTAATTACAATTACTAATTATAGACATCAAGTAGAACGTAAAAAAAATATTACAGTATTGCTATACATTTAAAAAATTTATGAAGTATAAATTTTTTAATACTGTAACGTTTTTATACCTTTACCTAGTAAATACGCTGGCTACGGTACCTTTCAAACCGAACCATGGTAATGTATTCACACTACGGCCCCCTGTAAAAAGGGGCCCTAATACCTCCAGAAATTTTAAGTATTATGATGTTAATATCCAACAGAAAATGATATCAATTGAATTTATGCAATCTTTATTATTAGGTTCGTATTCGAGATGCCTCCTGGAAGCTTTGACCTGTAGAATAATAATTTCAAAAGGGTTTCATTAATATCAACAAGGTATGTGGAAGTATTCTAACGATTTAAAAACGAATGTATATAGATATGAATGATACAGAGTATAAGAATACAACTCATTGAATTATAACTTCATTTTAATATTTTATTAACAAGTGTAATAGCCAAATTAAAACCGAAGTAGTATTTATAATCTCTATGTGATTTAACGGTTTTTCTTGGTTTTATCGTATTTCGGCCATATTAATAATCATATTAAGAGACTTGAGCACGTTAGCCCCTACATTTTGAATTTCTTAAATGTTATTTATTTCATCTTTATGTTGTAACTTGTAGTATTGATTCATAAAAATCGATATGATAGTTGCATTTTATTGTATTATGATTTATACCGTACTTATTCAATTAGTTTGACGACCGAGCTAGACTTGTTACAATTTCTTTTAAGAATAGTAATTGCCAATGGTTTAAGCACAATAGTAATTGTCACATTTTTATAGGTCAACTTCTTCATCATCCACATTAAGCATAACTTTGATCTGTATTATAAGCTACAATTTGCAATATAAGCAGATAATAACATATTTTATTTACGATACCATCTCTCGAATATTGCAACCGTTATTGAAATTTCTTATACGTAATACGACATTCCTCGAAATTCTTATCTGTCGCCACCTTCAACAACAATCGATCATAGACAATAAAATACGTAAGGTCACAAACGCCGACAGTTCTTTTACAAAAGATTGTTACAACAATACTTGAGTTAATTAAAATGACATATTACGCATAAATGAATATATGCAATTTACAAATTTTATGCCACAAAATCGTATTTATTCTTAACTATGTAATATATTTTATAGTTTTATTGCGTTTATTTGTTAAAAGTGTATTTTTACCACACTATGTTTAAAAAAAATTGATTAGTATTAATGGATTCTTTTCTTAGCAATTAATTTAATTTAAATTTTTAATTCTTGGCAAATAACCGACATTTCAAAAGAATTCCGCCAGAGCAGACCATAGAGAACTTATAATAAGTTAGTGACTTAAAACGTCGGGCTAAAATACAATTGAAACTAAGGTAGCTTTGTTTTAGATACAAGTCAGTCGTTTACAAAAAAACAAAAATGCAATCGGTTACCTAATTTATTAAATTATTAATATTAACGATTTTTTATAAAAGCGCTATGATGTTTATTTAAATGAGGTTGGAATATGCCGTATTGCAATTTTTACCAATGTCTTATATTAAAATGCCTGTTGTAGGTTATTCTTAACACATAGATCTATGCGCTTGCAGATTTTATTTGGACCAAATATGTAAAACATAGTTTAAGTCTATCTTTTACGGTTTCGGCAGCGTATGCAATTTAATCGCGACTTTCGGCGCCGAAAAGTTCTTAATTTCTTAAATATCTATAAACTGTTTGTCGCAAAATTATTCTAAAAAATGGGACTAATTAAAACCTATTATCTACCATTTAAAAAAAGAATGAACAAAATCGGTACACTAGGAGTGGAAGAACGAGGTAAAATGTATTTTAAAAAATACGCTCCGAATAGAGTATCGGTCAAAAATAATAAACTGTTTGGGATCATCTTGAACCTACTCACTTACATCGTATTATTACGTTAATATTCTTTTTATTTAAAGAAAATGAACACATAATAATTTAATAAATGTGATCATATGCCAATATCCACTGTGTTTGGTTAAGATTAACTGTTCAAAGCATATCATAAGCATAGTTATTTATTGGTAATATCCATCAACGTCAAATCCCCCGTGCGGATATTTTCAATTACCTATTTATGCTTGAATATTTTATAATAATTACCACAGGCAAGGTAATATAATATGTTTTCTATATATTTTTAACAAAAATCGAAGAATATTACCTTAATGATACTAACCTAATCAAAATAATAAGCAATAGTAAAGAATGTGTGAAAGTTCAATTTATTTTTTTGTTTGGCTATAAGTTATTGTTCTCAAACTTACCGCATATTATACGCCGTTCATTGTACCTAAGACTTTAAAATTGTATTAAAATTAAATGCGAACTTTTTTATATATATAAGTTTACCTTAATTTTGATTTACGACTGCGTTACATTACGTCTAAATATAATTATTTCTATTGCTTGCGCGAATATTATACATTATTAAATTGAATGACTTTACGGATTTTATCGCGTTTATTTTACATTTTAAATTCCCGACGTTTCGAACACTTTCCAGCGGCCGTGGTCACGGGGTAGACTGAGATGTCATGCGTCTTGTTGCCAGTGCTGAAGCGGGGTTTCAGATCTTAATTTTAATTAATTATTTTTAGTCTGTACTCCGACCTATGCAAAATGAACTGGTTTTATCTTTACAGCCAGCAGTGGTATTATGCTTGGGTTTAAATTTTAATTTATTAATTATGGGATCCCAAGCAGGTGGTAGAACCCAACCATCTTCTCTATTGAAATTTGGATGTTTTCTAATCTCAATAGCCTCACGGATCATCCTTAGTAGGAATCGGTGTTCTTTAGCGAGGATTTGTGGTCGATCAAATCTGATGTAATGGTTTGGGTGATTTAAAGTATGGTCACACACTGCCGACTTGTTGGGTCTTTTATGTTTAATGTCAGCTATATGTTCCTTCACGCGGGTTCTTATTGCTCGCTTTGTTTGTCCAATATAAGAGAGGCCGCAGTCACAATCTAGCTTGTACACTCCTGGATCTTGTAGAGGAATATTGCACTTGACAGGTGGTAGGAATTGACTAATCTTCTAGCGGCTTGAAATAAGTTTTGATTGAAGCCCGCATCATAATGTAGCCAATCTTGTCAGTGACGCCTCTCACAAAGAGTAGAACATCAGGTACTCACTCCACTTGGCCTTCACTCGGTCACTGTGACGCTGCCGTAGCGCAGCAAGCTTGTTGTCTCGCAGTACTTGCTTAACATGGTGTAGCTCAACCACCAGGTGTTTATCATTACAGATCCCTCGTGCTCTCTGAAACAAAGATTTGCCCACGGTAGCTAATCTGGGATAGATGGTGGTGAATTACCGTGTAAATATTTATTTGTATGGGTTGGTTTCTATACACAGTATGGCTCAAGGTGTTATCACGATTGCGAATAAATAAAACATCAAAAACCTAAAGAATTATTATTTTCTAACTCCATAGTAAACTGTATATTTGAATTAATGGAGTTAAGGTGGTTTAAAATGCATTTATTTTATCATATGGTAAGGTGGTACATGTATCATCGACATAGCGCTTATATAATCTTGGATGAATGGGAGGAGTGAGTAGGGCCTTCTCCTCAAAGTCTTCAATAAAAATGTCAGCAACAATAGGAGACACCGACAAACCATCGCTACACCATCCATCCGCATGTAGAACTCATCTTTCCACAATAAATAGCCAGATGTTAGGCAATGTTTTAGTAAAATGCATATTCTATTAAGATGTTATTTTCCTCTAACTTTCTTGTTACAATATTGATGCAATCATCTATAGGTAAAGATGTAAACAAAGACTGAACATCAAAACTAACCATAGTTTCATTGTCAGCAAGATGTAGATGTTTTACCTCGCTAATAAAATGGTAAGAATCCTTTGTAAATGCGCTTGTTTGTCCTCCGAGTGGTGGTGAGAGGATTTTACTAAATGTTGAGCCAATTTATAAGTAGGTGAGTCAATTTGGCTAACAATAGGGCGCAATGGAGCATTAAATTTGTGTATTTTAGGCAGCCTATACAATTTTGGGGCTTGGGACATGAAGGTATTATCAACTTTTACTTGGGACATGATGAATCGACATTAAAAGTATTATCAAAGATTAAATTTCACGATTTTCATGACACCTGAAAAATCCCTGTATGAATAAATTGTATATAGTGTGGAGGATTGTTTGTTTAAAAATCAAGTACATAAGGAAGATTTGGAGGCTATCCGACAAGATTCTACATGCGGATGGATGGTGTGCAGTGGGTTGTCCGGTGTCTCCTATTGTTGCTAACATTTTATTGAAGACTTTGAGGAGAAGGCCCTACTCACTGCTCCCATTCATCCAAGATTTTATAAGCGCTATGTAGATGATACATTTACCATCTTACCATATGATAAAATAAATGCATTTTTAAACCATCTTAACTCCATTAATTCAAAAATACAGTTTACTATGGAGTTAGAAAATAATAATTCTTTAGCTTTTCTTGATGTTTTAATTATTTGCAATCCTGATAACACCTTGAGCCATACTGTGTATAGGAAACCAACCCATACAAATAAATATTTAAACGGTAATTCACCACCATCCATCCCAGTTAGCTACCGTGGGCAAATCTTTGTTTCAGAGAGCACGAGGATCTGTGATGATGAACACCTGGCGGCTGAGTTTCACCATGTTAAGCAAGTACTGCGAGACAACAAGCTTGCTGCGCCACGGCAGCGTCACAGCGACCGAGTGAAGGCAGCACAGTGGAGCGAGTACCTGCTGTCCTGCCTTATGAGGAGTAAGCTCTGACAAGATTGGCTACATTTTGAGGCGGGCTTCAATCAAAACTTATTTCAAGCCTGTCAAGTTTCAAGTTGGTCAATTCCTACCATCTGTCAAGTGCAAATTCTCTACAAGATCCAAGAGTATGCAAGCTAGATTGTGACTGCGGCCTCTCTTATATTGGACAAACAAAGCGAGCAATAAGAACCCGCGTGAAGGAACATATAGCTGACATTAAACATAAAAGACCCAACAAGTCGGCAGTGTGTGACCATACTTTAAATCACCCAAACCATTACATCAGATTTGATCGACCACAAATCCTCGCTAAAGAACACCGATTTCTACCAAGGATGATTCGTGAGGCTATTGAGATTAGAAAAATCCAAATTTCAATGAGAAGTTGGTTGGTTCCACCACCTGCTTGGGATATCATAATTAATAAGTTAAAATTTAAACCCAAGCATAATACCACTGCTGGCTGTAAAGATAAAACCAGTTCATTTTGCATAGGTCGGAGTACAGACTATAAATAATTAATTAAAATTAAGATCTCGAAACCCCGGTTCAGCACTGGCAACAGGACGCATGACATCTCAGTCTACCCCGTGACCACGGCCGCTGGAAAGTGTTCAAAACGTCGGGAATTTAAAATGTAAAATAAACGCAATAAAATCCGTAAAGTCATTTTATTTAATAACGTCTAAATATATTAAAAAGACATAAAAAATATGTTATGCACATCGCAACGGCTATTTTAAGATTAAAACTTTATAACACATAATACATAATGACGATACACGTCTTCTTATAACTAATTAGGAAACGTATGTCGTCATTGTTATTGCAGTTAAAGGCAGCCAGTGACAGCCTAAGTGCTGAATTTTTAGATAGCCGTTTAGGATTTGAATACTTCATATATAGATCTATAAATCAACAACTTCTTATTGACAAAGATATGCTATTAATTATAGTACATGTGTAATACAAATATTGTTTATAAATTGGAAGGACATGTTTAATAATGTAATATATATATTACATGGGGGTCTCATCGCACATTTTCAGATATGAAATCGACACAAAACGCACTTTTAACTTTATTCTAACGGGTTGAAAAGTTATCATCTAGCTGTTTTGAGTTAAACACCTTATCACCTTTAAGTCCAGTCACAAGGATGGATTAAGATAAGCTAGATCGCCCTTATTCACTTGCCATGTCTTGATTTACAAACGTGACATATTTTATGTTTATAAATATACTTATTCTAATACAAGCTATACTGTCATTTTATGGTAATGTTGTTAGCAAAACGTATATGGAAATTGATATCCATTATACTAACATGGACACTTGTTTATGAAAATTTTAGATTTTGATCTTAGATGTGTTAATTGAATGAAATGATGATTTTCTTACAAATTAATAATCAGGTGTTCTAACTTGTAGCCTGTACATGAACTGATAGAATTCTATAATGATAAACCATCGTTAACTTATCAACTAAAAATCATAATGACTTGCTCTAACTTCTATGAAGGATAATTTACGTGTCGTTTAATCACGGCACAAATTGATGTATTCAACACTGTTTTGATAGTACTCGTAAAATTACTAAGTTCGTGAAACGTCCGTTTTCTGGAACGTTTTGACGTTTTTTATAATCATGTATTGAATATAAATTCAAAATAAATGATTTGTTTATATTCATAACATATTAATGTACTATAAATATATAATGTAATTATTCTATTTTCGATAAATATATTTTTGAATCTATTTTCAAAAAGTATATAAGATATAAATAATCTGTATCGTTGTATTAATGTAACTACTGGAAATTACATCGCCACCTATAAACAAATATCTAATACTTGGACAAAAAGATATCGATGTAAAATCTTTAGAATAACCTGCAAACAAATAAAATTTGAATGTGAACATATCACATCCGAATCGCAATACAGAGTAGTTGCATCGTCCTGTGTCCGTTTATTTTCTCTAAATTATATTATTTATTGGTGATTAATCAACTTCTGTCGTATTTGGAATTACCAATCTGAATTTAGACGTTAATCAGTATGTAAAAAATTTTGATTCTCTACACTTTACATAAAAATTAATGCATTTTAAATTTTTATTTAGAAAATTGAGATATTACATAATACGTAAAACCATCGTGATGATGATGATGTATATAGATACTATCTATTTGACAGTTTCTATAGTTTTTCCATTGAAAGTGTAGTTCTTGATTTATTCACTTGAAGGTACATACATATAGACAAATTTTAGTTATTTGATAAATTACATAACAAAACTTTATTTTATATGTAAATCTGATCATACCATATTTAAATATAAACGTAATTAAATTAAACTAGCATTATTGCCGCTGTTTCTGACAGATATAGCTAGCACGTTAGGTTAATATTATGCATCCCATAGACATTAAACGGTTCATGTCTCAGGTCTAGATTTGTTTTCTGCATAAAAAGGCAATTAAATCATCCGTGCTATCATACACGCAGACAAAAAAGCTCGGTCAGATCAAGAAATTGAAAATTTATAAGTTTTTGTTGAAACGATTGACAAAATTGTAAAATAAGTTATTTTAACAGTTTACGAAATTAGCTTTTGTAAAGAATTTAAAGCTCAACAACTTATTAGTATAGATATTCACTAATTGAATATAAACATTTGTCCAATTAAGATTAATCATAATAAAGTTTTAAGTAAAATTTTTAAACAGAAAATTAAAAAAAATATAATATATTATCATAAGATGTATAATAGTTAAGTTGATAATAAATGTCATTAATAAACTTTTGAATGAATTTAGATTCTCAGATTACCACAATAATATACATAACATTAAATCTTTTAAATTTATCACTTTTGCCGTAAAAGTAAGCTAGAATTTATTCTTGACATTGTCTCAAAGATATTTATGTAGTTATAATATACATATTCTAATACAAAAGCTTATGATTTTATAGCGTAATTTATTAAAAGTCAAATATGAAAGGAATTAATTTTAAACAGCATTATTTAGACCATAACTTTTAAGACTTAGAGCTGTTACATTAAAACGGTAATCAGAGTTTTAACTATTCCAAAATTATTTTCCATTTTAGCCTTTTTTAATAACTTATTTGATTAAGAGACATTTCTTATGCACAAAAATAAGATTTTTCTAGAATGGATATAATGTTTTAATATCATTAATGCATAACGTGTATTTTTCAATGCATGTAATCATAGCTACTCAAACGCTTTGGCATTATTTATCTTGATAATGCAATGATTCAATTCAAAAAATGTATTTAGATACGTATTTCAATATTGTCTATATTAAAAAAAAACTAACAAAATAAAACTTTTGATCAACAAAGATATTCTCATCAAATCGATTAAGTCCCTATCTGATTTTTTTGGCACATGCAGACAGATGCGTGGCCACCTGATGGAAGTGTCCAACACCATGACGATTGACAATGCAGTGGTACGCTGCGACTGCTTCTGCGTGAGACAAAGTGATGCTTAAGTCTGTTTCAGTAAACTACCATAGGCTATGCCATTACCTACTGCAGTGTTACCTGCTTCGCGTATAAGGAACTCGAGTGTTCATCATCCAGACGGTCTCGTGTAAACAAGACCTACCAGGTTGAGATAAAATGTTCTAAATATTTGAAAATTAAAGATAAGAAATTATAATGTAATAGTTGAGCATATATTTGGATTAGATATTTCATAGTCCTTGAATGTATAGTTAAAACCTGGTAGCAGTCACATCAAGATAAAAATTGTTAGTTTAAATCCATAAAGTATTCATTCTTTAGTTACAAATCTTATTAAAACTCATGTTAAAAATAAATATACATAGATCATATCTTAGTTAGCTAATAAGTTAATAGTATTCTATGATTCTGTATTGACAGTTTTTGGATATAAAAAAATAAATCGTTATGTATTACAGGACTTATATATAATCGTATCAAAAATTTTGTTATATTTTGCAAATTAACAGTCTGACAAATAAAATAATTTATAACAAGTTTATAAAGATCTTAAAGTTAAGTATTGTAAGTATAGTTTCTAAGGAATTAAAGTTCATCAATAGATTAATCATAGAATTATAAAATTTTGAGTTATTCAGACAATCTTAATAAATATCAATTTAAAGTATTGATTTAATCTATATTAAGTATTGAATTTTAACTAAAATGTCATTTCATACATTTTGTCAAGTGACTGTGATTCTCCAGTTTAAATTCGAGATAAGTCTCTAACATATAATTGTGACACAGTAACAGTTGTCGTCTCGATTGCTCAACGCTTTGCTAAGTTTTAATTAATAGTTCATTAATAAGCGCTATATTGACCTTTGGGTAATAAATTAATTTATGTTAAAGCAACAATTTTATATCAACAATTTGTACTGTTTTTGAATTGCAATTTCACTTTCAGAGTTTTATTTCTAGCATCTGCATCTGGTTCGATGCTTATAACTTGAAATATTATTATAACTCATAATTTATTTATAATTATATTAATTAATTACTTTGTATAATTAAACAAATAACTTGGATTAAAAAGCAACAATCAAGAAAGAAAATGATTTAAAACAATAATTTCAGTGTATAATAAATTAAAATATTTAAGTAATAAAAATAACATGATCATCAAAGAACTTTTAAGTAATTATTACCTTCTATTTTCGTTTGAATCAACAATGTCTGATCTGACTAGTTATGTCCAACTCAGATATGTTGAAGAGGCAAGCTGATATTCTGCTGGATACTTATGCTAGCTAATTAAACTTCCTATATTTTATATCATATTCTCGAGTTTATTAGATGATAGAATTGATGTTCATATAATTAGCATTTATAAACTTACTTTAATGCGGTCTAGAAATTAAAAATAAAGAAAAGCATAAAGGTTTAACGACTATTTTGGAATTAGATTTAGACCAACGTGCTAATTTAGTGTTGTAGTAATAGATGTACCGTTACAAATTTTGTCCGATAAATATGGATGTTTAAAGCCATAACATGACTCAAAGAAATATATACTAGTCATTTGTTTAGTCATAGTACTAATTCTAATTTTCTTATTCTGTTTGAAATTTTAATAAAAAACTATGTTTGTCATATTGGAGCTTATTTCTTATACAAATAAAATATTGCAAACATAGTACAAATTAATTAATACAAATTAATGATTACATCAGTTAAATACTTGGTAATATCTTAACGTCATGAAACAGAAAACATAGGTGATTATTATTATTGCACAACATCTTTTACTTTTTACCATACAACTTTCAACGAATCAGAATTTAACATAAAATTACTTTGCGATTTTATCGCGTTTTATTTTACATTTTAAATTCGACGTTTCGAACACTTTCAGTTGGTCACGTAATGATACGTAAAGTAATTATTAATAATGATATTATTAAATAAAATTACTAATTACTTTAATAATAAGTAATTTTATTTAATAATAAATTTAAATAAATTTTTATTAATAATTCTTATTTAATATGTATAATATTCCTTTAGATTAGAAATATTGAATCATAATTCTATTAAAATATTAAGAACACTGTATAATATTTAGTGAAGTGATTATTTAACTATCAGTTTAGGTTAAACTTCAATCAATTTTTCGAAAATCAACGAGTCTTTTTAATACAGATATTTTAGTTAATTTTTAACTACATTATTAATCTTTATGACTATTTTGATGATTTTGATAATTCTATTAATAAATTTAAATATATTTATACGCATACTTTAACGATTATATTTGTTTTAATGCAGTAATGATGATTGATATGATAATAATGTAATAGCTTTAAAGTAGTCTTAATACAAACACTTTATACTTGTGCATTCAAGGTATTAATAAATTAGTAAGGTATTATAATTTATATATTACTGTACATTTCTAAATAAATGATGTTTACTAATAACATTGAAAGCTAATTATGACTCTGAACAGATTTTTCAAAATCTCCCATTCGTGAAGAGATCGTAACCTAGTAAGCAATTCTGATCAGCTTTTTCTGCAAATCTCATGAGACGATGTTTTATTAATAACGGATCATCCGTCTCGTAAATACCCTGTAGATATTTCAATATGGCAGATTAAGATTACCACTTCAATTTTTTCAACTGATTCATACAGAACTTCAATTGATATAACATATTCTACGTCTTTGTTGTCTACTTTTGAGGCTAATATTTTATATGAAGTCTACTTAATAAACAATACGAACAGTCACGTTTTGTAATATCATGATTAACAAAAGGCTTTATGAATTTTATTTATTCATGAACAGCTTTCCTTTATACTCTAATTTATACACATTCTTAAAATCTGTAATTTGAAAGTCACTTAGTTACTATCGTTGTAAATTACAGTACAATTTATTGACATTTGTTTATAACTATGCTTGAGTAAAATGAACTGTAGATACATAAATCTTTGACTTTTTGAAGTTACAGATCCGAATCTGTCTTCTAGAAAATTTTATTATTTAAGATCTAAATAAAGCGGTGTTGATATTTAATCTGTAGTACAAATGAAAATCAATGTAATAGAAATAATCAATGTGAATTTATCATTTGCCATAGGTATTAAAATGTACCATAATCTATTAGGAATTTCTTAAATGTTCTTAGATTTGGAAACCTGATATATCGAACATGTTCAAGAGTTCATAAGGTGAATAATGCTGTAACTCAATTGTCACTTTTATTAAAATGAAAAATATAAGGTTTGCTTCGAGTTTTAAGATCTAACCCAGTAGAATAATGTAATTATGTACCTTATCCTTAAAACTGGTTCTACTTATCATTATGTATAAATACTCGGTACAGAAGTAACTCATGCTTTCAGATCTCCTTAATAAAGTAGACCAATTCCTTTAGTTTGAAAAAAAGCGCCATTATTCTGTCTAAACAACAACATATAAATCTCTTATTTAAATATAAAATCCTCCTTTCCAACATTAATTTTATTTGGCAAATAACAGTATAGTATTTAACAACTTTAGTTTTTGTGTAAAGTCAATTACAAATATTTGAATAATTTTTACTAGCAATTACTGAAGTATAAATATTTTAATTTTTCTATTTTATGAGCGTTTCTGTTAACTGCTAAATATCTTACTGCATGACAATATCATCATTCATGAGTAAGTAGTATATTTTAAATGAGAATAAGATCCGTCAGTTACCATTAATAGGAACTCTATCAGACATGCATGTAGACTTGCTATGGTATATAAAATACTGTGTGTATGTCAAAGAGTCCTTAAGGACTATCCCCATTATCTAATGTAATGTATGATTTAACACATAACTCGTTTTCATAACATGTAACGTAGAAAACTAAATTCGTTATCTCTAAATTATATTACGAATCTAGAAGTTAAAACAATAAAAATTGTAATAATATTTGAATTTCATAATATTCATCAATTTAATTTTCTTGACTAAAGGGTTCGTTAGCCAAATTCATAGTGAATTTATAAGATTATAAATGACGATAAATCCGTGATACATCTTTTGAAAATTGCTACTAGACTGTACAGCAGCTATAGTAAATATTTATTCTCAAGTCTTAGAACATCTTATGATCGGTTGTTTTAACATAATTGTTTTGCTAAAATTGCAACTGTAGAAGTAGTTATCTCAATTATTGAACTGAATAGAGTTTCTAAAAAATATGACTTATTCTCACGATTGCTTCGACTAAGTGTTTGTAAGCTGTGTACAAATTACTAGTAATATTATTCGATATGGCATAATATTGTGTAGCATAACATTCATGGTCTAATTTAACTAACTTCTTTACATTTTTGCTATAAAAAATTGATATTAAGTTATACATATTACCTGGAAAGGAAGTTTCTAAACATATGACAACTTACGTACAAATTGAGTAAATAAATCCAGTTGAATATTCTAATGTATATTTAGAACTAGTCAGTTATCAATTAATTCTATATTATCGAAAATTATAGGATTTAAACTGTCATTATTTTAAGTTAAAACATTAGTAAATTGGTTAATTAACGAAATAAATCTTAGAATAGTTCCTAATACGAAAACTATCGAGTATATCTTATTGAATTAATTACGATATAGTTTCAAACATTGATTTGATTAAGATGATTTAATTGGTTTACAATAAATATTTAACTATTTAAACATGAGATAACAAATCTAACGCTTGATTATAATCATGATTATTACTATTTAACATGATAACTTGCTCTTTGAGAACTTAACAAAACACCATAGATAAGATTAGGTTAAGCAAGAGGGCTGGTCTCGCTCCTGGCATACTTGTTTGAATACCAGTTCAGTTTTTTGTTTCTGATTAATTTTTAAGACCTAAAAGTATATTTTTACTACAAGTAATACCCGTATAGAAACTTGCACGACATATTGTATAAACAACTAGTAAGTCCTTTATTTGGCTGATCCATAGAATATCTATTGTATGGATAAGCTTGAAAACGGTACATAAATAGAGTGTTAAGATAACTTTATAAACATATTTATTTGTAGGTTAATTTTTTATAAATGTAAATTATTTTGTCATACATTCCTGTTTTGTTATAAATAATTAGAGCTGTAGACATCGGCACGGAAGCATTAACATTTTTTTAATTTAGATCAATGTCCAATTTGATGGCGTAAGTCGAAAGCTGCTACTATCATTTGGAGCGTACTTGGTAACTCCCTACAGAACAAGCCCTTTGTTTTTTTTGTATTTGTCGCATTACTTCACATATTTCACTTAAAGAGTTTTAGTATTATTTCATTTACATCATATATAGCATTTCCTTCAAGGCCTGAAAAACAGTTTCTTTTTAGAACCTAGACATACCCCATTATTTGTTAGTAAATTTTATAAATAAATTAACAAATTTTAATTTAATATGTAAACCACGCAACATTTTACGATTTAAATTAATAAATGGGATTTGTTTTCTCATTTTAAACACATATGGCTTCTATAGGCCTAGGAGGAATATTAAATTTTACAAAGCCTTCTAGGATTAATATGCTTTCTAAAATATGTAACCGTAAGTATTAGGAGTCGTAAAGATTGTGTTATATTAGTATGCGCTCGATACACTGTTTGGTAATAAAATTAAGTACTGTAGCAAAAGCAACGTGTCCGAAGGACTTCCTTCAGATACTCTCTCTATTTTATTGCTTCTAAACCTTAAGTGGCCATTTTAAAACGTTTTTAAATATTTAATTTTTTATATAATTATTATTTATTTATATAAAACAATAACGTACTAAGCCCTTACAGGGCATTTGTAGGTTGTACGAATTGAAAACCGAAAATTGTCATCGTTGCCCAAAAACGGCTTAATTCCGATAAATTAGCTGTTTTGGGTAAAATGCAACCAAGCGAACAAAATATGATTACAGTTCAGAGACAAATGTATTAAAACTAGCAGAGTAAATTACGAATTTGTTCGGTTATCACCCGATAAATCCGAAATCATGATGAAACTGGATGGAATCTCAATCAAAGCGCAATTTGTAAAAGGATCTTGATTGACGTTAAGAGATCTGTTAGATTGACGGTAACCGTGGCGTATTTTACGCTATATAAGCAGGTAACAACGTTTTCTGTTACCCCATTTTAAATCTCTGATAACTTTTAAGGTATTCATTTTATCAAAATGTCGTTTATGAGTATTTTTATGTACATAGAATGAAGAATTTTTTGGATGCAAATAATTGTGTGTAAACATAACATTAAATAAGCTTTGAATGTGCCAGATTGCAATTTTTAAAAATGTTTACATTAAAATGCTTGTTGTGTGTTATTCTTAAAACATAGATATATACTTTCGTTAATTTTATTGTAAACTAATTCAAGTAGTACAATTATGTAACACATTTTTTATGTCTATCTTTTACGGTTTTGCCAGCGTTTGTAATTTAATCGCACGAGGTTATGTATTTTGGTGCCAAATATTTTCTTATACGATTTCATTATTACTTAAATATTTCTTTTTCATAAATTTTAACAAAAGAACGACTGTTTTTCAATCCTTCATGAAAATCTCTATAAGAAGGGCATGTAAAGAAATGCGACAAATACAAAGGAAAATGGAGGGACCGCTCTCTAGAGAGTCTCCAAGTACCGTTTGACGACTTTTGTGTAACTTGTCAATTGCGTTTGAATCGTTTATTGACCAGATTTAACATTAAAATAAATTAACGGTTACTTTTTCAAAGGTTTATGATGCAATAGAACTTAGTGAAGTTCAAGAAAAAAATGTTTAATAAAAGACTACGGATTTTATCGCATATAATTTGTTTAACAATATTCCCGAAATTTTACATACGTATATAAAATACTTAATTTATCAGGATTTTTTTACAATATAATCCATGTATTCCACTTAAAAACCTTTATTTTTAAATCATTCTATACATAAAAATCACTCTGTACAGAAAGCGAAAACTTTCTTTTATACCATGCAGGGATCGGTCGGTTCGATTCAGTTGGTATTAAAAATAAGGATAATTTTGACTGCCCACAGGTTTCAAGTTTGTCTGTTTATCTGCCAAGACTATAAAAAAATTAAGGGTATTCTAAGAAAATAATAAAGCACATTTTCATCTTCTCACTTATTTTTAAAATAAATAATAATATTATCTAATATTAATTGAGAAATGGTTATTCTATGGGTTGTCTAATCTCTTGGACCCCACGATTAAACCCATACAATAAAAGGATTATAGTAACGTCACACATTTTATTAACCACGATAACAGACGAGCATTCAGGCTGACCTGACCTGATGTAAAGTGGTCACTGACGCCAATGGATTAGCCAGTCTACGAGAGACAAGGTTCTACTAATGTTATAGGGCTTAAACCCCTGGATTATTTCCTTGTACATATACATACTTGTATTACATGCAAGATAGTTTAGGCATACTTTTAATTCAAGATCTAGTTTAATTTTTAATTCGTCCATTTAACGGCGTTAACAAAGGAAAAGGGTTAGATACATAATGAGACCCTTTTTATTATTAGAATCGCGACTAAATAAATATTTTGCTGCGAATACAGGCATTAGGTCAAAATTTTTATCCCCATATTGCAAAACCGCGAATAAGGAACTTCTACGGTAGTATCAAGGCACGAGTCTATTTAGTTGTATACGACAATGACTTAAGGCACTTGAAAACATTGCGGTAATGCTTAAGAAGAAAATCAACAGTAGAATATGTAATATAGTCATCACTCAGTCTGGACTTTTGTAACGAAGAAGTGGACAAATGGTTTGAATTTTTTTTATTGCATACGCAGGCAGACGAGTCGTCTGTCGGGGCCACCTGATGGAAAGTGGTTACCGACGCCCATAGACATTAGCAATACAGTTATCACCAACGCGCTGGCTGCCGTGAGACATACGATGTTGAGTCTTGTTTACCCAGTAAATACGCTGGCTACGGTGCCTTTCCAACCGGAACACAGTAGTGTTTTCACACTACTGCTTTGCGATAGAAATAGGCACCGCGGTTGTACTCACCCCGACGGTCTCTTGTAAGGAGGTGACCTACCACCGGATATTTTATACAAAACATCATGTATTTACTAATCTTGAAATTGTAAGAGATATTAATTTTTAGCAATCAGTTATTTATGTAGTTCTTGGTGCATTTATTTTAATGATTTAGCTCATGTTTTATTATTTTTATACAAATGTGTAAAAAATAACGTTTTTTTTATTCAAGACAATGAGTCTAGTCTTTAACTTATAAATTAAAAAATATGAATAATCTGTTGCTTAATTGACCATACTGATAGAAGTAGTTAGTACAAATCCATTTAACGTTTAAATAACAATTAATTCAATTATAATTATTTAAATATTAAGAATGAATATTAAAATATTAAGTAAAGAAATGTTTTCTTTATGCATCTTGCCTCAGTTATACATTAAAACCTTTAATTATAGGTACGTATATATCAAATCGAGTCACCAAAAACAAAGATAAAGGAAAAAATATAAAAAACATACCTTCTTTGCGTTGTGTGCTACCTTCGTTTGTGAAGTTGGTCATAGATCAAATTATTTAGTTATACAAAGCCTAAAAGCTTTTAATAAAATTACTTTTTTGAATGCTGCAGTGTATATCAATCGCACAATGCCGTAAATTAATAGTGTGATTCCGCTTTGATACTAATTAACAAGTTGCTTTAGCAATAATGATAACAAAGCTTTGTGTGAGCCAAAACTACTTTGTAATTACTCCCATAGCCTACAGATGTATGACAGTCTATTGTATGAGAATCGTTTTGAGCTTCTAATGTGATGTATAATAAGGTTGATTATATAGTACATAATACGGTTTGTTAAATGATTTACAAATTTTAACAAGCGTATAAATTTGATTTCTAAGACATTATGCATATGTAAATTAACACACACATTTATGTTAGATGTTACAAGGAAGTTTTATTGTTGTTTTGATATAATTATTCCTTTTGATTTAATTGATTTGACAATTGCCGTTTGATTGACTTTCGCGATGATTAAAAAATGGAGCGGCAGTAATCGAATCGTTTTCTGTAAAACTTGTATTTGCTTATATTGCGAAATTGTGAAAGTATAAGCATCAGGATCAGTAGTATGAAAAAAATGCTATTAGTCAATGTCTACATAATATAATTTGCATACTTAACAGTATTTTTATTAAATAGTATACTTTTATTATTAAACTATCTCCGTAGCTTAGTAGTATGGGCTTGCGCTTTAGAAAACGGAGCATGCGTCGGATGAGTTTCTAAAAAGTTGGTCCTGCGTCTTGTCTTTATCCGGTCGTGTCGTTTAACCGTCCCATCAGGCTTTGCTCCATTCGGCTTATCTGTAATAGAGATCAGCCGCCGTTGTCGAAAGTGACTTGGAGAACATTGTTATTATTAGATTATACAAAATTAATTAAATAAGTTCTGTGTAAAGTATGTAATGTATAATATTAGATAAAAATAATATATGAATAATCATATTTATGCAAAGAGTAATATTTTCTTCTGTTGACGCGAATACTACACATGATATAATAAAAGACTTTACGGATTTTATCGTGTTTAATTTTGTTTACAATTTTAGGAGGTTCAACAGTAGTTTTATGTTTAGCCTATTTTTGTAAATTATTGGATCCCAAGCAGGTAACACCCAGCCTTCTCTATTGAAATTAGAAAGTTTTTTTTAATATCAAACGCCTCGTGTATCATCCTCGATAAGAATCGGTGTTTTTGTCAAGTATTTGTGGTTGGACTAATCTTATGTTGTTGGATTGATCAAGCACATGGTCGCAATCTGTAGACTTCATCAACCGGCGGTGCGTCAGGTCAGCTATGTGTTCTTTTAAACTAGTTCTAGTAGATCGCTTTGTTTTGTCTATATAAGAGATACCATATTCACAATTAAGCTTCTTCACTCCTAGAGATTGCGGAGAGATATAACAGTTGACAGGCGGTTGAACCTGACTTATCATCGTAGGTGAGTTGAAAAATATTTTCATAGAAGCCTTTTTTAAGATATAGATATGTTCAGTGACTCCTCTTAGGTACGTCATTACAGCAGGCCCTCGCTTGACTGCGGCTGGCTTTCCGTCTTTGTGACGCAGGCGTGATTTTAGTGCTTGTTGTCCGCAGAAATTTAAATTAAATTTTGAAGGGCAGCAGCCAGATGTCTGATAGGCATATACCAAGAGTAGCTAACTGTGACGGATGGTGATCGAAAGCCCCATTAAGACATTTATTTATATGGATTTACATTAAATATGATTTTATTTACATTTAAATTAAATTGACATTAAATATAATTTCTGACTGATTGTGACATAAAATAAAGAACAATAATTTTGAAAAGAAAATTTCATTTTAACCGCATGAAACAAACACAAAGCAAAATTATTAACTACATGGCACATTTATAATAGTGAAATGTTAATGATCCCCTTATAATTAGCATAATAATATAAATATTACCAATTTCAACCAAAATTGCTGTGCAACTGACATTTGATTATATAACATGCCTACTTATTACGTATCCATTACGCAATGGAGTGATCAGGTTACATAAATATAACATCCTGTGACCTAAACACACGGAATTTAGTTTTAAATACAAGCACCAGGACGGACGCACAACCAACGATAAAATTAATTGTATTTAGCAACAAAACAACGGTATGATTGATTAAATGGCGAGAACAAACTGGTTATTCAAACCGTCAATCTAACTAGGTTCTGATTTTGATTCATAGTACTCTATCGGGTTGGACCGTGCCATATTTATGGGCACTGTTTGCTTTCGCCCAACAACGTGAAAATGACACTCATTAAATCACGAATGCAGTCATGATGTAATTTATGTAAAAGCTTTGTGTTTACAATTAAAGTCATTGCTACTCGAATATAATATTTACATTTTAAACGTTATGCTCGTCTTGCTTAATATTTTATACGTCCATAAATGGTTGCATTGCTGGAACAATAACGTCATAAATATTTCAGCGTTTTAGTTTGTTATTCTTTTTTAAAAAAAAAGTATTAATATAGGTTATCTTTCTATTTTGAGATTTGTAGGATCTTCTCAAGTTGAATGATTATCTATATTATTTACAGAAACGTTTATTATAATTATTTCTATTGCTTGCCCGAATATTATACATTATTAAATGAAATGACTTTTCGGATTTTATCGCGTTTATTTTACTGGGGTAGACGGGGTCTCGTGACCACGGCCGCTGGAAAGTGTTCGAAACGTCGGGAATTTAAAATGTAAAATAAACGCGATAAAATTCGTAAAGTCATTTTATTTAAAAATGTTTATTATGTTTGATGCCTGATGGATATATTTTTCAAATTTCATTTCTTTATAGCGACCCGCCCCCGATTCGCTTGAGTGCAATGCTAGTATTTGTAATATATTTAGAAGTATTAATTTAAATGAAACGCTGTAGGAGGAGGAGCTGTAAAGGATTAATGCTGTTTTGCCCAATAGCACTTCATAATAAATGGTTATCGTTGGTTATGCTTAAGCGATAGACATACTATTGCGGACCTTTTAAAGATGCACAATATTTTGGTACATTATTTGTCTCGTGTGGTTCAGGCAGCGTTTGCCATGTAAGCCTAAAAACATGTTTAATTACGACATCACATTATAAACGTCGTAAATTTATCGGAATTTCTGTACAATATTTTACAGATAATACTTTCTTTTAAAAAAAAAAAACGTTTTAAAAAAGTGTGTGTACTTTTAAAGATTTAAGCATATCATATTATCATTTTGACGTATTAACTTTTCGAATTCCATTGTTTTAGATTATTATTGAAACTGAATCACCTGGAGATTAGTACGCTGTACGTCTTTTATAAGATTTTAACGGTAGCATTCAGTTCATTATTTTAAATTCAGGGTAAAAATCACTAAAATCGTTAAGTATTCATAAAATTATAAATAAAGTTATTCACAAAACTTTATTTAAAATTTTTGTCTGCTGCCTCCGTAGCCTAACGGTATAGGCGTTTGCTTTAGAATCCGGAGGTCGTGGGTTCGAATCCTGCGGGGACTCAACAAATTTTCATTGTTGTTTCCTAGTTGGTTAGGGCAATTTGGGCCGATCACCCATTTGTCTGAAAAGTGAGATGATCCATGCGTCGGATGGGCATGTAAAAAGTCGGTCCACCCACCAACCCGCATTGGACCAGCGTGGTGGTTGTTATATTATTATACGGTCCAAAAAACCCCCTAATGGATAGGGGTGTATTAGGGGAGGCCTATGTCCAGCAGTGGACTATCAAAGGCTGATGATTAACTTTATATTTCTTACAAAGATTTTATTGCAAAAATGTAAATATGAAAGGAAGACTGCAGAGCTTCTTTGTTTCTTGCCGGTTCTTCTCTAGTAGTAAATTTTTATCTTCATAAGTGCTCAGGAGAGCTTAAACAGAATATTATTCTTTTGTGCTTATTTTTGATTCATTATGTTCAGAGTTTTCCAGACAAACATAGCATGGTTGGATTTTAATATTATCTTGAAGCGAAGGGAAAGTTAAGTGACCAGCTCATTTACCTTTAATGAAATTAGTAAACAGCAACGTAAAGTTGTTTTTCTGCGAGATTCGTCACCGTAACCTCCTGTTTGAAAACAATATATCTTGTACCATTATTTACAATGTTTATGTCTTAATATTTAACTATTGTTACTATGAACTATTGATTTGAATTATCTTTACATCTTATGTGAATTACATTCGCCATTTTATACCATTTGGAATAAACATAAAACTAAATAATAACATTTTGTTAGTTTGCTAAATAGTTACTAGAAATGCTATGTGTGTTAACATTGCCCTAATTTCAGTGTAATTAAAGCGTATTTCCTCGGCTGTTATTAGCAAAGAAAAATGAAACTTTCTGACTTTTAGTTTGCACAATCTCTACAGCAAATTTGACTAACGAGCAAGGATCTGTTTGACTTTCTTTGCAGAAATTGTTTTCGGCAAATAAGAGCGTCTTCATTATTCAGAATATTTGTTGTATCAAGAGTATAAATTAAGAAACAAATAAACTTATATGTTGACTACCAATATATGAATATTAAAGATGTTAATATTTAGAACGAGTAATACCGTCTGCAATAATCCATTTAAATAACTATTACTAGCACCATGCGTCTAATTTATTAGTATAAAAGTGAAATCATAACCGTCAACAGGTGAATTATTATACAAATAACATTGTGCAATTTTTCTTCGGTCTTTCATTCACAGGCTTTAAAAATAAACACCCTTATTTGTATAAAATATTTAACTAATATTATAATTGTTCCATTAGAGCAATAATGTTTATATATCTAAAAAATATTTAAATATATAACATATATATGTATTAATATTATCATAATAAGTAGAAAACACTATGGAATGAAATAGGGAAATATTTACAAATACTTGACTTCTATAAGATTAGAAAGGGTCAAATCGAACTCCGTTCTTATAGTGAGGTATACGCAAAGCTTTTCAAATATGGATGGTCGTCTTTCCTGGCCCTAGGCCCCAGCATCCTTGGAGGCCGAAAACATATTCGAGTACGTTAGAATCGTGCCCAACCTATCAGCCCTAACACCCCCTGGTTGGCCAACACAAGAGCCTGTAACTGTACCCAGGGGTCCACAGAAACGAGTCGGGGACCCGTAAAATATAATACAGCTTAGTTAATGTAAAGCTAAATATTATTTAAACCTAAGTTTTAATCTCAATAACGTATTTACTTGGATGATTAGATTTCTCAAGTTATTGTAAACTATTTTAGGTTATACGGGTATTTTTACGAAAAGCACCCGAAAACATGAACTACATAAAATGTGCCCGTTAGCAACGTATATATTGTACATACCTAGCCGTATTGGCGCTCATTTTACACATTAATTGCAAATACTAATCTGGGCTATTCGCATACAAATTAAAATAAAAGAAGGCCAGATAGACGCCAAAAAGGCCATTTAAGTTAGTCCATCGCCTGGTCCTTGTCCCGCGCAATGATCTTTCACCCCAGCGTGTCTTCCATAAGAGCGAAGAAACAATATCAATATGATTTCCGCACATGTGCTAAATATTATCCTTTAATTAATTGTTGACTTAAGCCGGCCGCCGTTGAAATCAATACCTTTATAAGTCATATTTTATACGTAAATAACAGTGATACAAAAACCTTTTTCATGGGTTTATATATATATTATTAGGTCAAAGCAGGGACTAGTCATCGTGCGTTCCTTAAATTGTGGAAATTAATTGTCAGCGTATCGATTACTGAAAAATACATATTAAATAAAAGTATTGAGATATACTATATAAAGGAAACGTTTTGGTCATATAACGGCAGATACGATTGAGGTATTGTAAATATTCGTAAATCATTATTTCACAGAAAGATCTTTTCACATCACTCCTTTTTCGGCCTGTAAAGGGCTCACATACAAAAAAATATAATGTTTATTTAATAGATGAAACGATATGACCACTCCTGTAATAACGCCAATTATGATAACACTTTGAGCTTGATGAGCTTTTACAGTTTGTAGAATGTACATACCATTATGGCACAATACTTATCACGTATTCACCAATAAAAAATATCTTAGTTTTATTATGGCAGCATAATGAGTAGCTATGGAAGTCTTTGCGTTTGACTTGCACTTAACCTGATTTTATTTAACACGCTTTTATAAATTCGGAATGTATCTATGTATGTAACGGAATCTTTGAATATGATTTTCACCATTTTCGTAACGTCTGATCAACTCGAAACTTTGCATACGTCTCAAGGACCGATGACAATGCAATAATTTGAAAAAAAAATTTAGTATTTTTTTGCTCTAAGTTAACAGAAAAAAACCCGGTGCAATAGTGAATAATAAATAGATAAATAGATTACGAAACTATTAGTAATACATTTGAATACCACATGTCCACAAAAACTAATTCATAAATAGTACTAAAAATTAATAATAGTTTCAAAAATTAAAAAATCACGCTTTTATAGCAAACCGTATAAACCCATATAAAGTGGAAACAATTTTTAAAAACAAATAGTTTACATCACAATAGCAGAAAGTGAAACAATCAATAATAATGAATTACTTCAAAATAAAATTATAATAAAGTTTAAATTATAATCAAAATCATTTCATTCAGAGTGAAAGCCGGTAAGGTCCTTGACATATTAAAGGTTACAATCATTTTGATGGCAACTGTCTATGAAAGAAAAGTTATAGGAATGTTGTGAAATGCACCCCACGCTAAACTATTATTTATTTTATTACTTCAAAAAACATCTGAATCACCTCAGTTATTGTAAAGTAGTTTATATTAACAGTATTCAATAATATAATACAATAAAAATTGTCCGTCACACGTTGGCAGCTTAGTAATGAGTTAAAAATAGAAAGGAAAAATTAGGAATGTGAATTAATCTATAAACACAGTTTTTTCTATTAATTTCTCTTACCTAACAAATTACACAATTTTGCGTAATGAAACCCAGTATTTTTTTAATATTGTTATTAAGTTAGTTTGCGAAAAATACTCTATACAAATTTAACAAGAAATATTTATGTTTCTGTTATAATACGGAAAACGCGTTTACCATTAGAGGTAATAAAATATATGTCATTAATTTAGTAATTACTTGTTATTTATTCATCTTTACCATTGTCTAAATTGATTTAAATGTGAGCATCTAGCAACCTTAAATATAAAAAGGCATTTTTAATACATTCACGAAGTCATAAAAACAATAAAAGTACCAAAGGATATCAAAATTATCAGAGGCGTGATTAAAGTTAAATTAAAGTTAAAATTAAAGGTCAAGCTTTGACGAATAAAAAATAGGGCATATTTTAAAGGTTATCCTAAAAAAGGTTCTCAATTTGGAGTGTGTATTTTTTTATATTTACTCGATCCTGACTAATTTTTATGATTCTTTTCTTGTTTGTTGATAATGCGGTTTTGCGGTCCTGATTCTAATATAATATATTATGACAAGTAGTTTCAAATAAAGTCGTCAAAAATAACAATTTGTAAACGCTTGGTGCGATTAATTTGTAAACGCTTTTTTAACGTTACGATATAGACCTTAACAATGTTATAATTAAATTCACGATCTATGAGAAAGAAATCTGGGGCGTATACATTTGTTTAGACGTAAAAACATTAACATTTGCCCTATTGATGTAAACGTTATAAATTAGATTAATATAATTATTTACTACTTTGTTTTATAATTTAATAGCATAAATATACTTAAACTACTGGCATAGTTCAATAGATTATGGAAGTGTCAAGAATGTTTTTTTACACGAAGTTTGAGTTAAAGTATTACTTTCTAGAGTTTCAATTATTACAAAAAAATCGTCAATGGAGCACCACAATGCCTTTTTATGCCTTGGAGCAACAGTGTAAAAGCACTTCTGTATTCCGGTGTGACGGTCACTGTACCTGATTTTACTACTAGGGAAGCGAAACGTGAATGTGAAAGTGCTTCAAGTGTATTTGTTTTATTTATCTTATAAAAAATATTTTGCAATTATTTTGCACCAATAACGTAAGGTACAGTATTTGTAGTTACCGCAGCTGTTATTTTGTGACGTGTAATTTCTTTTTTTTGTAAAAGGGATATTCGTGCAGTCTGTAACCTGGGCTTTAAAGAATTCCTAATAACGGGTGTTTATTAAAATATTATATAAATGAAAAAAAATTATGACCGGTCAGTTTTTTACATATAGTTGAAAATTTTGTGTATGTACAGAAAAATATATAAACTTCTTTCAACAACTAGACTGCAATAACTATTTTTTTTTTGTAACAATTTGTCCACTTTTATAACAAACTCCGATAAAACGTTGACAAATTTAAAATAAATAAATTTAAATAAGCTGTCAAGGCATGTTTGTGTGTTAAAGGTTGTTATAATGTAAATGAGTTTTTAAACGATAACACGCTCTGCTGATAGATTACTCGTTCCAGTTAATAAAATAGGATGACAATGGTATATTGTATTCATATTTTTGTATTCACATTATTGTATAACATGACAGAAGATGGATTTGCTTTCGACGGTTCTTTTTTTGTCAAAAGCGTAACGCTTGCTGTAACACTCGTGTATTAAATAAAAATATTTTAATTTGATATATGTATCAGAGATATTTAGTATCTATTAAGCTTACTTAAATTAATGATGTAGATATTTTTATTAAAAAAGGACATTATCTTAACTTTTTTTAAAAAGGTAGCCGAGACTTGTGCCGTGCTTCTAATTCTTATTTTACCATCGGCTATAATTAAGAGCTTTGTAACATAACGTGCTCGTAAACTCTCTACAGAGCGGTCCCTCCATTTCCTTATGTTTCTGTCGCTTCCTTAACATTTCAGTTTTGAAACTATTTTCTTAAAATAACAAAGCAACAAAGTACACTAAAAACCAGTGGATTAACACAGGCTGATGATGATGGCGATGATGCTGAATTACACCCAAACTTTATTTTCAGTGTAGAACTAATGTTATTAGTTACAAAAAAGACCAATTGAAATTGTTTGACACGTAATTGAAGTTATAAAATTTTTTGTAAGTGCTATTTTATCTGTAAACATTGCAATGTACAAAGGGTCGTCCGTCGTTTGACCTCCAATTAATATGCGAAGAACTTCCGTCCCGTTTGCCAACCACGAGGTTCGTTTAAGCCATGCAATCAATTGTATCTCTACGTAAACCTAAGAAATAAATATTTATAATGCATGTTGGACACATTTGGTGATTAAAGGCTGGAACACAATCAAACCTTTTTTAAGAAAATAATTGTGCTTTAATTCGTAACGAAAAGTAATTTAGTTATTTAGATTATTAGCTATCTAATATGTACATTTAAAATATTATTTACATCACTAATACATATTAAAGGATACATCTTATTAGGAAATCTTAATCAGAATTTGTTCAATCTTAATCAGAGTTATGAAAATGAAAGATGAAATTTAGAATTTAGCATTTCGTAGGTACTTTATAAACCGGAGGTCGTGGGTTCGAATCCTGCTGAGACTCAACAAATTTTCACTGTTGTTTCTTAGTTGGTTAGGGTAATTTGGGCCGATCACCCAATTGTCTGAAAAGTAAGATGAATGGATGGGCACGTAAAAAGTAGGTCCACCCGTAATAATCCGCATTGGACCAGAGTGGTGGAAACGGTGTATTGGGACGCCTATGTCCAGCACTGGACTATCACAGGCTAATGATGAAGTGAAATTGTTTTCAATATTTGTTCGATGAAAAAATTTTAAATCATTAAAATTAACATTTTATATGTCGAGACTGTTTAGAGGCTTTTCAGTTCCTAGCAAAATTAAGTATATAAATTATAATAAAAATCATAATTTAATAACATATTGAATGTTATAAAAAAATCATTAATCTTACTTAATATAATATGAGTCTCTGTAACTAAAAAGCGATGAGATCATTAAACAATCGATAAGGTTATTATGTAGATAGAGATATTGTCAATATTCGGCATTCGTTGTCAAAATAATGTAAAATCACATAACTAATCTACATTAAAGGCGATAAAATCTACATCTGAGTTTCCAGTTTATCCATGCAAATAAATAAAATTGCAATATTTCATCGTACCATTAAATTAACCGCTTCTAAATCACTTCAAGGTAACATATAACGAAACAACGTTTAACTTATTTTTTTGACTGCCAGTCGATCTATCAATTTGTTCTGATCAATCTCTGTAACGGCTAGTTCAATTTTTACTGCATTATTATTAAAAGATAGCAAATGTGGCTGGGAGTACCTTAGGATTTTGTTTTTGAAATAAAAATAATAAATAAACACAAAGTGGGAAAGTGTAAATGTAACACATGTTCTTTAATGCGTCTACAAATTAGATGACGGGCTTTTATCCACAAACGAAATAATTTGAGTGACTTAATGAAAACACTTTTATTTAGACAAAAGGAGAAGTTTTTTAGAATAAAAGAATATATAGTTACAAGCAAGGTTAATGAAACCTTTGCACAATACATTTTGTTCATACATTGTAACTTTTAATAAATATATGATATGAAAAAAAAACAAAATGTAAAATAGACGCGATAAAATTCATAAACAGTAATTTTATTCAATAATTAGTAAATGCCGTGTTTAATTTAGAAAAGAAATTTAAACTGTTTCAATTGGTAACTGAGGTAGTAGTCCTACTTACTTTATTGACTATCAAGTTAGCTTCGGTTATAAATGTCAGTTACCTTTCCCTTTTTGTTTAATGAATACGATGATTACATAAATTTTCTTACTTTTTAAACCAAGTCAGCAAAGTACGAACACTTCATGTAATTGTTTCGTTTATTTTATCCAAGCGTTTTATTAACCAGAGTTTATATGTTAGAATCTTGTGGGGACTCGAGAAAATTTTCGTTAATGTTTTCTAGTCAGGACAATGCAAGTCATGATCCATGATCACCGTTTTGGCTGTTTTGAAAAATTATCCATAAGTTAACACCAACGCACATACTATTCATGTATAAGCAAAAAAGTATTATCTATATATTATTAAATTAAAAGGTTGCTACAGTTTCAAATTGCATAGTAAAATAATAAAAAATAAAAAACTATGAAAATTATCGAGAAAGCGGATTATAAAATGTTTTTTTTTTTATTTTTACACGTGACCAATGTCTACTCAGCAAATATTTTTTTAGGTTCTTAATATATATTGTTCATCCTCTCATGCATCATACTATAGATATAACATGGCCATATTTGTGGAGCCATTACATTTGACTTTTAAAAATTATGCCCAAGGTACCATAAAAATGAATTTCCATGCAATGAAAAATAGCAGTAAATTTTGCACGATACTTAGCAATAGTCAAAGTCAAAGTCAAAATCATTTATTCTATTTAGGCTCTACTGAGCACTTATGAACGTCAAAAATTATCCATTTACCACCGGTTCACAAACTTAGACCCGTGCAGAGAAGAACCGGCAAGAAACTCTGCGGCCTTTCTTTTCTTAAATATTAGTATTTACTAGTGTCCGACCGAACTTTCGGTTTCGGTTTCGGTTTCGGCCGAGTTTCGGCCAAAAATCAAGTTTCGGCCGCAGTTTCGGTTTCGGCCAAATTTGGCCGAAACTTTTGCCGAAACCGAAACTTTCAATTTCAAAATAGTAGCGAAAGTTAAATGTATCATTGCTACAATCGGGCTCAGATCAGTCGATTTTAGTTCAGGCAAACATTCCAAGTTTGACAAAAGAAATTGATGATTCTTCTAGACAGTCGAGGAGGGAACAAATAGTAGTGAGAACAAAATATATACTCCTTGGTAACCAAAAAATAAATACAAATAATACTGGAAAGTGTAGCTCAGATATTTGTTGTGTTAATAAAAAAATCTTCTAGTCTTTTTCCTTTTTTTCCCGAATGTAGTCATTTGTTTGCTATGTGTGGCAAAATGTTCTCGAAAAAAAAGTGCGACCTTGTCATTAAAAACCACTGTTATAAAAAGTTAACAACGCAAAAGATTTATTGTCGCAAAGTGGGCTTCTAATTTCGAGTAGGAGAACGTACACGGAAGACGAACATGGTTGCAGACGTCCATCGAAGCCAGTAATCAACAAGAAACAATAAGAATATGCTGCCACATTCGAAAAACTGTTTTAGCGATTAAAGAATTACCATCTGATACCTAATCCAAGAAACGAGCATTTCATATAGAGGTACTCAACATAGTGACACAAATTTTGAATATGAGAAAAGTCTCCAAAGATAGGTGCTAGAATCAGAAACAAAATCGACTTTGAAGATATTTGGACAAGTTGGACAAGTTTTAGAAGATTCTAAAACTTTAAATCTAGTTTTTGGCAGTGGACGAAACTACGTGTTTATCCGAAGGATCTTCATGCCGTGCCGTTGTATTGTGCCTGGCAGGGTATGGCCTCAATATTTTGGGACTCAGAAGTGTTGTTTGATTACCTGGAGCATGGAACCATCATTACAAAATAAGGTAAAGATAAAAAAAGCCAAACTTTGCACGGGCGAGCTGTTTTATCTTGACAACGTACCGGCGCATAGGTTGGCATTACGATGGCCACCGTTCAACATGCTAGCGTACAATTGGTTGAGCATCCCTATTCACCAGATTCTGGCGATTAGCTATTTTCATCTTTTCTCCAAATTGATACAATACTTAAGAGGAAACATGTGTTAAAACTATATATAACAAGTAAACGATGCCGTGACCTTTTGCAGGACCAAGACAATCCTTTTAAAGGAATTGAAGCATTGGAAACTTGGAACGCTGGATTTGGTGGTAGAGGACTCGGATATTATATAGAAAAATAAATAATTAACCTATCATAGTCATCATATTCTATCTCATTTTTACTTTTTGGTCCCCCCTCGGAACTACAAATACAAACAAAAGTATTAATTAGTAAGATTTCAAAATACCAATACTTAGTCTTTAATGCAACAGTCACAATTATTAATTGATTTATTAATAACTCATACTGCTATAAGAAATTTATATGAAAAAAAATTTATTTATTTTTAATATTTTGTTACATAAAAATATTATTAGCAACTGAAATAAACGATTACCACACGTTAATATACTGTCTCCATTCCATGACTAAAATAAAGGAAAATAATAGGCATAAAAGCTCCATATTTTAGTATTTTAAGAATTTTTATACTTGATCACGTGAGTTTCGGTTTCGGTTTTCGGTTCGGCCGAAACTGAAGCCACGGCTGAAACTTTCTTTCGGTTTCGGTTTCGGCCGGAAAAACAGTTTCGGTCGGACTCTAGTATTTACTAAATTTGACCGATACATTTTTTTAAGTTACCAGGATTCTGAGAATATAAACTATTTCCACACATCTTGGTTCTCAATATCATTAATAACAGAATAGTAGGCTTTTTCTATAAGCGTTGTTTTGACAACTTTACGAAAGCTCGAATCATTCAGTTGCGTTTGGCAGGTATTTAATTTATTATACATTCTTATACTATTATACAGAAAGATTTTTGGTTCGGGTCAGTCTAAATCTGGGTAGCTCTAGGGCTTCTATTCGACCTCTCGCGGCCTAATATCTTTTAGCAAACATATGAATATTTTGACGCGCATAATATTTTCAAATATGTATAGCGAGGTAAAGTTAAAATTTCAGTTTTATTAAAAACATTACGTAAAGATTCCGTGAACCCAGATTGTAGATTGCCCTAACAGCCTGTTTTTTTACGCACAGTATATTAGTATATTCATTTTATTGGCAGAATCGTAAGTAAAAATAAAGACAAGCTTCGTCAACATGTGTAAAAGTACATATTTAGTATTGCGAAGATTTACCATTTTCTGTAATACCTTACCTTTTAGATATTTACTTGTATGGTTTGGTTTTCTGCGCACAGTATGGCTCAAGGTGTAATTAGGATTGCGAATAACTAATATATCAAGAAAAGCTAAATAATTATTATTTTCCAACTTTATAGTAAACTGTAAACCTCATTAATCTTGACCTCAAAAATCTCGTCAAAGCAGGATCTCTCATTAATAGGCTCCTTTTCTATGAGCAAGCGTAGTAAATTGAGAGTTAATATATACAATTATTTTATCTCGCAATTCTCCTCAATGTTGCAACTCTTATAAAGTTTTATTGTTTGGAAACAAATAAGAAATAAATGTTTCATTAAAAGAAATCTATTTTATTTTATATCAGTATAATCTCTTAGAAACCTAATAACCTAGGGAGACGAGTACCAATATTCAAATTTAATATCGTTTCTCAATAAACAATAACCAAACATTTATCTAAGCAGGAAACAGCTCGCCTATATTTTCAAACTTTGCTTTATTTACGATCATTTAATTGCTCAAGTTTATAGCGCATCATTTTAGGTTTTAGGGGTCATTTTATGTTGTACAGTATAGTCGTAAATTTTATTAATAAATATGAATATAATATTTGAAGAAGCTGGTAAGTTTACTACTTACTTAATAAGGGCCAAAAAAGTTCCACTGCGGTGCAATTTTGTAAATTGAATGAAAACATACTGTCGAAGGTATAATTTGTTTTATTTTAACTCTTTACTTCTTATGAATTGATCGTATTGAGTACCTATCATCAAACTTCATGCAACACGGTTTTATTTTTACTTACTATCCCTGAAACATAGTTGAATAGGGAAACGCTCTGTCAGATATAGGCCTAGAATAGAGCTTATTAAAGATATGTAACGAATCTGATATGTAATAAATCTCAAACGTTTGTAATACTTAAAAAAAATTAATATAACCAAAACATTTTCGCGTAATAGGTACTTGGTTCTTAAAAATATTCCGCCAATTACGCAAGGATAGGAAGGCTCAGATTTATTAGCCGTAAAAAATAATAGCCCACAATACAGGACTGCGCAACTGTTTTAAGAAAAGTAAACCTTCTGTTTGCACAGCGTCTAAACACAATTTAAAATAACACAATAAATAAGTTAGAGTATAATCGCAAGGATTTATAGGAACAGAACCTTAATGAAATAAGTTATACTTAGTGTAGCTCCTCAGAAAATCTTTATGTAGCAAATCTCTTTGCAATTAATTATATCAAATACTTTAACATATAAAAGATATGTAATGTTTAACACATTGTTGCAACCAAAATTATCGTTCTCAATATAAAGAAAAAGTAGTTAAAGACCTAGTAGCATCTTCATTGACGAAAAATTAACCTATTCATACCAATAGAATATATAAGGAATTCGGCTTATAAAGTCTTGGATTCATTTTAGCATGAGTAAACAATTTTCGAGTACCAAGTGTCTAAAGCTGCTTTACTTTGTTATGTTAGGAGCATTCTTGAATACTGCATCCCTATATGGAATCGATGCTACACGACGTATATAAACAAATTAGAAAACCTACAACATAAATTTATTAAGCACTTAGATTATAAAATGTAAGAGTTTTAAATGGTTAGATATATCATGCAAGCACTATAACATTCTCAATCTCGAAAATAGACGTACATTGTTAGATATGGCATTTTACACGGCTCAGTAACGGAAATGTTGACTGGTGAGGAACTAATTTCTAGATCCTACGACTTTGTACCCCAAAAACTAGAACAAGGCATACACGGTTATTTGCCACTAATAAACACGATCATATTATGCACAAATTCAATTGTTAACCGCTTACAAAAACCTACAATAATTCGTTTCAAACGTTAGATAAAAGATGTAATAAACATTTTTTGATGGAAAGGATAATTATAGTTAACATACATAAGCTATACACAGACAGACACACACACACACACACACACACACACACACACACACAAACACACACACACACACACACACACACACACACACACACACACACACACACACACAAACAAACAAACACACAATACACATAAACACACACTACACACACATCATTTATTTATTTTTCATACCTTTATTTTAAATTTAGTCTTAACACTAATGTTATTATTTAGTGTACTTGCTACTTACCTTATTACTGTTTACATCTTACTAATTTAATTATATTTTTTTAATGTTATTATTGTTTTCTACTGTTTGTGTTGGTTGCAATTGATTGTTGACTCAATAGTTGTTTACTCTAATATGTCGAGTCAATATCATTCAAGTTATAAAATGTAAATCCGTTATTGGCTTTAAGATTAGGTCATAAGTGAAACTTGTAACTAAACGAAGGCTGTGGATTTTGTTTTCAAATAAAATAAAATAAAATATCAATGAATACCTATTAAACATACCTATGCTTTACCTATATATTTTTTGTCATTTACATATATTGATTTTGCCATGATTTGAAACAAAAATAGTATAAGAGCAGGCATAATTGTAGCAAGTAAAGTTATTTTCGCAACATAAAATACCATCAATCCCAAAGTAAAGAGAAGAAAGTCTGGGTTACCACCGTTAAATGTTAACAAAAAAAATTAACAATAAAATTTAAAAAAGGAAAAAAAAATATATCGAGGTCATCATTCAGAACGAGTCCCCAGTCGAAAAAGATCCTCTGTTGCTAACGCGAATAAATATTTATTTTCAAAAGCAACAGAAAATATTGCATCGTATTAATTAATGGGGGTCAAAGCATCGGAATATTATATTGTACAATTATGGGGCAATGTGAGATCACTTAAATCTGCATAAAGAGTCAGATAAAAGTACTTTAAATAGGACATGATGCTTAGCTCGCATATCACTCCATTTTGAACATTTGTTTTTATACACAAATGATAAATAATATTAATTATAATAAAATCTCCCTTAACAGTAATTGCTTTCTTATCGGTCGGCTTTTGTCGAAACTAGATACGAAAACGTTATCAAAAAGTATTTAATTACGTTTGTTGCCTTCGAAATCTAAATATAATTTATTTAGATTAAGACATAATAATAAATAATATAATTAGACACACACCTTCACATCACAAACACTCATTGTGTATGTTATGAGAAGGACAAATTATATTTGTAATTAAGCTTTGTGGAGAGCTTGTGTACCTATTACAAATTTAGTTACAAAAAGTTCAGCACACGCATCTGGCTCGTATCTTTTAAACTGTTTATCTACACCCTTTCTAAATCAAAAAAGGACGTTAAAGCGCTTTAATTACATACTACCAGGTGTGCAATGACTCCACGTTATCGCGACTTGAGAAAGATTTGTATACATTAAATAGTATTTATATTTAAAGTTTATACAATTGAATAAAAGCACGTTTTGTTTTAAAAGCGTTAAGGTTCTTTTCACTTTTATGCTTAAATATTTTTTTTCCCAAATTTTATATTTCCCCGTTAACTTAGTACTAATAGACTTACTAATATAGTACCGAATAATGTACGAAAATATAAATACAATCTATTCTAATATTAAAAAGAATAAAGTTTTTTGGAATAGGATCCTATATTCCTCAAGAGGTTTGAAATACTCGTTGACAATTAGAAATCCATATTATCCTTAAGTAAAATAGGGGACCTAGGGCATATACTAGGAAAAGTTATTCCAAAAATCGAAAAAGTGCATACCCATGGACGGAGTGAATAACAAAAAATTATATTCATATTAATTTTGTACAATTTCGTAGTTTTTTTGTTTAAATAATATTATGTATATTATTTATACTATTTTCGCGTGAATCTAGTCATTATTATCATCATTAACAACTAATTACTTTTAACTTTTACATATTTGCATAAGTACAAACAATCCAATGGAAAACAACTGTTAATTTGACATTCTATGTAAGGCTGCCACTAAGGAATAAAAATGCCAGAAATTTGGTATTATTTACAAATACAGGGTCCAGCAAAGTACTATAAAATCGAAAGGCATTAGATAAGAGAATAGCTTTATGTCTCCACAAAGTCGTAAAAACAACAAATGTGTTGAAAAGATATTAGACGGATCAGTAGCGTGATCGGAACGATCAAGGCTTTGCTTCTTGAGAAATCATATAAAGTGTTTACATTAATGCACTCTAAAGGCAAAATCTAAATAATTTACTTACTTTTATTTTACCTATTTCTTTTTAATGTAGTATCTACTTGATTTCTTTTAATTTTAATTTTTCTTCAAAATTAGATTTAAATTAGTATAATGAAAGTATTATTGCTTATGCTTTCGGTCAATACGCGCTAAGATGTTTATAAATTAAGTATTAGTAGTAGGGTATGTAGATAATTTATTTCATTAGAAGGTCAAGAGTAAATACATTATCGCAATGCCTATTGCAACACAAAGCAACAGAAATACAGCATGTCTGTGTCCCGGTTTAAGGGATATCCAACCTAGATTAATTTTTTTGATCTTTCGATCGTTTCGATATGCATTATTCAGAAGACTGCCTCCGTAGCCTAGTAGTATAGGCGTGTGGCTTAGAAACCGGCGGTCGTGGGTTCGAATCCTGCGGGGACTCTACAAATTTTCATTGTTGTTTCCTAGTTGGTTAGGGAAATTCGGGCCGATCACCAAATTGTCTGAAAAGTAAGATAATCCATGCGTCGGATGGGCATGTAAAAAGTCGGTCCACCCACCAACCCGCATAGGACCAGCGTGGTGGGATATGGTCCAAAAACCCTCTAATAGATAGCGGTGTATTTGGGGAGGCCTATGTCCAGCAGTGGACTATTACAGGCTGATGATGATGATGATGATGATGATGCATTATTCTATATATTAGGGCGCCGAGTTGATTTAATTTTTTTACCATTAATTAAACTTGATTTTCCCCTTATCAAATATATGTTGGTATAATATCAATATTTTGGCAGCGTTAATACCCTAATATCATTACAAAATTTGAACTTATAGCACTACCTATGAAGTCTGATAACAAATAGGAAGTTTAAATAAACATTTTATAACGTAATTAAATATTAAAAGTGATGTTACTTAATTAAAAACTTATCTCGGTTCTTTTTAAAAGGTAGCCGCAACCTGTGTTTCTAATACTTATCTTACAAGCGGCTACCATTAAGAGCTTTGTAACGTAAAATAGTTCTCGCTAACTACCTACCATAGATTGGTCTCGCTGTTTTATCTTTTTCCTATCACCTTTTTTATATTTTTAAACAGACTTTCTTTACATAATGAACAAAAGAATTCTGGTTTGAAAACCTAAGAGTTAATAACGTAACTGGTGAAGAGCCGCTATATATAAAATCATCATAATATTTAATCATCCTAAAGCCTCGTATATAAAATAAACTCACATTAAAATTGCTTCATAACATTAAATTCATTTACATTTTTACTAAAATCCCAAAGCAAAAATATAATAACAAAACCAATATATTGATATTTTTAAAACAAAGTCTGCTTAACATTTTAAATATTTAAAGATCACCGACCGTTTGACCACCAATTAATATAGACTCCTGTCTCTACTCGCTAACCACGACGTTTGTTTAAGCCCTGCAATCAATTGTATCCCGAAGTTAAACCTACGGAATAAATATTTAGAATAACGCATGTTGGGTTCCATCTAACCTTTAAAATTTCGTACGCAAGCAAATGTTTAAAAAAATATTTTAGGTAAAATCTCATAAACAAAATTATTAGTCATATTGTTTAGTAGCTTTACATTTTTTATCAACAAATTCGCATGGAATATTAAAAAAGTTAATTAAATCAAGTTTTTTATATTATTTTTCTCTGCAATCTCAGTTTAATATGGCACTTTAGTTTACGCATAGTTAACCTTGAAAGTAAATATGAATTTTCTTTATGCAAGCTTTTTAACTTCAAAAGAGGTAATTTTGAAGCAACCACTGTAATGTCTAATTCCATCAAAAAATGTAAATAATGAGGACAATGATCCATGTCGTTTGCCTAATTTGTGCGCTATATGAATTTTGAGCTAAATTAAGTGAGCATATATACGCAAGCTTTAAACCAATATTTAGTTTTATTGTTTTATTCTTTCTCCTAGTAATTATCACAAGTGTTAATAGGTTCCATTTTTTATCCATCTTGATTAACCTGAACAGCTATTTTTATATAGATTGAGAAATTAGAGGATAAATTAATCTCGATGGATGAATTAGTTATCAGTAAATAAGATAGCGTTGACGTTCATATAGTGACAGCCAATAACAGTCCTGACAACAGGAACTGTCAATTTACATGTCCATCTAAAACATGGATTACCTTAATATTTTGATAACTGGTTGACTGGGTTATTGGCTGTTTTGTTCTGGAGCCATGTAATTTGCAGGCTTAATAAACTTGACAAAATTCAGTATAGATGCCTACGTATAATTGCAGGGGCAATTAAATCTTCTCCAATTAATGAGTGTTTGAACCCTTCTTTATCGAATTATGTTTTTTTTTTCTTTATCGTATTATATAGATATTTTTCTGATGCTGTTCAGATTACTCTCATCTTATTATTAAAAATTTCTATTCCAAAAAAAACCCTCCTATCCCATTCTATTAGCATTACCCCCTATTGGTCAAATAAATCCCATCCTTTGCTTGTCAAGACTTATATGAGGTATAAACAATCCTCAATTACTGTACTGCGTTTGGACAATTACCCCTTTTTTATGCAAAATTATGACTCCCTCATATTTATTCCAGATATCATTTTAAAATTCGGTGTAGACAAGAACACAGTTAATGCAACTCAAAACTTTTGTCAAATATAATGCATGTATATTACACATAAACATTTATTTTGAAAAACACTATATATAAAAAAACCCCTTCAAAGTCCGTTGCGTAGTTTTAAAAATTTAACCAGACATATGGTCGGACAGACTAACATAATTACAACTAACTAAACTAATAAATTAAACAAAATTTTGTCGATGTCATATGTATGAAGGATAAATAAGACTTTATTACTATTTTTTGTTTTCTAAAGTAGTTTCTCATCTGGCTTAAACGAACACATATAACAATAAATAGAATATTACACATATACAAATTATAAAATAAATTATTACACATATACAAATTATAAAATTTAATATATATTAAACAATACATACATAAATACATCGATATGGTTAGGTCCAAAGGGAGGGAACCAGCGGACGATGCAAGCGGTGTCCAGAAGCACCGCTTTCTGCATTTGAGCTAGAAGCGGTCCGTCACGGAGTCCCAGCCGACTCAGGTGTTGGTGAGAGGCTCATTGGGATTAACCCGTTTGCAGAAACGAGTATCCGGATAATTTCAGTCTGCATCTGATCCCACATGGCAGTCACCTCGTGAGCCAGATCCAGATATTTTCGTTTCTTTTCTGTTTCGGCTTTCACGAGAAAAATACTTCGCGAACTGATTGTTTTACACGGTCCTTGTCGATACCTACGTTTTGTGACATGCCCAGGTAGCGGTATGTTTCAGCTTCGGAGAGGGTCACTGTGTTAACTGGTGTCTCACATACATGGTAGTCCTTATGTTAAATGGACCCCGTCGGCGTGGGTGACCCCACCTCTTTCAACATGGATAATCGCACACCTATCCGTTCCCAACTCCATTCTAATTGAATTGCTAAATCACAAGTAATCTTTAACAATTCCATTAGGTGAGAGCGATTGGGGGCGAATAACTTGAGATCATCCATGTAGAAAAAGTGGGTCACCTTTGTCCCTCTTCGCCGAAGCTGAAATCCTCCACCCGAAACCTCTAGCAGTGTGCTTAGAGGATTCAATGAGAGACAAAACCGTATTGGACTCAAATAATCACCCTGGAAGATTCCCCTACGTATCCTTGTTCTACCTTTCGCTGCCGTTATCTGCTCGCCTAGATAACAAAGTGTCATACTCCATTACCTCATACACTGCCCAAGTCTCTAACTATCTACTAGTACTATCAATCTTAGTATAGTTCGAGTATCCTCGCTAGCCATGTATGAGGTACCGAGTTGAACGCCTTTTTGTAATCTATCCAGGCGGCGGAGAAGGTCCGTCGGTTGCGTTTGACCATTATGCCTATGACCGCGTCTATGAGGAGTGGATCCTTGGTACCACGATCATCGCCTCGACATCCATTATGAATCCGTGACATTATTTGGTTATTGTTTTAATGTCGGATAATTTTCAGAATGGATCAGAATGGATGTAAGTGTCTTATCGATGGTAGTTAGACACGTGATCGGGCGTAGTAAAGAGGCTCGGGAGCGATTTCGGGTCGATAGGCAAGCAAAGTGGGAGCCGCCGTGAATCCCTTCAAGCAGTAGTGATGCAGCCCGTCTAGTCCCGGACTTTTCCAGTTAGGGCTTTTACGGACTGCGTAGCTACGTCATCTGGTATTATGATGCATTCACTGCCATGACTTCTGTCCAAGAACCTTCGTTGTGAGAAACGGGTCTGACTAAGGCTGCGCAAAACGCGACCGTTTCAGCCTTGTTCGGTCTTTTGGCCCGCTTCTTGTACTTGTCATCGCTCCAAGGATTTGTAGAACTTTTGGTCACTCTCGAAGAGGCGATTCTGGTTTAACCACTTTGACCTCTTGGTATATCGCCGAATTCGCTTTCCCCAAGCAGCAATCCTTTGGTTCAGGTCATCGGAGCGCTCCGCCAGCCTTTTAACCATGTCTGGCTGGGACATTAAAATTAAAATTAGTCCCACCAACGCCATATTGACGGGTCGCACGATCCTTGATCATCTGTTCCCAGACCTGAAGCTAAGGAGCCTGTCGATTAGAGCCCTTGCTTTTGCGATACGGTCCTCTATCCTTTTTCTCCACTCTGGGGTATCATTTAAATGTCTAGTGGCACACCCAGTAGTGGGAAATTTGCCAACTCGGCGACAGGTTGTCAGTGCAGCGCCGTAATGGATGGAGGTCGTATCGCAAAGATCTCGGCTGGCTTCTAAATAAGTTGCCAGCATTTCATTGAGGGCTTCAACGGTGGCGAGGTTTCGCTTGCTTAGGTATATGCGAGGGAGACGTGGGTGATCTTGGAGAGGCATATGACGCGTATCCAGGATCTTCCCTTCCAGTCATCATCATCATCATCAGCCTTTGTTAATCCACTGCTGGACAAAGGCTTCCCCTAACCACCCTATCCATTAGGGGTGTGGACCGTATCCCACCACGCTGGTCCAATGCGGGTTGCTGGGGGACGACTTTTACATGCCCATCCGACGCATGGATCATCTTACTTTTCAGACAATTTGGTGATCGGCCCGAATTTCCTAACCAACTCAGGAAACAACAATGAAAATTTGTTGCGTCCCCGCAGGATTCGAACCACGACCTCCGGTTTCTAAAGCACACGCCCATACCACTAGGCTACGGAGGCAGTCAGAGCTCTTCCAGTACTCTCCTCATTGCAGAATTCATGGGAGTCGTATCCAGCATCGTTCGATTCCACCGCTACTGGACGATAACTTGACATCCGTGTTTTCATTAATGTTGACATCTTCAGAAACTACTACGCCTCCTGCGCAGTCTCGTCGAGGAACAACTCACGTCGTGTAGTCGTTTGAATTCAGTATCATCAAATAATTTGGAACTGGATGATGTACGAACTCGATCTGCCAGGTTTTGCTTTGTGTCAGATAGTGATGGCTCTTGCTGAGCAAAAAGCGATGCATCCTTAGCCGATACGTGAAACTTCTGGTTTCTCCTCATTCCTCATAAAATACGTTCACAATGCGTTCCGATTCATTATCATATTCCAATGCATGCGGCGCGCTACACCAGTGGCGGGAGTCGGTTGCAGAGCGCTGGAGGACCCTGCCAACTCCAAGCTAGTTGGTGGGGATAATGTGTGAGTTAGCGTAAGATGGTGGTGTACCGCTTAGAGTTGGCGGAAGGCATCTTGGCGCGTCTAGCGTCAGCTCTAGACGCGCCTCGACGGCTCACAGGCAGCGGCTCTGAGCTGTCTTCGTTTTCATACATTATAAAAATATCGAAAATTGTAAGCGTTTACTAAAGTTTAAAATTTGCATTAAATTTAAGTTAACCTCTTTAAATAAACACAATGATAAAAATACAAAACACTGAAAAAACTGTAACAAATGAAAATTAAAGTATAAATAATTTTTTAACAAACAAAGATTTTGAATGGCTGTAAAGTTAAATAAACTTAATAAACCTTATTATAATAATAGTAACAATACTTTTTATTCTAATGTGAAAACACTCTTGCTATAAAGCTGTTTTGGAATATATTCTTATGTTGTATATTTTGTTTTTTTTTTATTTATCTATGTTGTATATTTATTGTTCGATCTGTCTTAAATTTTCCCTTATTTTCCATGGTTATAATCGCCGCGAGTAGGTATAAAATAATTTTACAATATTTCTTATTTCAAGCTATCATGTTTGGGATGAATTTCTAATTTTAGGTTAACATTATGTAAATTTTAATTCTCTAATCCTTATCACTCATTGGTAGGAGATGGCGCTGTTTGAAATTCTTATTTTCTATTGATTTTGTGGTGTTGATGCATAACTTTTCTTTTATATGGCGCTAATAATAGATCAAATACTTCAAACTGTTAACAGTTTATTTACACTTTGCTATTTTTATTTATTGAATAAATTCAAATCCTTAGAACCTGAATTGATGTTCCAAGATGAAACAATTTCTTGAGATAAATTATTTTGCTTGACTTTCAAAATTTATTTGACAATGTCATACAGCAATTATTTGTAAAATTTGGTATGCTTTCACTGCAATTACACTTTTTGCACAAACTTTGCTTTTCAATTGTATTTTATACGATATGTTATCTTTTAAACCAAAATTTTGCCTGATAATCCTTAGTCATGTATTTCTTTTCGAAATTTAACGTTGACTGCTGTGTTTAGAGCGTACTGTTGAGCCGCCATTTATTATTATTTTATATTTTTGTTTACTAAAGTAAATTCTCGTCTGTATTAAACGAATACTAATAACAGTAAATAAAATATTATACATATACAAATTATAAAATTAAATTTATAATAAACAATACATAAATAAATACATCCAAGCCAGACGAAAGCCCTCGGCAGGGGAGACCAAACGGCCGAGGGTAAGGTCGAGAGAAATCATTATTATTATTATTATTATTAAAGGGGATACGTTAGTAGGACACAAAATAAAAAATGCCCAAGTCGGTTTCAGGCAAATCTCCATTTTTTTTTTATGCCTTACGCAGGCAGACGAGCAGTCGGGCCACCTAATGGAAAGTGGTCACCGACATTAGCAATACCAGTGGTATCGCCAACGCACTGCCTACGCTGGCTACGGTGCCTTCAAACCGAAACACAGCAGTGTTTTCACACTACTGCTTCGTGGCAGAAATAGGCACCGCGGTGGTACCGCGGCGGTCTCCTGTAAACAGGGGACCTACCACCGGTCCATCTAGTAATTGAAGCAATTCCTTCATATCACTTGATTCTATATGTTTGAACAACAACTCATCCTGTCCCATTAGCACCGTCGGCAATGTGTGCAGCAAAAGTTACAATTTGCTCAGATTCTTCATAATTTTTCGCAGTAAGAGCAGGCTTACAGTTTTTTTACATTAACTTCAATGTGGAAGAAATAGGTTCTTTCAATGATTTTTTATATATTCAATGTATTTTTCAACCTCAAAATTCATTCAGTTCAGTTCAGTATTACGTAACATTCATATCAGGATTAAATTCAATAATGTCCAATACGATTTTACAGGTTCTACTATTCCTTTGTCTTTAGTTTAAAAGACGAGCCATTGTGTTAAGCGGCGATATCATTTAACAAAATAGTTAAGCAAACTTTTAACAAGTTTTAACTTATATTTTGTCCATTTGACGGCGTTTATAAAAGAGAAAGGTGAAATACATTCTGAAATCCTTTTCATTATTAGAACCGCGACTAAAGAAACATTTCACTGCAAATACAAGATTTAGGGAATGAAGGAAGGGCGAATAAGTAATTTCTACTGAATTTCAAGGCGCGATTCTATTTACTTGTATACGACAATCACATAAGGCAAGTGAAAACATTGCGTTGATGCTTAAGAAGATAAGCAACAGTAGAGTATGTTATATAGTCAGCACGCAGCCTTAGAATTTTGTATTCAAAAAGTGTACAAATGGTTTCATGTTTATTTTATAGAAAACATGACATATTTATTCATCCTGCAATATTATTCAATTACTTATTTTTGTAGTTCTCGGTGCATTTATTTTAACAATTTGGCTTATGTTTTTGTATTTTTATACAAATGTGTGAAAATAATAATATTTTTTTTTTTCTTAAAAACAATTTTATTTCTGTGTTTTTGTGATTTTTCATAATGTTGCTTAATGTACCCATAACGTTCGTACAAATCTATAAAACGTTTAAATAAAAATTAATTGAAAGATAATTATTAAGAAAAGGCAACATATTTAGTACAGAAAATATTTTGTTTATTTTTTAATCAAGTTAATTAAATAACATTTATTAAAATCTATTTCTATACATACATATCAAATCCGAGTAACAAAAACAAAGAAAAAGGAAAAATACAAAGAAAAACATACTATGTATGCGTCATGTGCTACCTTCTGTTGTAAAGTTGGTAAAATACCAAATTTTTTGATAGGAAAACTGTACAAAATGTAAAAGCTTTTGATAAAATTACTTTTCGAAAGCTATAGTGTATATCAATCACACATTGCCGTAAAGTAATATTGTGATTCCGCTTTGATGATAATTAACAAGTTGCTTTAACAATAAAGATAATAAAGCTTTGTGTGTGCCAAAACTATTCTGTAATTACTCCCATAGCCCACAGATATATGAAAGACTATTGTATGAGAATTATTTTGAGCTTTTAATTTGGTATATAACGATGGATTAAACGGTACATACGTAATACGGTTTCTTTAATGATTTACAAATTTTACAAATGTACATATTTGATTTCTAAGGCATAAATCGTCATCATCACCATCGTCATCATATCTGTACATCAACACGTTTATTTCAGGTGATAACAAAAAAGTTGTTTTGTCGATTTGATTTTTGAATGATTTCTGCGAAGACTTAATTTGGAGCGGCAAAGATTGAACCGTTTCGTGCAGAAACAACTGGTCATTTCCTTATTTTGCGAAAAGTGGCTTAACCTTAAAAGTACGAGTAATGATCAATCGTAAGAAATTAATACATACCAATATGATAAATGTGTATTGTGAATCACACAAAGTTGAATATAAAAATGTCTCATCACATAATCAGTTTAATCTAAAAACTTGACGTTGGCGAAATCTATAATAAAATGCCATTAATCCAAACAATTGAATTGAATTTTTTATAAAAAGTTCACAGCATTTTTATTAAATTTTATATTTTTATTATTTAACTGCCTCCGTAGCCTAGTATTATGGGTTTGTGCTTTTGAAAGTCGGAGGCCGTGGGTTCAAAACGTTCTAAATATTGTCATGTTTGATTAGGGCCATGCGTTATGAGCGCGCAATAGATTATCAATGCGTCGGATGGGCTTGTGAAAAAGTCGGTCCCATCGGTCTTTGAGATTAAAAATGAATAGGGGGTGCATTTGTTTTTGCTCGTAGAATTGTGCAATATAATATCTCCTACGTAATCGGCTATACTGTAACATAGATCAACCGCCGTAGTCAAAGTTGACTCGAAAAACACTATTATTGTTAAATTTAACAAAAAACTAACAAAATAGTTTCTGTGTAAATTATTATGATAAAAAATATTATTTTTATAATCATATATATATATAATAGCAAAAAAATTGAAAATAACTAATAAAGTACAAATTAATATACTTACTATGAAAACAGGTATTTTGGAATAAATTACTTAATTAGCTTGCTGGTTAAGTAATGTCCGCCCTTTATCCGCACTATACGTAAAATTAAAGTTGGGATACAATTGACTGTTGGGCTCAAACACACATCGTGATCAATGGGAACTACAGGCCATCAAAGACAAATTGGCGGTCAAAAGAAGGATCTTTTAAAAGTATGTTAAATGATATATTCTCAAGAGCATAATTATAAGTAAATAATTGAAAATTTAATTAAGGTATTGGTACGATGGAGTGACCACAGCACCATGAGTTATAACAGTAACAGGTCTTTCATTTTATTAACAATGAAGTTTCTTCTTCTCTGTAACCGTTAGAGAGTAAAGATGTAAAACACATTCATATAACATTTTAATTTCATCAACTTTAAAAACATAAGACGTGGGTCCAAGTAATTTGAATTAATCTTCAACAAAAGGAAAACTGAGTTTTTATGACACTTCTTTATGGTTTAAAAAGAATGCGTCATAAATATGTATGAGTTGTCGAAAACAATACCTCCTGTATTAGCATGGCAATCCTGTCCAAAATACGCTTTCTATAATATTCGATCATTTCTGATTGACACACACATAAAATGAGGAACTATTTTTAATAAAATTTACACAAGAAAATTTTATTTAAACCTCATGAAACAAACAGCAAAACAAATATCAACTACATGGCACATTTTCAATTGTGAAATTTTAATGATCCCCTTATAATTGGCAAAATAATATATGAATTTTATCAATTTTAACCAAAATGGTTTTGCAAGTGACATCTGATTATTTAAAATGCTTACTTTTTACGTATCATTACGAAATGAAGTGATCAGGTAAAATAGTTAAAACAACCCAGTAATATTAACATTATAATTATTATTAGCCTGTGATAGTCCACTGCTGGACATAGGCATCCCCTAATACACCCCGTTTGGGGGTTTTGGATCGTATCCCACCACGCTGGTCCAATGCGGGTTGGTGGGTAGACCGACTTTTAACATGTCCATCCGACGCATGGATCATCTTACTTTTCAGACAATTGGGTGATCGGCCCAAATTGCCCTAACCAACTAGGAAACAACATTGAAAATTTGTTGATTCCTGGCAGGATTCGAACCCACGATCTCCGGTTTCTAAGCCACACGCCTATACTACTAGGCTACGGAGGCAGTTTTCTGAATAATGCATATCGAAACGATCGAAAAAAACAATCGAAAGATCAAAAAAATTAATCTGGGTTCGATATCCCTTAAACCGGGACACAGACATGCTGTATTTCTGTTGCTTTGTGTTGTAATAGGCATTGCGATAATGTATTTACTCTTGACCTCCGGTTTCTAAAGCACACGCCCATATCACAAGGCTACGGAGGCAACATTATAATCTGTAACCTAAACACACCAACTTTAGTTTGATAAACATGCACCAGCGTTTTAAAGGACGCACAACAAACAATAAAATTCTCGATTTAATGACGTGAACAAATTTGTTACTCAAACAGTCACTCTAACTAGGTTGTGATTTTGATTTATAGTGCTCTATCGGTTGGACCGTTCCAAATTTATGGGCTCTGTTTGCTTTCGCCCAACAGCGTGAAAATGACACTCATTAAATCACGAATGCAGTCATGATGTTATTTATGTAAAAGTTTCATAGTTAAAGTTAAAGTCAATGCTACTCGGATATACTGGTAACACTATAAACGTTATGTTCGTGTTGCTTAATATTTTATGCGTCTATAAATAATTGAAATGCTATAAAAATAAAGTCATAAATATTTTGCACTTTTCGTTTGTTATTCTTCTTTTTTACATAACAAAGTATTTGTAAAAGAAGTCTCTGCTTTTTTTAAATTTGTAAATTATTGTTTTATTCCAAAAGAAATGCGATGATCTTCTCAAGTTTAATGATTAACAATATTATTTTAAGAAATGTTCATAGTGTTTCAAACCTGATCGTATTTAATTTAATTACTTTATAACATACGTAAATTAAATAATGATTAATGCTGATTTGCCCAAAAGCACTTCGTAAAAATGGTTATCGTGGGTTATGCCTAAGCGATAGACATATACCATTGCGGACTTTTTAGTTGACTCTTTAAGATGCAATATAATTTGTTAAATTATTTGTATCGTGTGGCTTAGGCAGCGTCCGCACTGCTAGCCCAAAAATGTTTTATTTACGACATCACGTTAGACATCAGCAACAGCAACGTAAAATTGTAGCCGATAGGTTCATGGTGATGAACCTATCGGCCAAGCAACCTCCTGTTTTAAAAAATTTTTTGTACTTACCATTATTTACAGAGTTTATGTCTAAACATTTAATACTATAAATGATAAACGCTATTATTTCTTTATATTATTGATTTGGATTATCTTTACATATTATTTTGATTTTTATACCTTTTGTTCAAAATCGCTATTTTATAACATCTGGAAAAAATAATAATATGAATTGTAACATTTTGTTAGCCTGCTAAATAATTACTAGAAATTTGTGCTTACATTGCCTTAATTTCAGTTTTATAATAGCGTATTTACTGGTCTATTATTATCTAGCAAAGGAAAATAAAACTTTCTGACTCATAGTTTGCACAATCTCTACAGTAAATTTGACTAACAAGCAAGGATCTGTTTAACTTTAACAGAAATTTTTTTTAAGAAATGAGAGCGTGTTTATAAATCAGATTATTTGTTATAATAACAATATATATTAAGAAACGATAAAACTTTTATGTTGATTATAAATATAGGAACATTAAACATGTCAATCTTTAGAAACATGTAGTAATACTGTCTGCAATAATACATTGAAGTAACTGCTTGAAGTAAATTAGCGCCGTGTAACTAATTTATTAAAATAAAAGTGTCATCATAACCATGAGTAGTTGGATGATGTTAAAAATTACATTGTTATTAGTAGTAGTTCTATTTTAGTAATTAATATCCTACATTCTCAGGCTGTAAGAAATAAAATAAGCACCCGTATTTGTTTCAAATATTCATGTGATATTAAGGTTTGGATTATTAAAATATTAATGTTTATGTGTTTTTGTAATACTAGCCGCAACTTCGTTTACGTAGTTATGCATAAGAAAATCTTATTTTTCTAGAAAACAGATAGGTAAAGCGCACATAATATACTTCTTCTAGACTTGGGAGGGTTTAGTTAAACTGTATTCTTCAACGCAAAGCTTCTCAAAATTACGATAGGTTGTAGTTCGGAGCTTTAATATAGTAATTAATTGCATGACCTTTTCGCCCTTTTCGTGGGCCCTCGGCCCCACCAACCTTGCCCGCCTAAACAAATCTGAGCCCATTTGGCTGGCCAAAACAACACCCGTAGCTGTCACCCAGGGGCCCTTGAACCTGTAAAATTTAACACTTATTTAATGTATAGCCAAATATTATTGAAAGTTATGCTTTAATTTCAATAACATATTTACTTGCACAGTAAGATTCCTCAACTTTCTGCTAACACCGTTAGCAACTAATAATTATATTTTCCATACCCAGCTGTATTGACGCCTAATTTATATAATAATTTCAAATAATAAATCTAACCCATTATAATACATAAATTCCATATATGTTCGTGGAGTTCGTGGTCAGTCGTTATACAGTCCACACGTGTGCCAATTTACCTACTCAATTTCAAATTTACTTATTCAAGTGCTCTTCAAAGTTGAACGCTGCTCATAGTTTACAAAAGACTTAATTTGCAATGTATTTACCTATGTGTCTAAAGCTGTTAAGTGAGTGAATTTAAAGATCTTAATGAGCATGCAAAGAGTGTAAACGCACCGCCCGCACTTCACACCTCACCTCCGCGGAAACAAACCGCTGCATTTTTTGACCTCTTCTAGCATCGCTTACGCCGATTTTACGCAGAGTGCATAAGTGAGTTTTTTGCTTGCATTTTTGTATATTGTAAATTGTTAATATGAGCGTTCAAAGGTCGCCTATGAAGCGCTCGCCAACTGTTGGCGGATCGCAGCCCGACTTATCAAAGATTGTAAATAATGCAGATGACCTTCAAATTACTCAAAGGAAAAGAAAACAACGATTTGATCTTGAATGCGGCTGTTCAAACGAAATTAAAGAAATGCGTACTGAACTTACTCAAATAAATTCCCTACTCGAAAAATTTGTTGGGGCAAACCAGCCTTTTATGGACAAACTGCAAGAACATGTGAATGAGGTTAGGACCAATATAAACGAAATGAGGGCCTCAAACAGATCGCAACAAATTTGTTACGTAATAACATAACTGAGGTTAAAAACTCAGTTAAGCGATATACAAAGTTCAATACTTATCTTAAGTGCAGAACAAAAGAGTTGAAAACTCATGACTACGAAATTAGAAGACCAACTTTATGCAGAGTGAGAAAAGAATCATGTCGCTTGAATCTGACCTCAACAACTAAAGCTATCTCAACTATCAATTGAATACGACGAATTAATAATTGAGCTACAGGAGCGCAATAAACGTAGTAGAAATATTGTATTATTGGAAAATTCCTGAGCATCCTACGGCTGACTTTAGTACAAAAGTTGGACGCTGAAAAAGCTGAACAATAGAACAAAATTGTACTTCAAACACTAAATCAATTCACGAACCGAAAAGATTTCTAAGTTGAGAAAGTATAACAAACTAAATTAGGCCCTATCAAAAGAAATGTGCTTTGACGTCTCAAGACACAGGCATAAATGGTACAAAAGAATAATAATTAAAGATAATACCATTAAAATATATTCATGATCAAACCTACACAGCGTCAACTTTTCAAGTTACAGGAGAAATTAAAAATTACGAAATAGAAAAATGCGAGAAAAACATTCTATTGAGTAAAATACTATAAATGGGTTCCTAAAATGTTAAGAGTTACCAAAAATCTAGAAACAGGACGAATTCTGCCAAAAACCCTATATCAAAATAATCTGATAACCTATGAAGATAAAGAATAATTACGAGATATAAGAAAAATACTAAAAGGATCAAATTTTTCTATAAAAATACTAGCCTGATGAAGCCGTAAAATAGATGAGATTAAAAATGATTCTGAAGAGTTTTGGAGCAATAATTCATGTTGTTAGACTAACAGAAACGTGGATAAAAAACATCGATGAAGAACTCAAAACTAATCTAGCCCATCAACATTATTTTAATTATAGATTACATACATAGAGAAAGTCGGAAGGTTTCGATATTTTTGTTCCTAATAAGTTTAAGAACATGAGGAAGTAGAACAAATTGCAACAATAACAATCATTATTTATGATAGGTACGATTACGAAAAGGTTCTATTTTCCATAAACATTAGGAGCCATAAAGTAAACAACTCGTCAAGTACAGTAATATTTCCTATGTGATTACAATACATTTCTTGATCAAAATAGACAAATAAAACCGCTCTAATATTTGGAACTTTAATATTAGACTCTACTCAGTCCGCGACACTAGCGTTAAATATTACAAAGATATTCTAAATCAATAATGTAAAAATACTAAATAAGGTTTCTAAAGAATACTGCACAAGGAAACATTGTCCTCAAAAACTATTTTAGACCATGTTAGTACTAACTTGCATGACAACACTTTTCACATGGCTTTATTAAGTCCTCTATGTCAGATCACAAACATATATATCTAGAGATTCATAGGACTAAGATAGATCCTATCATGAAAGTTAAGTATAAAAGTAAATATCGAAAAATTTTGCAAGACCATAGAAGGCATTTTACCACAGCAAATGGAAACAGATTACAATAACTTAGAATCTCTTTTAAAATATGCAATCTGTGTAAACGAGACGACTAAAACAAAAATAATGAATCTTCCACAAAAAGAATGGATAAACAAAGAAGCAATAGATTTAATAAATAGAAGAAATACGATTTGGCATCAACTGAAACAATCTCCTACGGATGATTCTCTTAAGAAAGCATTTAATAAACTCAGAAATATAGTAACAAATAAGATTATATCCTTAAAGCGTCATTACTATCATAAAATATTTACAGATTGTAAGAAAAATCCTTTTAAAATGTGGCAATATATAACCTCACTATGTACTAATAAACAACGCGTTAACAGTTTGCCGACAAAGTTATTTACTTCTTTAGGTGTACTAAGTAACCCTAAAGAAATTGTAGATTATTTTAATGAATTCTTTGCAAATATCGAGCAGAACTTGCTAATAAACAATCTAACATACACACTGCACACAATAACTGTACAAAAACTCAGACACATACACTATCAATAATCGAAAAACAAGATTATTATGAATATACACAGATTATAAAAAAGCTATGATTCCTAATACCAGCGCATGGTATCGATGGAATAAGTACAAAGACAATTAAATCTATTAACAACTTTATTCAAAACATTAGCAAGTTGTATCAATAAATGCTTCCAGTAATGGCTGTTTTCAGACTCCTTGAAAATAGCAAAGTCTAACCCAATTTATAAATCAGGTGATCGGCCGTCCTTTTATTATAGCCCTATCGGTTCTGCCAGTACTATCAAAAGTTTTGAAAAGAATATACTATTGCGAACTAAACAACTTTCTTGAGTCCATAATTTTCTTATACAAAAACAATATGAGCTTTGCCTTCACTCTAATACACAGCAGCTACTGTTGACCTCGTAACATCTATAAAACTGAATATTGATAAGAAAAAGGTATGCCTGGGTGTGCTTCTGATTGATCTTAAAAAGCTTCTTGATACTATAACCAGTAAAATATTGTGATGAAACTAAAAGACATAGGAGTCCAGATGTAAGCTTTTATAAAATATTTGATCATTATCTTGCAAACAGGCAGCAAATAGTAAAGTTAATGACCTAAAAGAGGAACCTAAAGGTATTACTTTTGGTGTTCCCCAGGATCATTCTAGGACCATTGCTCTTTTTGAATATATAAATAATATCACACTTTGGGACTCATGGGTGATATAACTCTCTAGCTCAACGACACTAGTCTATTTCTATTATGTCATTCCATAGGAGTAGTAATAGATCAGGGCAAAAAGATTTAAATCATAATTAAACTGTATGACTAAAATCTAACTTGCTATACAAATTAATCTAACAAAACAAAATTATATTATTTTCGCAAAAAACTAAGAAAATCAGTATTTTAAATCCTCTAACTAATGGACGTAAAAGTTACCTTAAAACAGGTCAAACAAAGAAAAATATTTAGGTCTTATCCTGGACAATCAGCTAACCTATGGGAAGACACATTATGAAAAAATATATAAAAAGCTGACATCTCGGTGTTCTTAAAGAGTCTGACACGATGTTTTCAAAACGACTTTGCTTCATTATTTATTAACTGCTTAGCAAAACCCCATATAACTATTTAATGAAGTGTATGGAACTGCTTATAGATCTAATATTCAAATGCTGCAAACTGCTCAGAACAGAACTTTATTTGGATATGATTACTCACAGCTACAAAAATAATCTATAGGTGAAACTAAAATAATGAATATTGCTCATTTGTATAAATATAGTATCTGTACTTTAATAAGAAAATTTTAAAGAATAAGATTCTTACAGACATAAAATTCACCAAACATATAGATCATCACAAACGTACAACTAGACAAGCCAATAACATCTGCTTAATAACGCCAAGAACTAACTATGGTAAAAAGCCTATTATGCGAAGGAGTTTCTCATTATAATAAACTACCAAAAGAAGTAAAAGATGCCAAATCTGATTTATCTTTTAAAAGATTGTTAAAAGACCACATATTAAAGGATTATTCATCGTTGTAATTTAATTTATGTTTTCACTATTATTCATGTATCATTTAAATTTCGTTTGTGGACAGTTAATAGTTTTACCAATATTACTATGAGTGGTGTACTTTAAATATGGTAACATAAGGGCAACATTTATCTTTGGTGCATAAGGAAGAAAGAAAAATATAGTAACCATCGGACCACGTACTGTATATAACTTGTTAGATATAAACAACTTTTCTTTGTAAGTGAATTATATTGTAATTCTTAAAGAAATAAATGTCTTAAACCACATATGTTTCCTGTTCGTAGGCATAATAAAGCAATCTGGGCTAAGCGCCTGTGAAGTAAGATAAGAAAGGCCTGTTTGTTCAGCACCTGATCCATGCCCTGCACTGGGATCTTTCACCCAAGCTTGTCGTCCATAAGAGCGAAGAATATGATTGCTCGCCTTGAAGTTTCTTAATCTTTTTTGTGTTGCGTATTAATTGGCCCGGCCACCGTTGAAATCAACGAGAAAATCACACCTTTAATTTTCCACGCGTTTTACACCTTTTTAAAACATATTTTCTACATATATCACAACGAAAAGTAAAAAAATAATTTAATAAATTATCGAAAAATACTAATGAAAAACAGTTACGTAATGTCATTCATGTTGGATAAATGAAATTTTATTTACATAAGGGGAAACCATGTCTCATTGTAATAATATTCAAAAGCTTGGTAAAAATTCTACGCTACATAACATTTTATCATTTGCGTAAAAAATGTATTTAAATAAAAAGTTTTTTCTACTAACATTGGAAGGAAGCACGTACTTTCCTTTGACTTAGAATGATTGAATAAAAAAAAGAAAGGGCTTACAGCCTGAAAAAGGATTAAGAATAAATGAAAAGATATTCCAACACATGTACTGATTCGAAATAAGACAGTATTTTGAACCTGAAGTGCCCTCTTACAATTTAGGACAATATAGTACGTCCGCTATACCAATATGGCACATACTTAAAAATAATTCACTAATAAAAAATGTCACAGTTATATTAAGGCAGTATGATGAGTAGGCGTGGAACTCTCTGCGTTCGACTTGCACTTGACCTGTTTTATTTAACTTCAAATAACGTGGATCGTTGACATTCTTCATGAGGGATTTTGCCATAGTTGCCAATCGTAATACAGACCGTAATACGTCAAAAAATCGCAATACAGACATCCGCAGCAGAACGATGGTGACCGGCATAGCTCGCAAAGTTAGCAAGCTAAGTGGCAATGGGCCGGCTATTTAGCTCGTAGAGCCGATAACCGATGGGGAAAAAGGTTCTCGAGTGGCAGCTCTCGTACTGGCCATCGCAGAGTGGGACAACTCCACGAGATGGAGTGCGAACTGTGCAAGTGTGCAGGAAGTCGGTGGATGCAGGTGGCGCAGGATCGTACTTTGGCGGCTCATGGGGAGCCTATGTCCAGCAGTGGACTTTCATAGGCTGATATGATGATGATGATGATGATGAACGTGAATCACCTCAGTTACTGTAAAGTAATTTATATTTTCAGTATTGAATAATATAATACTGCCCTTCATACGATGGCAGCTTGGTAATTTAAACGAAATGTTAAAAAGAATTAATTTATTAACATATCATTTATTCAAACTTCTCTGTGTTCATAACTTATACCCACCGAATAATACACATCATGAACATCAATATTTTTTTGTCTTCCAAAAATACTTTATACATAAATTAACTTTACAACTAACATTTGTTTCCGTGATAATACAAAATCATAAATGTGCCAATTCAAGTAACTCAGTTACGTAAAAAAGATTACTGCCAAGAGTTTCAATTATTAAAAAAATGCTCAACAACACAATGCCTATTATCTCCTTAAAGAAATAGTGTGAAAGCACTTTTGTATTCCGGTACGATGGGCACTGCAGCTGGTTTTAATACTAGGTAAGCGAGACGTGAAATCTTATGCGATAGTGCTTCAAGTGGACTTGTGTTATTTATATTCATCATCAGCCTGTGATAGTCCACTAGATAGACATAGGCCTCCCCTAATACACCGCTACCCATTAGGGTTTTTGGACCGTATCCCACCAAGCTGGTCCAATGCGGGTTGGTGGGTGGACCGACTATTTACATGCCCATCCGACGCATGGATCATTTTACTTTTCAGACAATTGGGTGATCGGCCCAAATTGCCCTAACCAACTAGGAAACAACAATGAAAATTTGTTGAGTCCCCGCAGGATTCGACCCACGACCTCCGGTTTCTATAGCACACGCCCATACCACTAGGCTACGGAGGCAGTTATTTATATTATAAAAAATATTTAGCAATTACATTGCACCAATTACTTACCAAAATAATTTATCATCTAAGTTGACTACCGCAACAGAAATGTACGGTACTAAATTTGTAGTTACCGCAAGTGTATGTTTGATACATGTAATTGCATATTGCAAGATTGTAAAAGGGATATTCGCGCAGTGTATACCCTGGCCCTTAGACAGATGTTTATTAAAATATTATGTTATTAAAAAAAATTATCACTGGTTACTTCTCGGTATATATTTGAAAATTTTGTGTATGTACATAAAAATATAAATATTAGTAACAAAAAAAGCCTTACTATTCCAGCAACTAGACTGCAAATAATAACTAAACTTTTAATGGGACAATGTATTCGCTTCTACAAAAAACTCCGAGAAAACGTAAAATAATTTACCATTGCTAAATTTACATAAGCTGTCAAGGCATGTTTGTGTGTTAAAGATTAGTATAATGTTAATGAATTTTTAAGCGACAACACACTCTGCTAATGGATTATTCGCTCTAGGTTATTCAATAGGACGACAATTTTACATTTAAATTAGTAGTTGTATTCATATTATTGTAAAATATTAAAAAAAAATGCTTTCGATGGTTCTTGTCATTTCCAAGGCGTCCTAATTCCATACCAGTAGCTGCATTTTATCAAAATGTCATGTATGACAAGCTTTTTGTACATAGATTGAGGAATTTTTATTTACATTTACAATTATTTCAACTTACTTTTATTACCTTAAACGAGGTTTGATTATTCATTCATTAATTCATCATCATTCATAATCAGCCTGTGTCAGTTCACAGCTGTTCGGCTATTCTCTCTAGAACTTTCTGATTCCAGCGGTTGTCAGTTCTGCGGCTTATGCAACCTACTAATCCTACATGGTACCCTGACGGATCACATTATAGCCTTCTCAATGGCTCGCTGATTGTGCACCAGTTGAAACGTTAATATGCTTAATTGCAATTTTAACAAGGTTATACGTTAAAATGGCTATTGTGGGTTATTCTTATGCGCTCATGGGCTTTATTGTAGACTATTTTAAGAACTACAGTTATGTAGAACATACTTTATGTCTATCTTTTACGCTTTCGGCAGCGGTTGCTATTTAATCGCACGAGGTTGTGATTTTTGACGCTGAAGTTTTCCTAATTTCTTTAGTATCTACTAAACTACTTATTATAAAATTAACAAAAAATGGGATCAGACTAGCTGGCTAGCTAACAAAATCAAAGCACTAGGAGCGGAGAAACGAGGTAACATTACGGTGACTTCTTTTCGGAAGTCGGTAAAAAAGATATAATTAGTATCTTTTTACCCTATTTAATTTAAAAATGTAGAAAGTGTTTTAAAAAGATGTTATCTATTTTTTTAATATGTAGTCGTGAATATGAACATAATTCTTATTCTTATTTTACCATCAGCTATCATTAACAGCTTTACAACATAACGTACTCGCTAACTCTCTAGAGAGTTTTTAAAAACAATAAATATCGTAACGAAATTAAATACTATAAGTTATATAAGTTATCTTTGCAGATAACATTTCGTTTGAGTTACTGTAAAAAAAATTATGTATTGCGATTATACAGAGTTATACAAAGGTTGCACCAACCTATATCGCCAATATGGCTTAATTTTGCAGCTTATTCTTTTACAATACCGTAGCTTAAATAACAGCCTTGAATGGATTTGGACCAAATAGTACCCCTGTTTTGACTTCCTAAGTTGTGCTTCAAATGCTATTGCTTTGAAAATCATGACTTTGTAAACATATAAAATTGTAACAAAATAAAAAAATCCACATTTATCATGTATCGTAAATAGTCTGCCAGAACTAGCAAGAACTACTTCTACTTTAACATGAGAGTTTTTATATTTAACACTATTATAAAACGCTTTAACTCAAAGGTTAACTGTCGTTTAGCTCTAAGTAACATATAGAAAAATGCCAGTGAGTAAAAAAAATTATATCTCATTTTATCCATTATTAATTTTGGAACAGAGATACAGTGGTCTTACGAAAATACCACGCTAAAGACTCAAAGTGCCACAACTTTGTATTTTATTGATATTATCGGTGTTTCTGGGTAAAACACTGTTATACTCCTAATGTTAAGGTTTAGCTAGCGTTCGCAATTAAATCGCACAAGATGATTTTAACGATGTATTTTCTTCATTTTGTTAATAACTTTTAAAGAGCTTATCGCAAAATTCTAAAAATTTCATCATAAAAAGCAATTTCAATAAACAAAAGCGTGCCCATGTCGTTTGGCCATTTGAAAAAAAAATCTGTCGAAGCATTAAGAAATTTACGTACGAGCCTACGTAGCTTATTTCATTAATAGGTAAAATAAACATAACTTCAAATGTATCGGGCTTGCAGCTATTACTACAGTGCATATCTTGGTACACAAATGAACCTTCTACTTGACAAATTGCTTGAATACTATACAAAGAAGATATTAACATAACACTCCTTAAATTTTGTAGTCACATTTAAAGATAAAGCCGTAACAAGTATTACTACATGATTGTAAAATAATTAGTAAATAATACTTCAGATTAAACGGGCTCTTGTTTCTAATATTTCCAAAAATACATGTAGGAAACCAATTAGTTACGTATGAGAAATATACATTACCAAATACTGAGAAGGCAATAAAATTAAACTTTGTGGCTTCTTTTTCCGATAAAATGTATTAAATTACATCATCACTGCAAGTACACATAATTTAAATTTTAAATTGACTACGATTATATTTGCTTTACAGAATACGTTATAGCTTTGCATTTTATCACATTTCCTCCTTTTCCAGTGACCGTCTGAAGGAGGACCACCGCGATGTCTTTTGCCTTTACTTTTATGATGAAATCTCGTTGGTGGAGTGAACGCTACAACCCAACGAGTCGAGGGCTGTGCAACTTTAAGCGTGCACAGACTTCACCTCTTATTTTGGCTTAGCTCGAGGGACCCTGAAGGGACCTCGCTCAGAGCTCATTTATTTACCGTGAGCGTGCTTGATCGAGGGGTGCCCAAGAGGGCCGAGCCTCGGCTCGATCAGCCGCTGATCTTGTCACTTACCTATTCCCGGTTAGCCACATGTATCGAGGGGCGCCCAGTGGGCCGAACCTGAGCTCGATCAGTTGCTTTTAGGACTTAGTGTGACGAGTTTTCCGACCTATCTGCTCGGTGAAAACCGGCCCGGCTGTCTCCGGTACCTAGTGTCGGGTGAATAGTTGCCCTCGTCGGCGAGGGCGGAATGTCTTACGCAGCTGTGCTTTCGCACGAGCTTGCATGAGTGTAGATTTTGTCATCTGGTTCCTAATGTGGCATGGCGAGCTCTTCTAAAGAGTTTATGGTCTTTGAGTATAATATTTGGTACGTAGTCGGCGGCGCTACGTACCAATTGATTGGATGCTGCGAAGCCGAGTCGAAGTAGCGGATTGACGCTGCTTAGGTACTGTTTAATGGTAGGCAAATCTAGATCCATGTGCAGGTTTCGTTGCGCAAATAGAGTGGCGCGCCCGTGGCTCTGCGCATGAATCTGTTTTATGACTTGTAATTTGTTAATGTGGTTCTTATGGGCATGAGCAAATACGGGGCCTGAGTAGGTCATGATAGGACCGGATTACAGTTTTGTAAAGCAGTACCTTGTTACGCAGGGATAGCTTGCTTTTAGGGGTTGATGAGGAGGAATAGGCGGCTAGGACAAATGCCGCTCTATGTCTGACATTGGTGAGTGAGGACCAGGATAAGGCTTTGTCAGAGTGTTACCCCGAGGTATTTGGTTCGATCTGACCAAGGATTGGGCAGTCGTGGAGGCGGATTTTGGACGGGAGTGGCAGGCGACGCCGTAATGTAAACAGTACGGCTGCGCTCTTGGAAGGATTGATCTCAATCCTCCATTGCCGAAACCATTTCCCTAAGGTTGTGGCCGCGGCTTGGAGTCTTTGAGCTATGCGGATAGGACATATTCCGGAAACGTAGATGCATGTATCGTCTGCGAACAAGGCGGTGCTTACATCTCTGTGGAGTGGGATGTCTGTGGTGTACAGGGTAAATAATATAGGGCCCAATACGGAGCCCTGTGGTACGCCGGCTAGGACCGGGTGGGTTGAGATTTTGTACACCTCAACGCGAGTAACGGAACGTTCGTTTCCAGAGAAGTCTCGTATGATGAGTACGAGACGGTCCAGGTACGCCGAGCTTATATGAGCTTGTATATAAGCCCTTCTGCCATACTTTGTCGAACGCTTTGCCACGTCGAGAGAAAGGGTCCGTATGTAGGCCATATCTCATTTTGGATTTGATATGTTCCGTAATCCGATGTACTTGATTGGTGCATGAATGTTTGGCTCGGAAGCCGGTTGCACTGGAACTGGCAGCCCTCTTGAATTCGATAATTCAAGTAAGCGGGCTAGGATGAGGACGTTCGTATATTTTCCCAAAACCCTTGAGAGAGCTGATGGGTCGATAAGAGGTAGTGAAGGATGGTGGTTTACCAGGTTTGGAAATCCTATAACTACAGCTTCTTTTCAAGTGTTTGGAAAGATACCTGGAAGGGCTGCATTATAGATAAGGACAAGGAGGCTAATCAGGTGGGTTGGCAAGATTTTAATGACGCGATTAGAAATTCCATCGGTGCCCGGGGCTTTCCGTGGTTTCAGGTGTTTAATTATCGACTCGACTTCGGTTTCCGTAACCGGTGAAGTTAAATCGCGCGGTGGTATTTTGATCAATCGGTCGACCTCGCTCTCTACCTTGCGGAGATGAGCGGCGTCCACCGGTTGAGTGCTGGGTGTGCATTGAGCCTCGAGGCTGTCGGCTAGGCATTCGGCCTTATCTTCGTCCAAAAACGCTGGGGTGTCGGAGTTGGGTTGGATTAGTGGTGGCATCGCGGGGAAGCCGGTGCCGCCTTTTAGGCTTTTTGGTATTCGCCAGAAGGCGAGATGGGAAGGATGCATGTTGCTGAGATCGTTATCCCACCGATCGTTCCTGAATTCAGATATGCGCTTCTTGGATTGATATTCAAGAGCACGTAACTGCCTTCGGTTCCGCTCGGTTGGATACCAATCATAGGCACGAATCGCTGCCCTTTTGCGTCTCAAGAGGTCCTTAATGTCGTTTGGCAAGGCCCAGTGGGGGTTTTCCTCCACTGGGACTTGCCTCGAGGAGGCCTCGACGACACTCTGGACGTGCATTGAGAGTGCATGGGCTGCAAGATTGGTGTCATTAGCGCTGTGCAGTACTTGGGGAATAGTATCAAGGTGGGGCGAGCTAGTGCAGTCTAGCTGTGACTTAAGCTTTCGCCAGTCGACAATAGTTTTACTGATAATATTAGGCGAGTCCGCGGGTCCTAACTTAAGCATAACGGGGCGGTGGTCTGAGGTGAGATCCTGGAGGACCTCTATGCCTCTGAGTGTGAGGCTGACATTTTTAAGCAGAGCAATATCAAGCACATCCGATCGGTGATGTATTTGCTGGGGAAAATGAGTGTGGTTCATAGGAGCCACTATACTAAAGTTAAGTATATCGGTGAGGGCATCAAGCTCTCTACCGCGTCTGTTTGTTGTAATGCTATTCCATCGGTTGTGCTTGCTATTGAAGTCGCCAGCCAAAATGACGGCGTCTCCTAGCGAGAATAGCGCATTGAAGTCGGATTCTATTGCGTGAGCGCTGCTCCTACACGGCAAATAGACCGAAGCTATTGTTATCGGCGCGTGTCCTGTCATGGCTAGACGACAGACCGAGGCTTCTAAATGCACAAGAGTCGACGGCGTGTCAATTGCTACACAGTGCAGTGACCTTTTATAATAAATGAGGGTGCCGCCGTTTTTAGCGCCGGCCCTGTCGTTTCTAATGATGTTATAGTTTGCAATTTTGGGGTCTGATCTGCTAGGTTTGAGGAAGGTCTCCTGCACCAGTAGAATGTCCACGTCATTTTCTCTTAAGAAATTGGCTATTTCGGTCTTTTTATCTGCTAGACCGTTCACGTTAAAAAAGACGATATTAAACGCGCGTGGCTTTAGACGGCCCGGGCCGTTGTTTCTATTTAATATGGGTGTATTATCCATGTTGTCCCGAAATTAGTTCGACTAGATGCCTATACTTCCGAAGTATGGCTAAACGCGCGCTGAAGTTTCCGACTACGGCGTCGAATTCTTCAGTTAATCGATCGAGTTCAGCGAAGTCGATCTGTCCGCTACTTGTTCGAGATTGCTCCAGCGCTGCCATTGCTATGGCTAACGTACTGGGGCGCGCTACGTGGAGCGCTTGTTGGGTGGTCGCGGTGCGGCGCTACGCGGGCGCTCGGCGCATTTGCCGCGGTGGCTGCTGTTGCCATGCGGATGGCGGTGCAGTACGCGGGCGCTGGGTGTCTGCCACGCGGAGCAGTCCGAAGTGGTGGGAAAGCGGAGGTGCGAAAGATGGCGCTGGTTGGCGCTTGGGGGGGGATGAAGGTGGTGGCGGTTTACGTTTGGGGGCTTTTGGGCACCCCAAGTAATTGGCCGTGTGACCTGTGCTTTGGCAGTTGACGCATGCCGGCGGCTCGTATGTGAGCAGGGTGTCTTTATCGCGGGGACGGGGGCAGTCAGGTGTGCCATGGTCACCAAGGCACTTTACGCATCTAGGACGCGCGTGACAATTGCGGGCCGAGTGCCCATAAATTTGACAGTTATGACACTGTCCTGGGATTCCCTTTGAATGTGGGGCTTCGAAAGTTATGCGACCAATGTCGCATATGTGTTTAAGGTCATAGACCTTTTTCCCCTCAGGGGAGCGCTCCAAGGTCAGAAGGACCACGTTGAAGGGCTTCTTCGTTTGGGGGTGCGTGAGGCGCATGACTGATAGAATCGGAATGTTTTCCGATTTGAGGAAATTATGTATTTCCTCAGTAGGGATTTCCTTCGGTAGCCCTTTGACTACTGTACGAAGGACACGCTCATCCGGGAGCGCGTATGTATGATAGTAATAATTATTACTATTGAGGAAGGTTGTTACTTGACGGTGTGCGGCGACCGTCTCTAACTGAATTTTGATTCCTGTTGCGGAATCAGATGCAGTGAATTGAACTCTATTAGACAGAGCTGAACGTAGCTCTGCCCATTTGTCTTTCGACCTGATGAAAATGGGTGGTGGTTTTTTGTCTCTGGGCGAGACGTTAATTGGTTGCCGTGAGGCGGCGGGTTGCTGTGAAGCAGCTGTTTTGCTTGGCCGTGAAGCGGCGGTGGCTGATGGCCCTGGGGTAATCTGGGCTGAAGGCCCTTGAGTGGTTGGGGGGGATGGTCCTGGTGGAGGACGGGTGGCCGAGAGCTCGTTTGCCGATGATTTCGGCGCTTTGGTTGGGGGGTCAAGAGTTGGCGATGACGCCGGTGAGGATCTGGACTTGCGCTTCTTTTTGCGCGAACCTATTGGGAGGAAACCTCCTATATCCGAGTCCTCGGCTTCGTGGGATGCTTGTCCGATCTCCATTTCGGAGTCAGACGTGTTGGTGGTGGTGGTGTTGGTCGCGCTATCGCTTACGCTGTCGGATTCTTCCGACTGCTCCGATGTGGCACGCTTCTTTTTGGGCTTATTTTTCTTCCCCTTTTTGGGGGTGGACAATGCTGAGTTGTTTTCTTTAGCCGCGGCGAGTATGGCTGCGCGGATAGCCTCTGGTGTCAAATCTTTCAACTCATCGATGTTGATACCTATGCCCTCTAGGGCTGCTTGCATAAGGTGCAGCATTTTAGTAGATTTAAAAATTAAAATTAATTTAAAAAGATTTATAAATTTACGTTATTAAAATATAATGAAAAATGTTAAACGCGTGCGTAAGTACGTACGTGGTTGAAAAACATAAAGAATAAAACGAATGAAATGAATTTTAGAAAAGTTGTAATAAAATAAAGTAAAATAATGAATTACGAAAATTAAGTTTATGAAGTAATTAAAAGAATAAAATAAAGAAAGAATTGAAAGAAAAAGAATTAAAAAGAAAAAGAATTAAAAGAAAAAGAATTAAAAGAATAAGAATTAAAAAGAAAAAGAATTAAAAAGAAAAGAATTAAATTAAACTAATTTAATTAAAATTAAAATTAAAATACGCGCGTAAGCAAACGCGTATGCAAAACTATTGTAACTAAATTAAAATTAAGATTAAAATTAAAAAGAACTTAAAAATTAATGCTTACGAAAATATTTTAAAATAAAATAAAACGACTTCGCTAAAATAACGGAAATAACGGTCAAAGCGTGCTGTCTTCACCCCGGTGAAGGCCGGGGGTCAGGGTTTACCCTCCCCATCGGTGCCAGGGAAAAAAAAAACCGTTAAGAAAATACTACCCGGGTTTTAAGATAATATTTTAATTCGATTACGATTTTGGCAAAAGTAATTATTTATTTGGCAAGGTTTTTAATTTCAATTTCTACATCTCAACAGAAGTCGGACGCCGAAAGGAAAAATTAATTGATAGGGTAAAATCGGAACGGACTCAGGAAACCAGACGGCCTTAAAGCTTTTGCCTTGGGCGCGCGCTTAACGCGTCGACACAAACACCGGCACACCCGGTTAAAACAGATTCCTTGCGGCGAACACGGTCGCCTTGGGTCTTCTTGCCCTTGTAGGGACGGGGATGGCTTACAGGGTGGGCGGACGGCAAGGGGGGATCGGGGGGCTTGTCCGGTCGATCCGGGGCTTCAGGCACCTTTTTTTTTGTTGAGATGCCTTTTGTACCCAAGCATTGGGTAAGGTCATCGTAGACGGCGTAATTCCTGGGTAAACGAAACGTAACATCCTATGTCTCCGGGTAGCGAGCGGACTAATGGCATCATACTCTTATTTTTTCCAAGGCAATTTATTTTACCCATCAGATGAACGTTGTGCCTGGCCTGTCATAGACTTAATTGAAAAAAATTAAACCAGCCCTTCAACAGTCCTCAAGGTTAAATTCAAGAAGGGTCTTGGAAAGAGAAAACGCCCGGTTTGCTGTTTGTCACCTCTTACCGCTATCAAATGTTAATTATAACAAATTTGTTAAAATAATTTATTAAGGTGCCTTCTTATCTGATAGAATAAGTACTATGAAGGCTTTAACACATTTTTGTATGGCATATTTTTAACAATTCTTCCTACTATTCCTACTAATAATATAAATACGATAGTTTGTAAGTGTTTGTTATTCGTTCCCTCAAAAACTGGTTGATGGATTTAAATGAAACTTTGCAACAATACAAATTTATATCAAAAAATTAATGGCTATAATTTACAAAGATATAGTATAGTTAATTTGAAATATAATAAAAATATCTTTAAATTTTTACGACATGAATCAAACGCAAAATAAAAATCACCAGTGGGTCCACCCTGACTGGTGATTTTATTTTCCCGGGGTGAGGTTGTTTTATTTAAAGGTTACCATTCTAGGACATTTAGGGGAAAATTGTTTTATGAAGTTAAGAGCCCAAAGAGTCAGCGGAAATTTAAAGTTTTAATAATTACTTTTGGTTTTGCTTTACCTATTTTTTTTTAAAATTTGGAATTAGGGCCGGCACAGGTGCTGAACAAATGCTTACTAGTTGGGACCTTATTCAGTTTTCGAATATTTTTAATTTTGCAGTCACTCATATTTTTGGTAATATTTGACTTGTTGTACAAAGGTTTGTACGATAATATGCCATCGCTGACTTTATTGTGTATAAAAGTTTTAAACTGGTTTAAAATACCAAGATTTAAATTTTTTACCAACGAGCGAAATTAAATACGACGGAAAAAGAAAATATAAACCTTCAATCCCAAATTTCAATTTTTGTAAATTCCAATCTTACAATTAAATAAAAAATTATATTTGAATTTAATATAGAACGTAATGTAAAATTACAAGTTCAATTTATTTTAAAAAATTTATATTCTTTGATGGCCTAGAGTTAAAATTAAGAAATTATTGGATAAAAAGATCGTACTATTGTAAATACTAAAAAGATTTTAGTAAGAATGGATGCGTATAAGAACAGCTTGATAATTTGCCAAGAAAAGCCGTAAACGTTTGAATAATGGGTTAATCCTGAAATTGGTTATTACTAGAAAAGATAATTTAAGGATAAAGGGAAAAAATTGTTCCCAAAGCAAATACAAAATTTGGTTCAGAAAATAAGTTTAAATAGTTTTAGTATTTACTTTATTCCCTCTTAAGTAAGCTTCAGTTTGTGGTTTCAAAAGTAATGTATGAGTAAAAAAGTTAGTTAGAGTTACCCACCTTGTAATTAAGAGTACCTAAGTAAAATATGAAAACTACTAATAGGACAATTTATCCACCGAATAGATTCGTTTAGAACGAATGGATGCTTTGACGAATTTAGGGGCTGGAATTCCCATTCAAAGCTAATTTATTTAACCAAAATGAAATACTAACTTTCATATAATTATTTTGTTTTTTTCCAAACCCGGAGGTAATATGTTAACCTGTCAGGAGGAAAAACTTTTAGTTTTGTGTTGTTTTTACGATTTTGGTAAAGAAAAATCAATGCACGTGCCGGTGTAAAGGAAAAAGCATTAATGAAAAATTCCAAATAACAGATTATTGGGTTATTAAGGTTTTTTAATTTATGTTTAGCCCTCACCCAAACCCGATTCAAGGTTCATTACACCTGAAAAGTGGAATTTTTTCAAATTTTAAAAATCATATTAAGAGGTAAGAAAGATGAAAATTAATGAAAATTGGAATTTTAAGTTTAAGTATTTATTTTTTAAGACCAGTAAAAACAAAAGATAAAATTTGTCCAACACGTTAAAATTACATTTTTAAATTAAACTATTTTTTATTCAAAGTACCCGATAACCAAAAATATAATCAAAGCACGACCTCACGTCATTTTAACCAAACCGAGAAAGTAAGTGTTCACAATTTTTAAATCTTAAATGTCCAATTGTAAAAATTTGGGTTTTAACCAAGACAGAGCTAATGCTCAGCTCCCATAATTTTATTTTTTGGAAAAATAAATGATAAACATTTTACCAAAAAAAGTTACTTAATTAATAAAATAAATATTGGTCTGGTAAGAAAATCTGATAACCTAAACAGATAAGTAATTACAATTTCATGCAGTTTATTTTAAAAAGGAAATATTTATTAAAAGGGCAGCCCTTAAATCTTTCGTTTTTTTACGATTAGGTTTTACCCAAGGCAATTATTCTATTCTTCTTTATGACATCCTTGAGGGTTTAAAGGGTTCAATTTTACGTTATACAATATTTTTAAATTCATTTAATCCAATTAATAAAACCGAAAGACTAGAAATTGTATTTTTTAAGGTAATATCTGGTTCAAGGTAAACGGAAGGGGTGGTTTGTTTAACCAGTAACGACTGAGAAAAGGTTCCCTTAGGGAATTTCCCTTTCAATGATATTCATTAAATGTCAAGGTATGAATTTGTGCCAATTTTCTTTAAAACCTGTTATGTTAAAGGTGAACCCGTTAAAATTTTTTATTTTATTTAAATGTTAAATAAATTTTTTTATTTAATTTAACAGTTTCACCAACTTCGGCCATAAAGTGATAATTACAAAAATTACAAGGATATAAAATAAAATAAAGGAACAATTGGAATAAAACGTAATAACACTGTGCATGTGAGGACAATTTAAGGCCGAAAACTCACCCTTATCAATAACAAATTTAACTGGCATAACGTAAAAATAAAAGTTTTTTTTAATCCTAAAGAAAACAAAAATAATTAAATATTAGGTGGAAACTAAAACGAAAACAAACAACAATGTTTTTAAACCAGAATTAAATTGAATTTTTTGGAAAGATCATTGAAATTGTCATCAAACTTTACAACAAAATTTTTTTTTTTCCTTCCCCGAAACATAGTTTGCATAGGGAAACGCTTTTGTCGAATAAAGACTTAGAAGAAGTTTAAAAAGCAATTTTCAAAGTTAAATACCTAAAAATTCCAAACATTTTAGTTTTTTTTTCCTTGGTTCAAAAATAACCACCCAATTACCCAGAAGGGAAGGTTTAATGGAAGAAAGGTTTGAATTCCCACAAAACCGGAAGTATCTGTTTTTTGAAAAGTAAACCGCCACAATATTTAATCGATAAATTTTTAAAAATTTAAAAACTAAAAAGTAAAAAAATTTCTTTACAAATGGATCATAATGAAATTGAACCTTACGATTGTTGAAAACCTTTAAACTAAAAACTTATCTTCCCTTTAGAAATTGGGTTACCTCCCTTTATAAAATCTTTCCCCATGTTTCTTTTCCTTAATATCAATAATACCCCCAATCAAACTTTACTGATACTTAGAAAAATTTTGAAATTCCAACATTTTAATTTAATATTTAATCAGAATGATTTAAAAACCAAAACAGCGAAAGGCAAACATTTTGAAAAAAGTTTCTACTTTAAAGTCCAGCCAGGGCTTTGGAAATAAAATTTCAATTCGTGACTGACTACAAAATTTATAATAGGGCCTAAATGGAAAAAATAACCTAAAAGCCGGTGATGTTACACGTACAATATCTTATGTCTTCCGTGACTATGGATTTCCATGGAGATTCCTCCGTCTTTAGTTAAAGGGGCCATCCAAATTAAATTTTTGTATTGTGGGCAATTATGGGAAATTGTGATCCCTTTAATGCCCAAAAAGTAAAAAAATAATTTTCCCGGGGGGATATGAATTCCCTCGCATTTCACCCTAATTTCCTAGACGAGTATAAAAAGATCAAGAATATGTTTTTATATACACTTGTGCTTAATCATCATCGCCATCATCAGCCTGTTAAGTCTACTTTTGACAAAGGCCTCCCTTAATGCATGTTTCCCAAAGGGAAATTTTGGACCCATCCTACCACAAAAGCTCGTATAAAAGTTTTGAATGTTTCGTTTTTCAATCATTTTTCTTCAGAAAGTTCGGTACACGCATCTAGCTCGTATCTTATTAAACTTTTTATCTACACCAAGTCTACAGCCTTTCCAAATCCGAGAAAAGAACGTTGAAGCGGCTTATTGAGCATTCGTCTTGATTTGTTTTACAAATTGCACTTTAATCACATTCTACCCGGTGTGCCATGATTCCACGTTATCGCGACGTAACAAAGCTTTGTAAGCATTAATAATTGTATTTATATTCAAAGTTTATCCTATTAAGGTAGAACAAAAGCACGTTTTGTTAAAAGCGTTAAGATTCTTTTCGTTTTAATGGGTAAATATTTTGTTTCTCAAATATTTTTATTATCCCCGTTAACCAATATACAGGGCCTTTTAATTTGCAACGAAAATGGTATGTCCAAAAGGCCTATTTTTACTGGCTATTTTTGAGATGGTTGAGGCTCCGTAGATTTAGTGAAGAACTAAATTTTGGGGTTGAGTTACGATTGTCGTTTGTTCCTTAACCCATTCCCAAACTAAGAAAAACATAAGCTTGTTGAATGGGTTTTTATAAACGTTTATACTGCTCCCACCGGTCATTAGGTAATTAAAGATCGCGGCCCAAAGGGTGAATTGTCTTATGGGGTTTTAAAACCGGAAACAAAGTTTTTATGTGTTCCGGGTTTTTAAACATTCCCCTAACCAACTTTTTACTGGGTAAATTAGATTTAATATCCCATTGTCTCATGGTGGCGGTTTGATACCCATTGGCCAATTTTTGCGGGTCGGTGACCACTTTCCAATCAGGTGGCCCGACTTTGCTCGTTTTGCGGGCCCGGAATAAAAAAAGGCCAACCAAAGGGGTGTAATAAGGAGATCCGCATTACAAATTTGTTGGAGTCATTGCCAAATCTGCCCCCGCCAATTGGCAAATCCTTTTTGGACGTCAACAGACGCCAGGCCCTTTTCTCGGTGGTAATGCTGACGGTGGAACAAAGGGTTAAATCCCAAGGGGTTGCTTTTCCATAAAACGGCCTGGAAAAGAACGGACGAACGCTGAGGCTCAGCCACACCTGGGCGAGCTGGAGGTGGGCAGGTGAGAATGTCCGTTTAGGGTTGGTGTGGGAAGGTCCAACAGGGGAGGAAACTTGAGTTCTAAAAATGGGATTTGTCTTAAAATAACGAAAACAAAAAAAACTGGTTCCAAAACCAGAGTTTAGCAAAATTGGGCAGGTAAGTTTAAAATAATATAAACGTAATGTAAAATTGCATTATAAAACAAATATATTTAAATAATTTCTGAAATGTAAAAATAAAATGTAACTAAACTGACAAGAACTTTATTTATTCTTAAAACAAATGGCTAAACATTTTAAAGATTCAAAGGTCACCGCCGTATACCCATCATTATGCTGGATACGGATCCTTCTATCATAACCACAACGTTTGTTTAAGCCCTGCAATCAATTGTATCCTGAAGTTAAATCTACGAAATGAATATTTAGATGTTGGGTACCATACGACCCCTAAAATTTTGATCACAGATAATTATACATTTTTATTATTTAGCATAAAATTCTGAAAGGTAAATTAATGGTAATATTTTTGGCTTTTTTTTGAACCAATTTCCAATAAAACATTAGCCAAAAAGTAAAATCAAATTTTAAACAACACTTTTCGAAAACCTCTTAAATTAAGAAACTTACCTTTATTAACCTTAAAATTTTATTTTTGGTACCCCAAACCATTTTCCACTGTATTTTTATTTTCAAAAATATTGCATAATCAGGACAACGGATCTATAGCCAAAATTAGAAAGGGTAATTTTGATTTGTTTTATTATTAACATTCAAGTTTTGCAGCATAAATCTGATGTTTGTTCGCTTCATTACTCCATTCACTTAGGAGCAATACATAACATTCTTTCTTGTCATCGGGTTCCGACCACCAAATGTTAGATTGCATTAGCTAACGTCTGCCAAATAAAGGAACTCTGATGGGTAAAGAAAAGAATAAATTATCATTTTTTAAGACAAATTTTCCCAATTTAAATAAATATAATTTTACCGTTTTGAAAAAATTTCAACGTAGTTTATATTATTTTAAAGCAAGTGTATTATAATTGCATAAGATAAAACTTTTTAAAAAACAAAAAAAATTTGTATAAAAATAAATAACCTCACAGAACCACGTGGCCGTTTAATATCCGGTTTTGAGAGCCCCACCCGGGCACCCTATCGAAACCAGGCGTTAGCATAATTTGTGTGTTTATATTTGAATTTGGAGCTCAATTAAGTGAGCATGTTAAAGCGAGTATTCAGCTTTTTAAAATTATTTTGTTTTTCTTTTCACTGCCAAATTTTTAAAAGTTTTCTTATCAATCTAGATTTAACTGAGCTACAATTTTCCAAGTAAACCATTTGGTAACCAAGGTGAATTAAATTTATAGCGAGACTTCTTATATCAACCAATAAAAATCCGGAAACAAACATTTTACAACCCATCCGTCTCAGGGATTCCTTTAAATTTAAGGAACAACTGGGTAACCGGCTCTAAACGCCCTAACCAATCAGATATTAAATGACATACAGAAGAAATATACTTTTTATAATACAACGTTTCTCTGCCCATCATGGACAAATTTTATTTTATATCCTGGGGAATGCTTGTGTTTTTCGATAATTTTGCGTTAGAAAGTTTCCTAATATTTATCAAAATAATAAAAAAAATCGTCAATCAAAAGTGGAATTCTAGTTTATAATAAAAAATAAACAAAATAAACGAGAATAATATTTCCGTATTGTTAGTAAAATTTATCATCCTAAAATATAATGTAGTAAAGCGTAAACGACTTCTGCTACATGAATCACTTCAGTGAAAATCAAAGAAGCTAACATAAACAGCCAAATAGAAAGGTTTTTTTGCCCATGTTAAATATTTTTAAAAACTTTTTTACATTTTAGTAATTTTAGTAATTAAAAATCTTTCGTGGCACGGAATTTAACATCTTTTTTCTCCCGGCGTGAGATTTTCTATCTCTTTTTGATAAGTTAAATTATTTTGCTTTTATTAAAAATTGGTAAAGGAGAGGGTCTACTAGTATTCAATGACCATTACGATTCAATTCATGTTTTCTGTTTAAACACTAAGGATTTTTTCGCGAATAGCATTTTACCCTTTTATCTAGCAGGATAAGGCCAAAAGCCTTTGTATTTTGGAATAACCACTTATTCTTTAAGGGCTATTATTTCAATCCCTGGGGAAGAAAAGTCCATTATTCAAATACAAAACGTTATAACTGCCTTTTTATTAGGGCCCTTTAGGGTAGCTATTTTAAGAACATAAACTAGGCGGTTTAAATAAATGAGAAACTCTGTAAGTACGTGTGTACAAACATTAATTTATATTTAAAATTGTTTTTATCAAAGTAAGTTTAGAGCCTGGGTTTATCGTTTTTTATTTTCCGAAAGAAGATAACACTTGGATTAAGGTTTCCAAACCATGGAATTAAAATTTGTTTGAGGTTAAAATCTTTTCATTACGGTTTCCTAAAACGTCTGCTGTTTACCAGCTAATAACGTTTACTGGAAAGTTAAGAAAAGAAATTACCCAAATATAAAATTTACACCAGGTCAGTGCCATTCAAGAACTGTAGATATCAATTTAATAAATAAATTAAAAAAAGGCTGACTATTTGAAAGAATGTAAATAGGAAAAACTTTTGATAATAAGGTTAAACTTTTAGAAATATTAAAAACTAATTACTGATTGAGTTATTTGTCCGTGTATAGTGCAAAAAAGTATATCATCAACTCGAAGTTATGCAAGTAAAATTAATTCAAAGAAAGTTAGTAAAGTTATGCAAGAAAGTTTAATTTATTACAATTTGCAATATTTAATATTACAATCAAATTTTGTTTTATTCGTTTTTGTTTTATAAAGTGACTTGAAGCATTATAATCGTGTTTTATACCTTTTTAATGTGTCTTGTAATTTAATAAAAATATGATTTTGATTTGTGATTGGAATTTGGAAGAAGTTAACTTTTTTATTTCGAGTAGTAATTATACTGAATGTAAATTACATACTTTTCATATCAAATTAGAAAGTATACGAGAAAATCAGTAAATACTTGTTAAAAATTTTAAGACAAAATTTGATCGCATAAAAATTTAAAATTTTCAACTATAACAGATAATAAAGTGGGAATGCCAATTTTAAGTCTTTATTGAAACTAATTTCTCAAAACCTTAATCCAAAATCAACCATATCGAGAACGTGTAAATATCTAATATTTTATAAACTGTAATTATCTATAAAGAAAATATCTCAGGAATTATAGAAAGAACCCTTGGACCATTTTTTAAAAAGGAAATCAGGAATTTTCCATATTTTAATATTAAAGACAAAGCTTTTCTTTCGATTGGTAGTTTTTTAAGTGTGAATAAATCCTTACATAGATATAATGTAAGAACCCCTTTTTTCCATGTATTAGCATTGTTTGGTAAGATCACAACTAATTAATGTTAATTAGTTAAAATATTACTCCAAATTTTTTAAAATGGGAAATGACCGGGAACAGGGGGTTCATTATTTCCAAAATTCACTGCCTGAACTTTAATATTTTATGCCCAAATCAAAGAGGTTGTTTTTTCTTTTTAAAGCAATTAATAGAGGATTACAAATTTTAAAAGGTTTTGGTGGTCTGCTATTTAACATTTAATCTTAATTTTGTGGTTAAGGTGCTGTTTTGTGATTTGAAAATAGAACCTTCCGGATTGGGAACATAAGGTAGCTTTTAAATGGTAAATCTTAATATTAAAATAAAGGTTTTAAGTTCTTTTATAAAAATAATTCTTTTTTTAAAAAAAGGAATGGTAAAAGGTAAGGCAAAGGATTTTTAAAATTGTAATGGTTAAATTTGAAGCCAAAGGTTTTAAAAATTAAGTCGGTGGCAATTTCATTTTTGCCCAATTCACAGAAAAGGCCTTGGATGGCCTATTCAAATTTTAAGTATAAAATTTTCCTTTTGGATGGATTTGTGAATATGCGTAAAAAGACAACACAAAAACGCTTTTGAACACTTACTTTTGGCCCAAGGCTTAGTGGATTACAAATTTTATAATTTTGAAACTTTAACCCAATTTAATTAAACCTGCCCAAGAAAAAGAAAATGGGCGTGTTTGAAAACCCGGAGGTCCGTGGGTTTCCCGAATCCTGCGGGGACCCAACAAATTTTTCATTGTTTGTTTCCAATTGGTTAGGGCAAATTTGGGATCACCCAATTTCGAAGGTAAGATGTTCCATGCGTCGGATAAAGGTAAAAAAGTCCCAACCCACCAACCCGCATTTGGACCCGGCGTGGTGGAATACGGTCCAAAAACCGCCTAATGGATAGGGGTTTAGGGAGGCCTATGTCAGATGGACTAATCATTGATGATAATGGTGATGATTTGAACATATTTAATTATCCAAAATAATCAAACTGGGGGAAGTTATGGGAAATTAAAAAACATAAACGGCCCACAAGATAAAAAGAACGGTTCATAATTTTTATTAAGAAGGAAAAGGATGGTTTAAAAGGGAAAGAAAGTTATTTTAAATTTTTTCCCAAGCTTAATTATATCAAGAAAATGTTTAAAATGTATTAAAAATTGTAGAAAACTTAAACCAAAGACAGAAATAATGCAATGATCTCAAAGTTTCCTTGGCCCATTTAAAAAAAAAACACTTCAAAAACTGTTATTTCGAAGCTATCCGGGAGGTTGGGGAAAAAGATTAATGATAATGATGATTTAAAATTGTCAAAATAAAACAAAAATTCAAATTGTACAGTGGTAAAATAAAAAACGATAACCAATATATACTAAATAACATTAATTTTGGTGACCACTTTGTTGCTTTTGGTTAGTTTCTGGCCTACAAAATATGTTAATATTTTTGTAATTTATTTTTAAAATTTAACGTTAAAAGACCTTCCTTTAAATATGTATTTACAAAACGATTTAAAAATTTTGCCATGATATTAAAACAAATTTTGGAAGCATGCTTTTAAAAAAATTGACAATTACTTATGACATTTGTATTTCATTCAGAATAAAATTAAATGATAACAATAACAAAACATCATTGTATATTTTGCGGACAGTGCCCAATTCGATTACAGTTATTTCCAAAAATGTTGAATGTTAATTTAAATAACTCTCTGTTAAATTAAAAAAATATGTAGAACTCAGACTCCATAATTATATATAATAAATACCCTTTTTTCATATAAAATGCGTTTGTCATCAATTCATTAATCTTAAATAATCAATTTAATTATAATTTTTACCTTACATTTCATGGGAATTTTAAGCAAACAAAACAACATTTCATTTAAACTCCGTATTCAAACATTGGTCTTTTCCGCCTCCAAGAAATTTACTCGATTTTCTCATTAAGTCCCTAAAGAAAACCCGGATTAGTTTGTCAACTTCGGTAGTGAATTTTAAGAACCTTACATCAAACCACTTTGATATTGGAAACTTTTTGCAACTTTTCTTAGAGTCGGAAATTAAATTGATACGTATCGGAAAATTTTAAAGGCTAATTGTCAAGTGATGGTGCGTCTTTTGATGGAGTTTAGTACTCAGAATAAATACCTTACATATTTCTTTTATTTTCAAGAACGCTTTTTTGACCGTTACAATTTATCAACTATAATAACAAATTTTAACTTACGACGTCTTTCTTTTTAATAACGAAACCATGATTAGTTTTAAAGTCGTAGTAGCTATAATTACCATTCTATCATAATAAGATTTTTCAAAAAATGTTATTGATAATAATTAGTTATTAAGCATAATATTTTTTCTTTTATAAAATATTTATATGCGAATTTTTTACTTATAGATAAACATGTTTTTAAAGGAGGGAATTAATTTTGTACCATTTTTTAATGATCCTTAAAGAAAAGGTTAATTTGTTCGAATGTTCCGTTATCCAACAGATTGTTTTTCCTGGAATTATATTGAAATGGTCTTTTTTAATCAAATTAATGGAGCAGGTTGGGTTGCATTTATAAGTTTTTGGAGCCATATTAAATTTCGATAATGACTTTTGAAATATTCTTAAAAACAATTCAGTTTGTTAATATAGATAAAATACAATAAAGTCAAAAATTATTATAAATATCGAATACATAAATAAAATGTAAACAGATCATAGGTTAAATGAATAGCATTTCACTATCTGTTTGGGTTTCTATAAATGACCTTGAATGGGTTATGGTTTCCCAACCCAAAGGGCATTTTTGATGGGAACACAATGGTTGTTATACTCCCTGTTCAGTGATTTGATCTATTCAAACCTATGATGAAATAACTTTATGTTTCGTATAAAGGACGTGAACAAATTAGCTAGTAAAGGCTAGTAACACAAAATAACACACACACATATATTATATATTAATAAATAAACAAGCAAGGAAATTATTATCATATAAAGTATTTAAGATTAAGGAAAACATAAAACAAATCAAAAAAAGTTTTGAAAGGTAGGAATCATCCGTTTATGCTGGTTTTTGGATAAAGTATTTTAATTTGTAATGTATTAAATTAACCTTTAAAATATTTATTTGTTCCCCCCGGAAACAACCAAATTACTTTAAAACGCCGTTTTAATAAAGATGTTAAAGTCTTTATTAAACTTTAATCAGAGGAGAAAATATCGAATTTATAAACACGATTAGTAGAGGGCTTGCGGGAACCCAAAAGGGAGGACAGGGTTTCCTATGGAACTTTTAATTTAATTCAAACCCCAAGGTTTTACTAAAACTCAACCGGGTCCCAAAACTTGAGGTTAAAGGTTTGTATCCTGCGAATAATTTTTCTTTTTCCTGGATAATAGAAGAAAAATGGCAGATCGTCTAAAAGGTAATAAGATAGCCCATGTTCCTCCCCATATTGGTCCTGGTCGTTAAGCCCGTTTTTGATAATTGAACAGTAATTGAATTATTTTTCACTTCAGTTTCCCTAATCTTACCAACATATATTTTATATGCATGAATAAATAAATACAAGGAACAAGAAGAAACTGTACACACATGAAAACAAATGGATCGTGAAACATTTTCATGAAAAGAAATAAGTAAAACTATTTTATAAAAGTAAGGTGTATTAAAACAAATTAATTGGTGAAATTTTGGAAAGAACGAATTCTCCTCCAAAGCATTGGCTTCAAAACATTACTTTATTGTAGTTAGAAGGTCACCATGTATTTTTTGGATGAATCAGACGTCCATAACTTCCGGTCCATAATTCAAAGTCCCTCGACCTAAACAAACATTTAGGAAGATTTTAAAACCAAAACCCTTTTGGCACTTATGAAATTTCGACTACCCGGTATTAGAAACAGCAATTTATCTTTTAACCGACTGAGGAAATATTGTTTAATTGAAATAATAGTTCTCATACCCACTTAAACCCATCACTTTTTACCTACAATTGCATGTTTCTGTTTTTCCCGGGGTGGTTCTTTAATCCTTCTGGACTTTTGTTTCCCTTCTAAATTAAAAACGTTATTGTTTTTTCTTTTTTGCCCATTTTTTAAATTATTACGGTCAGTATATTCGCTCTAATATAATTTATAATTGTGAGCAAAACAAAATTTTACATTGATGGCTGTGGATAAGCTCGACGCATTTCAACGTAAATGTGCATTATTTTTAAACAACGTTATACTGGATTCATCGTTCCCTGGCCCCTTTTATATACTCCATTGTCAACTAAAAAAAATAAAAGCGGGATTTGTGTTTCAACTCCGATTGTGGTGGTTATTCAAAAGGTTGGAAAGCCAATTCCATTTTGACATTAATTTTTCTCTGACTTTTTTGATATTAAAAAATAAGTTGGTTTACTTTTTGTTTTGTATTTAAAATTATCCTTTAAAATGAATGGATGAATTTGTTTAAAAAATTTCTTTAAAATTTTGTTTTGGTTACGATTTTCCTGATAAAATTACCACAGACTTTAATAATTTTAAAGTTTCCTTGGAAATTTTTTAAAAGTTTGTCGAAGTGAAAATTAAATTTTTTTGAATGCTAAGCTGAAAAAATATAATAGTTTATACAAATCTACTAAATTCTAATAAATTAATAAACGTATTTAAACGTAAGATTTTTTTTTATACTAGCATTTTCCTTTAAGAAAAAAAGGAAAAAATAATATTAACTGATTTTTATTGCTCTTCGATGAACAACTTGATAAAACATTTTAATTTGAAAAGGTTTCTATGTTAAAAAGTTTTTATGATTTTAAATTGAGGGGAATTTTTTATAAACAAAATTAATATTTTTCCTAAAGAATTCATTGGAAATCTTGATCCAAGGTTATATTTCATTGCCAAAAAAAATTTAAAAGGAGTTTTTAAAAATGACTGCCTCGTTCAGGGAATGCATTTTAAATTTCAGAAAAACTCCACCGGAAATTTGCGGTTTATTTTATAAACCAGTATTTAAATTGTATTTATTATATAATAACCAATCCATTTTTTTATTAAAAAAATTAAGATATTTTGTATCAAGTAAAATTTAACCTTTAAATAAATATCGACGTGTTTTAAACAAGGCCCATCTTTATACCTTTTTTGTTTTTGGTTTAATTTAAATTGGTTCATCAGTTTCCAATGTTTTAATTTTTCTTTTGCTTGTTTTGTTTTATTTCCAATTTTCAAACGTAAAAAACAAAAATGGAATAAAAACGAAAAAAAAAACAATCAAAAGAAGAAACAAAATAAACGATTTTCATGGCATTAGGGAAAGGATACATTTCATTTATATGCGGGGATGCCGTAAATGAAACATAAGCCAAAAATGAAAACCCAAAAATTTGAGTTAAATGTGATTGAATTTGGGTTTATCCTAACTTCATTATTAAAGAATTTTTTATTTAAGAATTTATTGTATTAAAAATAAGATTTATGGGGCGAAAATGGATTTGCATATGGATTAAATGGACTGGAAGAGTTTATTAATCCCGTGAGTTCCATTAACTTTAAATTTGTGAACAGCAATAATTTATGTTTGGAAAACGAGTATAGAGAAAAGGAAAAAAAATTTGTTTGGAAATTTTTAATTTTATTCACCAAAATTATTTTTCCAAAACAAATAACAAAAGGTTACTTTTGGCTTATATCCTCGTCCAAGCCCTGTGTCAGTTATCTTAAAAGATTAAATTTTATAATTCAAAAGGTAAATTAATAGAATTTTTTTGATAGCTTAAGTTTTACTGTGACTAACAAATGACTAAATTAGCCGAATTTAACCTTTTATTTAAACTTTTTGTTTTATAAAACAGTTAACACTGTGGTTCCCAGAAAAAGATACGCGCTTGGTAGACAATATATAGCAAAGACACACTTACTTATACATTGTAAAACTTTGTTGACTTTGTCTATTTTTCCAATGAAACGGGTTCTCAATCCAGAGCGTCTGTTATTTTTATATGAATATAACCTCGATGCCCTAGTGCTCTCATTTTAATCAGTCGTTTTTCCACTTCATAGACAATAACTGTCATATGGTTTCATTCTTTAAAATAATTTTGTCATATAAAGTTTGATAGATATTCAAAAATAAAAAAATTGGGAGCCGTCAAATGACAATCTTGGGATTAATTTCCCAAATTTTTGGGCTAGACCGGACTATAATTAGGATTATAATTTAACAAACAGCTCTATTTTATCCATCAACAAAACATTGTAGTAAATTGAACTTAAACCTAATCGTTAAAGGTCAGTCATAGTTACATTTACCGGGGAATCCAAACAAAAAAAAAATATTTACTTTAAAAGAATTAACATCGACATTTACTGGATTCTACCACTTAATTAACTTTAAATAACTTTTTATTGTTTATGAATTTATACATTATTAAATTAAATTATTGGGATTTATCGCGTTTAATTTTAAACCATTTAACCTTTCCACGCCTGGCACCGGGTGCGGATGTAATGGTTCTTTTCCTTGGTGTAAACGGGGTTTTAAGGATCTTAATTTTTATGGAATTATTTTTTCAACCCGACCTTAGCAAAAAAACTGATTTTTTGCCTTTGGCCAGCTTGGAAGCGGGTTTTAAATTTTAATTTATTAATTATGGATCCCAAGCTTGAGTAGAAAACCATCTTCTCTATTGAAATTTGGATGTTTTTTATCTCAATAGCCTCACGGATCATCCTTGGTAGGAATCGGTGTTCTTTAGCGAGATTTGTGGTCGATCAAATCTGATGTAATGGTTTTGGGTGATTTAAGGTATGGTCACCTGCCGACTTGTTGGAGTCTTCTATGTTTAATATCCGGCTATATGTTCCTTCCTGGTTCTTTACGCTTCGTTTGTCAATATAAAGTTACAGTCACAATCTAACTGACCTCCTGGAGCTTGTAGAGAATATTGCACTTGACAGGTGGTAGGATTGACTCAATCTTCTTCAGCGGCTTGAAACAGTTTTGCCATTGCAAGCCCGCCACAAAATGCTAGCAATCTTGTCAGTTACGCCTCTCTACAAAAGAGTGGAACAGCAGTACTCGCTCCACTGTGGCTGCTCCTTCCACTCCAGTCCTGCTGACCTGCCGTGGTCATGCAGCGAGCTTGATGATCTCGCAGTCCTGACTTACATGGTTAGCTCAATATGAGGTGTTACAATCATGCTACGATCCCATCGTGCTCTCACTAAACAAGATTTGCTGACAGCTAGCTTGGGATGGATGGTGGTGTGAATTGCCATTTAAATATTTTTTGGATGGGTTTGGTTCCTATACACAGTATGATGGCTCAAAGTGTTATCAGGTTGCGAATGAAGTTCAAAACATCAAGAAAACTAAATTATTTTTCTAACTCCACTAGTAAACTGTATTTTTGAATTTTGGAGTTAAGGTGGTTTAAAATGCATTTATTTTATCATATGGTAAGATGGTAAATGTATCATCCATAGCGACTTATAAAATCTTGGATGAATGGAGAGTGAGTAGGGCCTTCTCCTCAAAAGTCTTCCATAAAAATGTCAAGCAACAATAGGAGACACCGGGCAACCCATCGCTACACCATCCATCTGCATGTAGAACTCATCTTTCCACAATAAATAGCCAGATGTTAGGCAATGTTTTAGTAAAAATGCATATTCTATTGAGATGTTATTTTCCTCTAACTTTCTTGTTACAATATTGATGCAATCTTCTATGGGTATAGATGTAAACAAAGATTGAACATCAAAACTAACCATAGTTTCATTGTCAGCAAGAAGAAGATTACCTATAGAAGATTGCATCTACTCACTGCTCCCATTCATCCAAGATTTTATAAGCGCTTATGTGGATGATACATTTACCATCTTACCATATGATAAAATAAATGCATTTTTAACCACTTAACTCCATAAATTCAAAAATACAGTTTACTATGGAGTTAGAAAATAATAATTCTTAGCTTTTCTTTGATGTTTTAATTATTGCAATCCTGATAACACCTTGAGCCATACTGTGTATAGGAAACCAACCCATACAAATAAATATTTAAATGGCAATTCACACCACCATCCATCCCAGTTAGCTACCAGTGGGCAAATCTTTTGTTTCAGAGAGCACGAGGGATCTGTGATGATGAACACCTGGCGGCTGAGCTACACCATGTTAAGGCAGTCAAGAGATCAACAAGCTCGCTGTCCACGGCAGCGTCACCAGTGACCGAGTGAAGGCAGCCACAGTGAGCGAGTACCTGCTGTTCTACCTTTGGAGGCGAACTGACAAGATTGGCTACATTTGTGGCGGGCTTCAATCAAAAACTTATTTCAAGCCGCTGAAGAATTGGTCAATCCCTACACCTGTCAAGTGCAATATTCCTCACAAGACCCAGGAGTGTACAAGCTAATTGTGACTGTACTTCTCTTATATTGGACAAACGAAGGTAGCAATAAGAACCCGCGTGAAGGAACATATAGCTGACATTAAACTATAGAAGACCCAACAAGTCGGCAGTGTGTGACCATACACTAAATCACCCAAACCATTACATCAGATTTGATCGACCACAAATCTCGCTAAAGAACACCGATTCCTACCAAGGATGATCCGTGAGGCTATTGAGATTAAAAACATCCAAATTTCAATAGAAGAAGATTGGGTTCTACCACCGCTTTGGGATCCCATAATTAATAAATTAAAATTTAAACCCAAGCACTAATACCACTGCCGGCTGTACAGATAAAATCAGTTTATTTTGCATAGGTCGGAGTACAGATTAAAATAATTCATAAAATTAAGATCTAGAAACCCGCTCAGCACTGGCAAGAAAGACGCATGATATCTCAGTCTACCCTGACACGGCCGCTGGAAAGTGTTCGAAACGTCGGGAATTTAAAATGTAAAATAAACGCGATAAAACCGTAAAGCAATTTTATTTAATAATGTTAATATAACAATGATACTTAATGGTTACATGTTAGCGATATAAAAGAATTTGATGATCGATTCACGACAAGCAGAACATGGACTTAGTTATAAAGAAGAAAACTAAGCAATGTAATATAACGTTTAAAAATGTTTTTCCAATACGACGTGAGGGAAATATCGAAAGCGGTGCGTAAGTAGGCCGTTAATCCTACCCATATTGAAATATCTGCGACAGTGTTTACGAGGGATGGATGATCCGTTTTTATTGAAACATCGTCTTGCATGGCATATTGGCAGAAACGGAGACGCCAAGGGAGCAATTTATTTTATGGTGTATCCCCGTACTATTTATATTGTATTATATATATTATATTATTACAACGACTTAGTTCTTATGGCCACAATTAAATAAAAATTATCTGCGTAATGAATTTGTTTTTGATTTGTACATAGATTGATTTTCCTTTCGGAGAGAAGGCAGAGAAAAAGACAGGAGAGAGTAGAAAACTTCTTATAAGTAAGTGTTCTTTCAAAACACGTACCTCCATACGCAGTTACAGAGCGGCAGGTTTTGTCCTAGACATGCGAGATGGGCTCTATCCTAATGGGAAAAATGTCACACTTCACGTAAAAGGCATACGCAAAATCTGAGAAGCTAGATGTATGATAATTTTTATCTAAGTTAGGGATTCGAACTATGCTCGGCCCACCAGTTTCATACGTATTGTTTTAGTATGCCTGACTCGGTTGTGGTATATTCTTGTATTAACAACTATAAAACTATAAAATCACAATTGAACAGCTCCGATTAGTCAGATTTCTGTATATTTACAGGCGATAAGTCCGCAAAACATTCAATAACCAAGTATTTCAAGTTTCAAGATACTTTGATGCTTGAGTCTTAGACCGTAGATACTAATTTCAATTTATGAAAAATTAACAAGAGTTTTTCATAAAATTTATAAAACCAAAAAAATAGACGTCTTGTTACGGTTGGAAGCAAAAGGCACAAGAAAACACAATTTCAAAATTAAAAACTATTCTTGGCCTCCATGAAGAAAGGTATTCATAGGCATTTGCCCAATTACAATATAGTAATGAATCCAATTACTATTATACATAGTATTACAAAACAACGGGGTCAAAAGCGTATGGTTAATTTAATTTAATTTGATAATAATATTTCTTAAAACAAAATAATCATAAAAAACCCTCAGCAAATATTTGTTTTAACACAAAAAGGGTGGTTGTTTAAAAAGATATAATAAAATTCAAATTATAATAGAAAAGCGTAATAAGGAATAAATTTTAACTATATTGTCATAAGGCTAAATAACCAAAGTAGTATATTTAATATTAATATATTGTACATTGAAACAACCTCTAACCTGTATGTAATATTTTTTTTTTTTTTTATATGGCATACAGGCAGGCAGACGAGCAGTCAGGCCACCTGATGGGAAGTGGTCACCGACACCCATAGACGTTGACAATACCAGTGGTATCGCCGACGCGCCTTACCGTAGACATAGGTGTTAAGTCTTGTTTACTCAGTAAATCATGCTGCAATAGGTGCCCTTCAAACCGGAACGCATCAGTGTTTTCACACCACTGCCCATGGCAGAAATAGGCACCACGGTGGTACCCACCCAGACGGTCTCCTGTAAACAGGGGACCTACCACCGGTATAATATTATCAAATGAGATAAAGGAAGTACAAGATTAAGATTGAGGGTTTTAAGGGTATCAAAGGTAACCATGTTTGTGATTGGCAATATTACTCAATATCAACGTAATGCCAACATTTTAGATAGCTAACTCACGGTTATTAATTTAATAATTGTTACTCAAAACCAAATTCTCATCATTATGTTAAAATATTTTTTTGTGCAAATATTTACACAGATGCAAAGTTCAGACAAGTCGTATTTTCTAATTAGTAATTTAATAATTAAGACAAATCAGGTGTTTTATCGCAATGAAACAATCCTAATTAATTCTTTGGATTTAAATAAAATAAAAGATTATAATTCCAGCTTTGGCTTCCCTTTTAATTAACAACCAATCTCCGTTTGAGTTACATCACACAGAACAGATTAACTATAATCTGATCTCTCTTTATACTATAAACCTATACCTTGTGTTTTTAGTTAAACCATTAAAAGCATTCATTATTGAGTTATTAATTAAAAAATTTTTATAGCGTAACGCTAAGTTACATTAGTATGTGGTAAGGTTTTCTAAAGGTGTTTCATTTAATAACTAAGGCACATATAAAAATTATTGGAATCTATTTATTATTGGATAAAGTTTTATATTTTAACATGTGATTTTTATTATTAACTTTGACATTGAATATAATTTGAATTACTAAATAAATGACTTCAGAAACTTTATATCTTAACAATATTAGAAAAGTAATTATTTTATACGAACAGGGTTTAATAAATTTGGCTAGATAAATTTTAAAATCCAAAACGGAAGAACCTTATAAATGTTTTGACATTAATTGTGTGTACCCAATTTTAATAGAAAAGTATTGAATAAAACAAGGTGTAAGCATAGCTTACTTTAAATCGAATACCTTAGTTGTGGTTAATGCAACTTTTGTTAACTGGTGTTCTGTTATTCATGTAAAATTATTTTGTAGTTGCAAATTCCTTATCTTAGTATTTTTTTAAATTTATTAATTGTACTAAAAACAGTAAAAAAAAAACATGCATAGAACTTAAATACAAAAAAAACAAATAATTATTGTAAACCCAGCCTCTTTGGTCACAAATTAAAAAAATCTAATTGTTTTAAATGTTCTGTGATGATCAATCAAATAAACAACTCTATGCATGGCTATTGTTAAAGAAATTATTTTCAAAAATACTAGATATTTTTGAAAATATTCACCAAGATTAATAAAATAATTTGTGACTGTACTGAACGCCAGCAATTACCAGCGCAAATTTTTTATTTTAAGTTATAGTAGTTTTTAGGTAGGTAAAAACATGGAGGCGCTAAAAATAATTTATTTTTAAAGAGGGCAGTAGACAAGATAAGTTTGAGAATCCCTCTCCCGTTTATTACTCTTCCACTCAAAATATACCAGAGAAATTGTAATGAAACTTAGCTTGTGTATAAATTAGCTTGTGTGTCAGAATATCTTATAGGTCATAATAAATAGGATATGGTGTAGTTTTTTCAATAAAAAGTTTAAGAAAGCATAATACAAAACCCAAAAACCTTTAAGCTTATTAATATATAATGTCATTACCTTCATCATCATATCAGTTTAGAAAAGTCTACTGAATGTCTGCACTACGCACTCTATTACACGGAAAAATTTAGAACATAGCCGTTCCATAGATGCTCTGAGCCGCTGAGCGACTTCGAGATTTCTCATACGGCCAAAGTGAGGGACATCGTCTGAGTGCCATAAGCTATCACTGGCAACATACGAGGTAGTAGACCTTTGTTTTTAGATATTGAGGGATATCGATCGAGAGGATACGTCTAAGCTCCCGAAAGCTGCCCATTCGAGTTGGGTTCATCGATTGACCTCTGCGTCGAAGTTAGACTTACTTTTTTTTGTCTTGGAAAAATCCAGAATACGGATTCCCCGCCGCCAGAGTGAGGGGGCAGCAGGAATATGTGGGGCTTCCCAGTAAGATGGAGCGGCGGTATACCGACTAAAAAACTTTTTTTATTCTTTTTGGCTTCTGTGGTCTGTGGTGGAAAGCTAATTTTTCATTGATCTCGATTTATTTTTTCTTCGTTGTACTATTTTCTTCTTTTCAGTAATAAAGCTATGCAATCTGATAGTATTTTGTGTTGTCTATATGACTCTCTTCCGTTTTCTTCAGATTAATGCAAGCTTTTTTTAAGCAAGATAAGTTTGTATTTATGTATGTTTCAAGTTGTAAGACGGTTAGGGTAACATTGAAGTAAAATTTTTGTTATAACTTACTACTTCGTCTTCGATTTTTGGTTAATGTTTGGATATTTTAAATGATGATCTTATTAATCGGTGGACTGATGGATAGTTTAAATTCAGGACTTTAAAGTTTTTGAATAGTTTTGGAGTTTTTGTTTAGTTTTCAAAGTTTCACAAGTCTTTGCCCGCTATTGTTTCTTGCACCGTCTCCGTGTCGTTGCACTGTCAAATATTCAACTCTTTTAGGAGCACCTACCTCCGCGTTAAAGTCGCTCATTGGTATAATGTTCTTATATGTTATTTCCATAGCTTTGTCGATAGTCTTATAAATTCCTCTATTTCTTCTTCATTTGCGGATTTGGTGGGTGCGTATACCTGTATAATGGATAGCTTTAATAGTTTTAAGATTAGCATTTCCACGCGTTCGTAAAGGCCGATGAAGCTTTCTATATTGTTTTCTATAGACTTTTTGATAATGAAGCCTACTCCAAATTTACTTGGTGTACTTTCTATATAGCAGAATATTAAGTTATCGTATTCCTCTATTTTATTACCAAGTCCTTTGATTTCTGAAATACCGATTACGTCGTAGTTTATTTTCTTCGTTGCTTCATTTAGCTCTAGCATGTGTTCGTGTTAAGATAGGGTCCTGACATTGTAAGCTGCGATTCTTAATTGGGTTGTGTATTTGCTCTGTCTGTTTACCCTCTGTGAGGTTTTTTTGGAGGGTTTTGGTCGTAATTTTCCACGGTGACCAGCCGGGTTGGAAAATGTTTTCTGTTGTTTGCTTTCTGTTGCTTGTTTAATGTGTTCGTGTAGGAGTTGGAGGAGGGTGTTAATTGCTATACGTTGTCTGCTTTGGCATCTTTTTCGGTTTGATTGCTGCATTGTTATTTTTGTTTACCAAGTAGTTAAGTATGCTCGGCTTTATGATTCCATCAGATAAGCTGTATGACCTGGGTACCGTTTTTGGTTGCTGCGTTCGGTTCTTTTTTTGAGGTTCTGTTTTGGTATGGTGTTTTGACCGTTTTGCGATTAATGTGTTTTCTGGTGATATTGGAAGTGCTCTTATTCGTATTCCTATTCTTATTCGTATTCTTAGCTTTGAAAAGATAAAAATAATTGGACATAAAAGAAACAAACGATTACTATATCTTAAATAAAAAGCGTATTAAAATAAAGGGAATAAATAAATTTGTCTTATTATATTAAATAGTAATTACTTTTTTTATGCTTCCGAATGCAATTAAGTGCTAATTGACCTTATCAATTATACAATTCCAACTATTAACCTAAAATAAAAAAAGGGAATTGTGTTAATTTATATGAATATTAAAACTTTTAATGAAATTTTTGTGACAGAAAATATAATTTTTCTAAAATTTTATTAATGTCTACGTTTTTCTTGAGTGTTGTTTTACCTTAATTGTACATTAGAGGGTTCAATAGGTCACCGGTGGTTTGACCACCAATAAAAATTCCACGGACTACCGTCGCTGCTCGTTAACCACAACGTTTGTTTAAGCCCTACGATTAATTGGATCCCGTCCTGATATTCACAAAATAAATGCAGTAGAAGTATATCTGATGATGGTCTTATTTTTAATAGTACTGACTTCTAAACAATATATATATATATACCAAACAGTATATTTATTTAATAAGTTTCAATTACCGATTGCTTTAGTTGGGTGGATAAAATGTAATGTTTATTAATATTTGAGTAAAAAGAAAAACTACGTTATCGAAGAAATTTCGTCCAAAGTCACAACAAAAGGAACGAGGTGGTGTCGAACAAAAAGAATCAAAAATTACAGATATTTTGCATTTAAGTTTTAACGTAATGATTGGTTTGTAGTCGAGAAAGAAGCTGACATGTAAAAAGTTTTTTTAAAACCGCATCCGTGGCCTAGCGGTATTGGAACCTACTTTAAAAACAAGAGGTTGTGGGTTCGAATCCCGCGGGGAAACAACTTTGTATTTAGGTAAATATGGGTCGATCACCCAATTGTCTGAAAAGTAAGATGATCCATGCGTCGGATGGGCATGTAAAAAGTAGGTCTACCCACCAATCCTAACACCCCCGTACGAAGAGGACGTGCATTAGGGGAGGCCTATGTCCAACTGTGAACTAACACGGGTTAATCATGGTGATAATGATAAAACGTGACTTTTATTTTTAGATCAGTTGTAAGTATTTATATTATTTATTGTACGTAATACTTATATAACAAGTTGCTAAGTGCGTTAATTTTGTTTGATTATTATGTTCTTAATCTAATTTATGTGCAGAATTAACTCTAGACGCACAGCTAACACGATTTCTCAGGTCATCATGGAAACCACGGATAAAAACTTCCTGGATAAAGAGAACCTTTTTTGTTTTTATTTACCTTTTTTGTTTTTCGTTTTTATTTATTTGTAATAGCATTGTGGTCTGATCTTAAACAACAAACTATTTATCGAATGTGCTTTCGACAGATACGTGGGGCATTTTGTTGTATTTACGGCTACCCTAAGACATTACAAAACCGATTTACGTATCTTCAGTGCTCTTTAGATATATTTATTGCACGAAACGGTCCTTACTGACAAAATCTCCATATCTACAGATGTAACTACTGAACGATCACGTGAACAGTAAATAATCATTTTACGCAATGTATAAGCCGCGGTTACCGCCACTACATTTTGAATCTTTAAAAACTTTTAAGATATTAATTTAATCAAAATGTCATGTATAGCACGTTAGATGAACATGGATTAGATTTCTTTTGAAGTCATTAATATTTATATAAAATTACTTTTTATTACCCTGCATCAGGTTTGAATATGCGTAATTGAAATTTTTGACAACGTTTAACATTAAAATGGCTATTGTGGGTAATTTTTATAACATAAATATTTGTCCTTGTGGACTTCACTGTGGACCATTTAAAGATGTACATTATAAGTAAGTAATTTATTTTTTCGTTATTGGCAGCGCTTGCAATTTAATCGCACAAGGTTGTGATCTTAATTTTACTATTTATCACAAAATTATAAAAAATAGGACCAAATGCCTAATACTCACTTGAGAAAAGAATAAATTAAATCGGACCTCACAGGGCGACATATTTAAAAAACATACAATTGGAACTGAATACCGCCTTCTTTTGAAAAGTCGATCAAATACAACACACATAGTGATAGCAATTTTCGTACTTTTTATTTTAACTTAACCATTTTAAGGTTTTACAGTTTATTAACTCAGTATTGGCACAGGCTTGAGTGCCATTTAAACTGAAACACATAAATATTTCCATTGTCCTAAATTTCGACAAAAATATCGGCACTACGATGATACACTAGTTGTTATTAAGAGCCCTAAATACACGGATTATTTAAAATTGTATCTTACATGCACACTTACAAGAAAACATCGTCTACGGTAAAGAATAATAAGACCTAAAAATTACAGTCTTAGAATTAATTCGATTGCATTACGACAGCATGAAAATATGACTATTTAATGTCACCAATTAGTTAACATCCATGTAGTACTGTAATTAATGCATCAATTAATAACTTGCAGAGTAATAAATTTCAGTGGTTCAATAGTGTTTAAGCAATTTAGCAGGATTGGTTATTCATAAAATATTAGAATACGAGAATGCATTGTATATTACTACGAAGTGTAAACCAAAGCCCAATCGCTGTCTATCCGTACCTACGTATGCTTTAAAACCACGCAACTGGTTTATATGCTATAAATAAAATCTGCCAAATGTTTTAAAGCTTATTTATATTTAGAATTTTGGTGAACTTTCAATCTTCGTGCATGAGCAAAAGACATTGACATCTATTCTCCGCCGTAATGAGTTAATACGCTAAGTCTATTTAATCATCATCATCATCACCAGCCTGTGATAGTCCACTGCTGGACATAGGCCTCCCGTGATACGCCCCTATCCATTAGGGGGTTTTGGACCGTATCCCACCACGCTGGTCTAATGTGGGTTGGTGGGTGGACCGACTTTTTACATACCCATCCGACGCATCATCTTACTTTTCAGACAATTGGATGATCGGCCCAACTAGGAAACAACAATAAAAATTTGTTGAGTCCCGCAGGACTCGAACCCATGACCTCTGTTTTCTAAATCATACGCCCATACCACTAGACTACGGAGGCAGTTGTAAGTCTATTTAGATCGTTAAATTATTTAAGTTTTCATTAAAAGTCAGTTATCAGCGCTATATTTATGACCGTAGTTTGCTAAAGCTTACACTAGAGAAATAGTGTTTGCTAGACCTTGAATCTACCATTACGGTTTAATTTATGTTTTCTGTTTAAACACTCAGCATTTGTCAAATATACACATTTACACAATTTCTTAAGTATGAGATAACGGCCATCAAAAGCAGTGTAGAATAAATTAGTATTTTCTTACCGATGGCCATACGAAACGGTACAATCTGTTCTTCTCGTTAGTCTTTAGATGTAGCTATATTTTAACAACATAGACATTACATTTTGCATTGGTTGGAGAGTACAGAATAAAAATAATTAATTACAATTTAGAGCTGGAAACCCCGCTTCAGCACTTGCAACAAGACGCATGACATCTCAGTCTACCCCGTGACCACGGCCGCTGGAAAGTGTTCGAAACGTCGGGAATTTAAAATGTAAAAATAAACGCGATAAAATCCGTAAAGTCATTTTATTTAATAACATAGAAAGGATTAGTAAAATAAATGCGAAAATCTGTATGTACGTGATATTTGTTATGTATAGTGTTTTTCATTTATTTACTGTATGCTCAGTGTAAATAGATAAATATAACACTAATATATCTTTTTCTTCCTTACACGATGAATTGTAATATTTATAGCCAAAAATAGACTATGGATATTTCCATTATTTACGTGACTACTAAACATATCAAATTCATTGCCAGAGTATCAATAAACAATAATCAATTTTTTATTTATTAAGTTTATTCTTTACATTTATTCCCGAAGTTTTGAACTGTTTCCAGGGTACATTAAAATGGGATATGTCTGTATTTTTCCACTTGCGTAGGTCCCAATAATTTCAAAAATTAGGTCCATAATAGAAATTATGAGATAACATGACAAAATAAATACTGTTCACAAAAACGCATTTATTTCTTTTTTTTCACCTTCAACCAAATGTGGCACCTAAACAAAAAAATGGGTGCGTGTACTTATGTAGCGTGTGAGAAGTTATACTTCTTTGGCATCATTAAAAAATAGTTTTTAATTGCATGCAAATAATTAATTACAATAAAATAATAGAAGGATTGGAAAAGGATAATCAACAAAGTTCAATTTAAATTTGAAAAATTTAATAAATAAATATTTATTTTCTTACATTAAGTCTAACATAAATTGTCTTATTATTCGAATTGTATTTTTAATTAAATGATGTCCACTTCCATAGTATCTTCCCGTAATGTCTGAATCGAACTTCTGTTATCATTTTATCAAAATTTTCATTAAATTTATTTAGTCATTTTTATAAATATTTATTATTTATTCAATTTAATAGCAAATATTAAAAATTAATATTATAATTTGATGTTCAATTTTAATTTTTTTCACAAACCTTTTATTAAATTTATTTCTTTATTTTGTGAATATTAAATAACCAATAATAAGTATTTAACATTAATAATTTAATAATATTTAGTGTTAATTATATTAAATAAAAGTATTTTAATTTATATCAATAAATAATACATACGGATAGTTAACCTCAATTATATCGGAGCACTTGAAAAAGTTTATTAGCCAATTATTTTTCACAATATTCACAAATAGTAAGTAATATCTAGATAGACTAGATGGCGCTTATCTAAAACGTATTACATAGATAAATCACAATGTTGATATATTAAATGAATAAAAATATCACCATTATATCAAGTTGAATAAACATCATTACAAATATTAATATATTATATAATAATATATTTAATATATATATATTTAATATAAATTTAAATAATATAAAATATATTATTAATATATATATATATATATATACGAAAACGAACCTTAATCCTCACTCATAGAACATTATGCAACAACTATCGCAAATAAAAACGACAACTCCATTATCACTACACAAAAATCAACTTATCACTATGTAATATGGACCTTATTACATTTTCACCGTTTTCATTATAAACTGTTAATTTTGTGTCACAAATCGTAAAATTTCACTCTCATCATTTTTCATAACTGCGCCTAAAGAAGTATAACTTCAAAAATTCACTATGTCGACCAATGGTTGCTTGGGTAAAAATGCCTTTGCCATTAAATCCGCCATTGTACAAAATATGTACAAAAAGTTTAAATAAAATAGAACGTAATTGAAAAAGAAGAAAAAAATTAAATAAAAGTTATGCAAAACACATTGACAAAACCCCAATTTTATACAAAAAAATATTTAATCGGTTTTTAAAAGGCTTAAAAAGAAGTTCAGTGTGCAAGTACAAATGAGAGCATATTTGGCGACCGATTAGTATTCGTCAGAGGGCGAGGCCCCTCATTGACCATGCCATTTGCTTAACCTCGTGTGTTGATTCGATTTTGAAACTGTGTGCATTTCCAACGTAAAAGCCAATATTCGGGTACTAACAATTTCGCAGATAGCTTGAGTAGAATAATACTTACGTATTTCATTTCGGTACTATTTGCCATGCTCAAGTTCTGGTTCCGTAAAAGGAATTATAAAAGATTAATAAAAGGGAGATATTGTGTTTAAGTCGGTACTTTTGGTTTGTGTCTACTTAAATTTTAAAACTCCATAGTAGTTTTTTACCTCATTATTTTAAAGTTCGGTTCTTGTTGGTCAATATAAAATTTGAACAATTCAAATTGAAACCAAAAAATATGATCATAAGCGGGTGACAACGTGCGCGCTGTAAGAAATTACTTCCCTATTCTGCTCTTGCATTTTAAATATCTTTTAAGGTATTTATCATCATCATCATCATCAGCCTGTGTCAGTCCACTGCTGGACATTAAGGTATTCATTTAATCAAAATGTAATATGTGACGTTTTGTAATGTGTGAGTTTTATGCACATGGAATAAAGTTGTTTTTTCTCTTCGTAATTTTTCTTATTTTAGGAAGTACAATGGATGTGAACAAGATTTTTGTGTCTGCCATTATTTTATGTTTTATATTTTATCATAATATTAGTTTACAGTCATACATAATAAATGCATTGTAAGTTTTATTAAGCCTGCAGTTATAATCAAAAAAACATGCTTCTAAATGCAAAATGGAATAATAACCTGATCCTGACGACAATATGAATACACGATTCACACCCTTAAATTAATTAATATGTGACACAAATCAGAGTAACATGATATCAAAACAACGTTGTTGTAAAATTGTTGTAATTTGAATGTTGAAATAAAATAGGTACGATTTCATATTATACGATTGAACTAATTCTGTGGAAATGATGGTCTTTTAATAGTAGATATGCGAATAATATATGAAGAACAATAATCGTTCTTCTCTCCTCTACAAAATAATATAAATAATCTATATCGTAATATAGGTAAATTGTCTAACGTTTATTTTATTTTATAAGTATCGTTATTGTTAACAAGCATTGTTATGAAATAAAATGCCTAATTTCTCCTCGTAGGATTTAAATAAGCAAACTCCGTGACCCCTCCAGCTCTGACCACCACCTTGAGCTTACGGCCCACTCCATCTCTAGTTGTGTCAAAATATGGGCCCCCATATCTGTCTCAAAGAGGTAATGAAAGCCAGAAGACCCTGCAGAAATAACTACCAGCCCAATGTGGCGGCCTCGATTAACGGCTACTAGGCGCGTTTTGGCCGCAGAACAAACAGAGATCTCTTGCACCGTACCGTAGTTCCCATCCTCGCAGAATCAATCTAAACCACACCTGTAGCTTCACCTGGCATCTACCTTCGTCGAAGAAAACTGGTAACGCAGTAACCATAATCTGTTCGCTATTTAACTCTTCACTGCCTGCAGAAAGCAGTAATGGAAGCTCAACTTCCACCTTCAACCTATATTCCAAAATTTTAGGTATCATGTCACATCAGCACGCTTTGAGTAGTTTCCAAAACCAGTCTTACTTCTCGCTCAAGCCAGTTTTTCTTAGTTTCATTCGTGGTAGTTCGGACCCTAGATTCTGAGCTCCACCATTGCTGTAAAGCAGGAAACTATCATGAGAGGTTGCACTTAAAGTAATCAGTCTAACTTCCTCAATAGTGTATAAACACTAATAAGTCGTGTGGTATTTTTTTTTTGAGTTATACTTCTTTAGGCGCGTTATGAAAAATGGTGAGAGTGAAATTTTTAAGATGTGTGACACAAAATTAACAGTTTATAATGAAAACGGTGAAAATGTAATAAGGTCTATATTACATAGTGATACAGTTGATTTTGTGTAGTGATAATGGAGTTGTCGTTTTTATTTGCGATAGATGTTGCATAATGTGCTCGTTGAGTTAGGAATAAGGTTCGTTTTGGTATATATATATATATATATATATATATATATATTATTAATAATATATTTTATATTATTTGAATTTATATTAAATATATATATTAAATATATTATTATATAAATATATTAATTTTGTAATGATGTTTATTCAACTTGATATAATGGTAATATTTTTATTCATTTAATATATCAACATTCTGATTTATCTATGTAGTACGTTTTAGATAAGCGCCATCTAGTCACATAAATCAAAGCTTCTGATTTATAGTACCGCTGTACAAGTAAGCCAACATCTCTTAGGAATTCTACATTTGTAAGCAACAGATGGCGCTGAACTACCAGTTATATGATATATCAAAGTACGTCTTGTGAATCCATAAATTCTTAATCGAATTATTTATGATTAGTTCTTGTAAATCTATCATTTTTAATTATCTTAATTATTTTTGATTGATATTACTTACTATTTGTGAATATTAGTGAAAAAAATTGTGCTTATATACTTTTTCAAGTGCTCCAATATAATTGAGGTTAACTATCCGTATGTATTATTTATTGTATTGTAATTAATTATTTGCATGCAATTAAAAACTATTTTTTAATGATGCCAAAAGTATAACTCTCACGCGCGTACATAAGTACACGCACCATTTTTTTTATGGCATCGCAGCGAGACGAGCAGTCGGGCCACCTGATGGGAAGTGATCACCGACGCCCATAGACATTAGCAATACCAGTGGTATCGCCAGCGCGCTGCCTACCGTGAGACATAGGGTGTTAAGTCTCGTTTACCCAGTAAATACGCTGGCTAGGTGCCCTTCAAACCGGAACACAGTAGTGTTTTCACACTACTGCTTCGGCAGAAATAGGCACCGCGGTGGTACCCACCAGCCGGTCTCCTGTAAACAGAGGACCTACCACCGGTGGTGTATAAGCAAATTCTACTAATTTATAAAAAAATTCCGATCATAAATAAAAAACTATGCCTTGGAACCGTAGGTTATTTGCAAAAATATTTTTTAAAACTAAGTAAAATAACAACGAATATTGGCCCAGACAGTATGGCATGTGTCTAATTTTGCTAACAATTCGTTAATATGTAATTTAATTTAATACCAACAATGCTCATTGCATTGTTGGTATTAAATTAAATTACATTTTGCTTTATTTTTTTATTTTACATTTGCTCACATAGTTTATACTAGAATTGTGTTTTTGGATTCTTGGGAACTACTAAAAATATATACAATGCGACAAATGCAGTAGTGGTGCCGGTCTCAACTGAGCCGTACGAAGTGCTAATAATAAACGAATTTGAACCGTGGATTTATAAGTAACTTTTGAAACTAGTAACGAAACGACTCAATACGTGGGTACTATTGGTATACATTTATAAAAACAAGTAATTATTATTTAGTCCTATATGTCGCTTGTTTATTAGCTTTGTCAAAAATTGTATAATAATTATGAATAATAACAATTTCGATAAAACACACTTTTCTTTTTTTAGAAAATTTTGATTGATTTTAATAAAAATATGTATATTATAAACATTATCATGAAATTGTATGTTTTACACACACATCTAAATATGTGATTTGAAAAAAAAATAATTACAGCTCAACCTATAAGAAATCATAATTTTTCTTTACGGGAAATGGCTATGCATATCCGTTTTTGCAATATCTATCCCGTTAAAGCTTAGTTTTAAAAATAATGTGCAAATATTTGGAGATCTTAGATGTCCATATATTAAAATGAGTAAGAAGTCTAACGATATCTAGTTATTCATTTACTTAAAAACACTTTTTACTTATTATTAATAACAAAAAATAATTGTAACAACTGAACTCAAATACTAAACAACATATTGTAGCAACACAGCTACAAACTTGTTCGAGAAACAACTGGTATATACTATACATTGCAAATCATTAACAAAGTAACAATAGTTTTGGCAATGATATCACTTCGGTACTGATTAACAAGGTGCCTTAACAATGGGGCTTTGTGTTTGCAAAACTACTTCGTAATATAAGCTCAGCCTAGAGGTACAATTGAAAGGTAATTGTAAGTTATGTGAAATTGTTTCCATTAATAATATACGAAATGTGCCATGTCTAAAAATAGAGGTTGAACATTGATTCAAGTTTAATGAGTAATAAATTTGACTTTGTTTTTAATTTTTGTAATCACCAATAAATGTTGGCATAACTTCCTTAGCATACAAGAGGTGTCATGAGATGTCAAGTCTCGTTGAAACTTGCAGGATAAAACAGACAATCACGTGGTTTTTCTCGATATTGAACCGCTATTGCTGCCATACTATGTGAAATCTAGCATGTTTTTCAGTCTTTGTTACATGGAAATGCCTTACATATTACATCTTTTAATAATGTAAAATTATTTTTATAGCTTTAATTTGTGTAAAATTATTTAGTATTCATAAAGCTTAATATTATGTCTTTTACCTTTTGAAAAATATTGATTGCCTGTATCGATTATACGAGCGAAAGTTATACGTGACAACTTTTTTTAGTGGTGGAATGATTGTAATGTGAATATTCAGATCACATAATAATAACAATTTAAAATGTTCCAATAACAATTTTTTAATAGTACCATGCGAATTACTTTTTGTACTTATTTATGTCGAAGAAAGACGTGCTCAATTTTTGCAATTTTTTTAATTTAACGTAACATTACATAACATAACTAATTCACTCTCAATAATTAATCAATCATATTTTATTATGTTTAAATATAAGTGTGGAATTATTTACTTTTATTGTTTTGATTTTTGTAATCAACGACTTCACATTTTCACTACACAATCAGTTGACAATTAACTTGCACGCGTAAATTTGAATACAAACACTTTTTGTTTACTCCAACGGCAAGAACGCTGAGTGTACGAACGACGCAAGGAATGAACCGGTAAGCATGCCCCTCTTTCTATGTTCTCTCTGTCTCTCTTTTATATATATTAGAGTCTAATACTATAGGTAAATAATAACTAAAGATCGGTTTTCCAGCGAAACCGAAACCGAATATTAAGCCGTGGCTTCAACTTCAGCCGAAATCCAAACTCATGTCGTCAAGTAATAAATTTCTATCTAATTGGGACATGTAATAAAAGCACATAATCTCTCCCATAATGGAATTCCTCAACATTTGACCGGTGGTAGTTCCCCTTTCTACAAGGGATTGTCTGGGTGGGTACCACCGCGGTGCCTATTTCTACTGAAAGCAGTAGTGTGAAAACGCTAATGTGTTCCGATGTGAGGGCGCCGTAGCCAGCGTATTACTGGGTAAACGGACTTAACATCCTATGTCTCTCGGTGCTCCAGTATTGCCAATGTCTATGGGCGTCGGTGACACGTCCCATCAGGTGGCCTGACTGCTCGTCTGCCTGCTTAGGCAATAAAAAAACTTCTCAGCGTTCTTTCGTTATACGTAGTCAGGTCAAGTTTTTCATTCAAGACCGACACCATGGCCGCTACCATGGCCAGGAAGAGTGGGACTATCAGGAACTAGGAGCCGCCTCCTTCTGTTATCGTCCATCAAAAGGAAGTCACTCATAGTTGCCACACCGAGAAGCTGGATTGACTTTTAACTCATTGTACTTATAATGTGGATCTACCTTACTCTCACAATAAGGCAGTAAGCAGTCACGTGGGTGGTGGGGTCGTCACACCCCTACGCCAAAATAGAACCAATTCAAAGAATCATCACTCTGTTCTAATCTGAGCTCGATTGTTGCAATGATTCATTTAACCATTACTGCAACTTAGCTTTATTTTTGCAATCATTAAATTTTGATAGTCCTACAACTTTTGAAATCAGTTACAGTTTTGGCAAAAGCTGAAACAGCCGCCTAAACTCGGCAGAAACCGGAAACGAAATCAAACTTACAGTCAGACATTAATAACCAAATAAATTTCACGGCACTGCTTAATTTCCCTCTTTTGATTGCTTTAAATTTATTTGTAATAGAGTGCCTCATCATTTTGTCGAGTCCGTTCGAATTAAGACAAAATTATCTTCACTGAATGCATGGATAAAACTGAGCTACCAATCAGTTTTTAATGTTGTTGATTTTGACAGCAAGGACTGTTTCAAGCGATAAATAAATTTAAAGAGCACTGAAGATACTGAAATTGGTTGTGTAATGTCTTTAGGTGGTCGTAAATATAGCAAAATGCACACGTATCTGTCAGTAGCACAAGCGAAGAATAATAAGAGGTTTAAATTAATCATTAACGTAGCTTTTACTCATAAAATATTATAAATTGTACGAAGAGATTTTATTATTTCCATGTAATGATTCCAAGATCATTAAGCCATCAATATAAAATAAAAGGGGCATTTGTATATCTTGGTTTTATGTTTTATATTTTATATGTTCTATGATTTTTAAATAAGCGGATCTTAACTGATATTAGTTTGAAGCAATAAATAATTTAAAAATTAGTTAAAGAACAAGACGACATTTTATTTTTCGTTTTATTAAAATATATTTCATGGCATGAAGACCCTTATAGATACAGTGAGAAAAGATTTTTCTTCATAATTTTTCGCAAAAGTTTGTATTTATTGTGCTCTCTCAAATAGCTTCAGTACCTCTCTTACTTTTCGGTCTCTATTTTGTACAGTGACATAATTGATTTTGACATTTTCACTACATCTATACGTATTTAATGTCAGCTTAAGTGTAAGTAAAATAAAATAATTATTTTATTTTAATCAATAAACAAATAAAATCAGATTCTTAACGTTTGTTTGAGTTTAGTGGCATAGAAATTTTAATCATGTTGCTTTAAAGCACCGATGCAGTCTTTTAACTTTTTTGATATAGAAAAATACCGTTAAAAATTTGGGCCAATAAATTATTTTTTTTTATGGCATACGCAGGCAGACGAGCAGTCGGGGCACCTGATGGGAAGTAGTCACCAACGCCCATAGACTTTAGCAATACCAGTAGTATCGCCAACGCGCTGCCTACCGTGAGACATAGGGTTTCAAGTCTCGTTTACCCAGTAAATACGCTGGCTAAGGTGCCCTTCAAACCATAACACAGCAGTGTTTTGACACTGCTGCTTCGTGGCTGAAATAGGCACCGCAGTGGTACCCACCCACACAGTTTCCTGTAAAAAGGGGACCTACCACCGGTAATAAAGCCTTTAATAGTTGATTTAATTTCCGCTCGTAGCATTTCGTGAAAAATATGAAAAAGAATATTAAGGAAAAAATCTGAGGGCAAATCCAAACTTTAATTAATAACAAGATGACTATTACTAGATAAAAATAAAAATAAATGTTTATCTAAAAAAAAAAATTGAAGGTATTATAAATAATTGTTTTTACTCGCTCATATTCATAAGCATTTGAGTTTAATATACCAAAAAAAATTTGTATGAATGTGTGTGATTTGTTGTAAAAGACAAACACTATTACAATGCTAAAATTATTTTGGGTAATGTAATGTTTAATAATGTAATGTGTTATATTTAATAATTAAAAAAATATTTATAGATATCGCAATTTGTACACCTAAAATAATCTGCGAAAAGTGTAGCAGGTAAATCGCAAGTAAATCTAATTTCATAATCATAATATGTTTTATTTTTGCAAATTCTTTTTATCTTATTCCTAAAAGTACCTCCTGTATTTAATGTTACGCTCAGAGCGTTTGTTCTTTATCTTTTATTAACTCCGCATCTATTGGTCCATTTTTTATTATTATTTTGCTATTTAAAAGATAGTGCCCGTCACAAAATAAAATTTTACGTAATTTTATTTAAAATTGAATGTTAATATACGAACGAAACATGAAGTAACTGAAATGAACATTGTACGCAATTGTACGTCTTTCGTTGATTTACAAAATCATCCATTATCGAAAGCAAAATTTAAATCCAGTGTTAGTTCTTATGTAAGAAAGCGTGTCTATCAAAGTGGCGGCAGTGTCGTGTCAAAAAAAAACAACGGCGACTGGACCTGGCCACATAGAACGCACGGACATTTAGGACCGATGAGAGGATAACGGAGCTGGAAGAGGAGGTTGCGATGGGATTTAATAGGATTATCCGAAGTCCGAAGACATGGGGAGGATACAATAATCCTTGAATCCGGCAACTTATTTTACCACCGCGAGGGCGACCAACTGTCCCAAGGAGGTGTCGGATTTATCGTCCGCAAGTCTCTCATTAGCAACATTGTTAAAATCGAATGTGTTGTCAAGGGTTGCTTACCTTATGCTCAGAATATCGAAAAGATATTCGCTGAAGGTCATACAGGTATATGCACCAACATCAACACACTCAGATGATGAGGTGGAGGCAAGGTATGACAAGGACATCTCACGAACCATACATTTCTCTAAAGTGAGTTGTGAGTGGACAATTTTGGAGTAGGGCAACATAACCCAAGGAGGCCACAGCTGGTTAACTTCATGGAGAAAGAAGGACTCTTTATGATATAATCTTTCTTCAAAAAGCAGTCTCACAGGAAGTGGACCTGGATCAGCCCCGATAGTTCTGTCAAAAACGAGATTGACTTCATCATGACGACCAAACGCAAAATATTTAATGATGTCTCTGTGATCTCAAGGGTTAAAGCGGTCGGGGATCACTGTCGATCCCCGACTTGTAAGAGGCACATTAAATCGAAACATCAGGCTGGAAAGGTGTCGTCTGGTAAAGTCCACACAACGTCTGTCTCGTGCCCATATTCTGAATGCCGAAAGCTTTCAGCTCGAGCTTAATAATCGCTTCCAATGCCTAGGCACTTGCAGCACTGTGGACGAAATTAACGCTCAGCTCGTGGAAACTGTCTGTACTGTGGTTACTAGATTATACAAGGCGCATCGCAAGCCTAGAACCAAAAGCTCTCTGATCACACTCTGAACCTTATGGAAACAAGACGGAAGATGCGGCTTCAGTCTTCTTCTAACATGTTTTTTATTTTATTTTTTTTTCCTTATTTTCCCCTGACATGTCGGATCAGGGTCCTTGTTTGCTCTTTTGTTTTATGTGGTACGTGTTCTTTTGTACTCAGTCTTTTTATATGTAACTCGTTTATATTTTACATTAAGTTTTCTTCTTTTTGTCTTTTTCCTTTTTTATGTGTCTTAGTATACATCTTAACCTACTTAACTTTATCTTAGTTTACATCTTATCTTACTTATCTTAACTACTTTTGTCCACCTTAACTATGTCCTATGTTCTTACGTAGTGCGTGTTCGCTGCTAGTTACATTCCTTATCTACTACTTATTTTATATTTTATATTACTAACATTTATGTTCTTAACTATTTACTATTTTACAATAATGCCTTATATTCTTATTTTCTAAATATTGATACATATATTCTTATGATATATGGTCTATATTTATTGTGTGCTGTTCTTTAAGTTTGCGTGCTTGGCTACCCTTGTGCAAAATTCTGTGAAGGCTTTGTAATTGGTGTTCATAATCGTTGGTAGGTTGCTTTCCGTGATTTGTGTTCCAATTTTGGTGGCCAGGTCTTGTCGTTAACTACCGAAGATTAGACACTGCGTCAGTAGGTGTTGGACGTTTTGCGGAGCCTCCTCATCGCATTCACATGTCGGGTCATCCCGACACTTGAAGGGGTGAAGATACTCCGCAAAACCCCCATACCCCGTTAGTGCCTGCACCAGCGGTGGGCTCAGTTCCAGTTTCCTGACTACTCGGCGCGCGTCGACTGCATTAGGGAAGAAGAGCTTGGTGGTTGAGGTTGTTGGCTCTGATGTGTAACGCCGGTTCCATTCGTCAATGGACTCTTGCCGAAGAGGTCATCTTGACGAATAGGACGGAATTATAGAAGAGCTTCTGGAAGCGGGTGGAGAACCGATACTTGTAGTCCTTCAGAGGCTCTTTAATTTCGTCCTACAGGATGGTATTACGCCAGAAGCGTGGAGCAGAAGTTTGGTGGTGCTATTCTTCAAGAAAGGTGATAAACTCCTCTTGATGAGCTGCAGGCCGATTTCCCTTCTGAGCCGCGTTTGTGTCCTGTTCTCGAGAGTCATCTTGAATCGCCTCGCTTTCAGACTAGATAACTTCCAGCCACGAATAAGCTGGATTTCGAAAAGGCTTTAGACCATAGACCACATTTACGCTGCGGCAGATTATACAGAAGACCGAGGGTATAATCTGCCTTTATGCTGGCGTTTGTGGACTATGAGAAAGCCTTTGATTCCGTCGAATTTTGGCTGTCTGCAGGCCTCTTAGCGTTGCTAAATTTACAGTCGGTATATCAAGGTTCTGAGGTGTTTGTATAGCAAAGCCGCGACCACGAGGTCCGATCGAGTACTATCCAGTAGTACAAAGCCTATCCAATGCCTAAACAAGACAGGGTAATGTTATATCTCCGAAGTTCTTCACCGCTGCATTGGAAGGCTCCTTCACATCTTTCGAGCCCGCAAAATTAGCAAGATGAAGTGGCAATGGGCTGGCCAGAGAGCTCGTAGAACAGATAACTGTTGGGAAGAAAGGTTCTCGAGTAGCAGCCTCGTACTGGTCATCGCAGTGTCGGACGACCTGTTCAAATGTGCAGGACGTCCGTGGATGCAGGTGGCACAGGATCGTACCTCTTGGCGACTTATGAAGGAGGCCTATGCTCAACAGTGGGCTCCGACAGGCTGAAACGACGACGACGAGTGTCGTGTCAAAAGTAAGTTAATGTAAGCGGTCAACAGTTTATATTGCGAACATTTTGACACCTAATCTTTCAAGGTATATTAAAATATTTTTCATGGCAAACTACATAATAGTTAAAAATAAATAGCTCTTAAGAATAAATCACATTACATAATTTAAAAATAGGCATTAGAAAAATATGGTTATTCATTTTAATAATACCTATGTTAGTTAAATGTTATTCATACACTTTAATACTGTCTTATTGTTTTCACAATACCTTTTGAAACGGATTTGAATGCAATACGTTCCGATTTGGACAAATAAGACCGCATTTGGCGTCTGATTAGTATTCGTAGTAACTACAGCTAACGCAGTCAATTATTTCGCCATTCATCACGTAGTATGTCAACTCCATTTTGGAATTGGAATATTTTCCCTTGTAGAATCCAAACTTGAAGTTTTATAAAGTAAAGAAGGTTTGTTTCCAACAGTCTACAAATTTTTGTCGTTTTATACTATATTCAATGCTTTGTAATTTAAGAATAATAGACGTACCATCACATCATTTATTTTTTTAATCTTTTCTCTAAAACCAATAAGAGCGAAACACTAATGAAGAGTGATTAATACATATACATTTATTGAATATATACACCGTTTATGTCAAGGAAACCGCTGATGAAATTTAGCTTATTAATGGGGCTCAAAGCCCCATTGTTAAGGCACCTCGTTAATCAGTTCCAAAGTGATATCATTCCCATAACTATTATTAATACGTTAACACTGTATTAATAATTAGCAATGTATAATTTATACCTGTCGTTTCTCTAACAGCCTTGTATTTTTTTATACGACAATAATTTAATTAATATTCGAATTTAGTTATTAATAAATATTTTGTTTATATTCTATTAAGCATTGAACTTAAGCTTTTAAAAATCCGTTACCTTCTTTTATAGTTATAAGTACATAGCGCTTAACAGCGTAGATAATATTAAAAATATCAACAAAACAAAACTTGATTTAAAAAATGACTAAAACAGAAACATAACATATTTGCTTTTATTGACTTTTCATCAACAGGCAAGATTAACAAGTTAAAACAAGCATATTGAATTGGTCTAAATTCTAAAATGTCCTAAAACATTAGTCTTTGCATACAAAATTGCTAGTGTTTCAATAAAAAAAATATTTTACATGATATTGGGACGAAAGGTTTTCGAGTGGCACCCTCGTTCTGGCCGTACGGGAGTCGTCACCCCATGAGATGCTAAAGAAAATTTTTCGTAATCTTTTAGAAAATGTAATTTTTTAATATCCGTGTTTGTACACACGTACTTACAGAATTTATTTAAAACATCTAGTTTATGTTCATAAAATATAGCTACATCTAAAGGCTAATAAGTAGATTATGTCATTTCGTATTTAGAATAAGTGGGAAATTTTGAAATATTGTAACTCCTACGACTAACTAGCTAATTAACATCGAAAACTGTGAAATATAGTTTGTTGTAGCTAGCCACCATAATAGAAATCTGGACCGTCGGCAGTAGCGACATTATTATCCATTGACGACTAAAGCTCTGAAGCTACGTGCAATCTAATATTTAGTGATCGGTATCTGATGACATGAAAGCATGTTTTGTAATACTCCTAAGTAAAAGGAGCACTGAAGCAAGGAAACGTTAGTTTTATGCTGCAAGACTTGAATGTTACAAATAAAAAAAATTAAAAAGCCTACTACTATTAGTTTATTATGGATCGTTGTCCTGAATTTGCACATACTTTTTGGAATAAACTGGAAAATACAGTGGAAAATACGTTAGTTAATTAACGTTAAATAGGTAAAAGGCTGCATAAAGAGGATTTATGTCCGCTTTTAAGGTTAAGGTAAGGCATCGTAACTTCTCAATTAAACTGAGATTTTCTAAAGAATATTGTTTAAAACTCAATTTAATTTACTTTTGTACTCAATATTTTCTGCGAAATTGATTAAAAATATAATATAGAGCCAATAAATATTATTAATAATTTATATTTTAGGACTTTATCCTAAATATTTTTTTATATAATTGCCTGTGAACGAAATTTGAGGTCGTAGGGTACCCAACATGCTTCAGAACACCAATATGTCTTGTCAGTTTAGTAACAATTACTTACTTATTTACTTTTACAATTTTTTAAATATATTTATTTTATAATGCAATTTTACATTAGGTTTATATTATTTAAAATTTGCTTTGGTGTGATTATTTAACATAAATGACAACTGCGCTGCACCAGTTCCGCCACAACACTAATGTTTTAGTTCGGTTTACTGGCTTTCGTCATTCTTAGAAAATTCATTTAAAAATGAAATGTAAAGAAAGTGATTGAAACAAGATAAAATTAAGACATCGATCTAAAGGTAATTTGCGAAGTACTTTAAATTACACAGCTTTTAATTAAAGCCGATTGTAAATAAGATTTAGGTTAGGTATGCGACTACCTTTTAAGAAAAATCAAGATAAGATTTTAGTTTAGTTATTACTATTATTTATATTCAACTAAGTTATATAATGCCAATTTAAACTTACCATTAGTATTGAGAATACATATTTAATCACATTTATTTTGCCAACAAAACAATTAATCTAATTTTCGTGTACCTCAGAACACAGCTGCCTAGCGATAAATATATCCTTCGCATTCGACCTCCAACCTTTTCCGGCTCAAGTAAAAATAAACTGCATATACTTCTACTAGTATTACCACTACTACTATGCTATTAATAAACATGTTCATGGGTTTTTTTAATCAAACGCACTTATGAGCGATAATACTTTAATGATACTAATTTAAATCTAGTTTTGTAGAAAAACAAAAATAAAAAAATACATTCACTTCTATCAGGTGAATACAAAAGGGAGTGACTAAATTATTTAGAATTCGCCTATAGAGTATACATTGATGTAAATATTTCGAAAGGACAACGATCAAATATAAAAGGCTCACGGCACTGATCCGTCTGATATCTTTTCAACACATTTGTTGTTTTACGACTTTGTGGAGACATAAAAAAGCTATTCTCTTATCTAATGCCTTTCGATTTCATTATACTTTGCTGGACCCTGTATTTGTAAATAACATAAAAATCTGCCACTTTATTTCTTCATAAATAATTTTAGTGATGGAAATATATAAAAACTAGTTTGGAAATTTTGTACATAAATATGTTCTTTAATTTTTGCGCATCATGGTATCAAGGGTACCTTATAGCTCCTCGTGTTTATTAAAGTTTCTGAGGATTATTTTACTTTTACTAAAAATGTGTTTAATTGATAAAGTAATAGATTTAAAAGCTTTATCTTTTTTCTTTTTGGTGGTTTTTTGTGGTTACAAGAACACTTTAATCATCATTATCATCTTCAGCCTTTGATAGTCCACTGCTGGGCAAAGGCCTCTCCTAATACACCCCTATCCATGAGGGGGTTTTGGGCCGTTTCCCACCACGCTGGTCCAATGATGGGTTGATGGATGGACTGACTTTTTACATGCCCATCCGAAGCATGGATCATCTTACTTTTCAGAGAATTGGGTGATCGGCCCAAATTGCCCTAACCAACTAGGGAACAACAGTGAAAATTTGTTGAGTCCCCACGACCTCCGGTTTCTAAAGCACACGCCCATACCACTAGGCTACGGAGGCAGTTAAGAACACATTTTGTTTATGTATTTATTTACACTTCATGTACAGTTAAATAGTACAATAGCGGACTTAATGCCAAGCATTCTTTGCCAGTCAATCATTGGGTGGTGCAGAGAAAGTTGAGTAGCCAAAAACGATTTATATTCAAGACCAAGATACATGTACTACGATAATACATACATATTATTCATATTTCTATATATACATATACTTACATTCACTTATAAACAAACACATTTAAAATTTATAAATAAGGTATTAATAAATATATTTGATAAATAATTATAAATATGAGATGATAAATCCTAGCTATTACTGCTATAGTTGACTAATACCTAATCATTCAATTATAGCAGTAAAAGCTAGGATTTATTATTATGAATTTTGTTATTCAATTCTCCACACTTTTTAACCATTCTGATTCCCAGGGGTGATTCATTTTATATGTATATCGATTTTACGAAAAATTACGAGTGTATAAGGTCAGAAAGGTGAATAAGACATTGAAGCAGGCGATTATGCGTTGAGCGAAGGTTTTTGTTACTGACTTCATATAGATACTGAAAATGTGAAGATACAAAAGTCGGAGTAAAAGAAGAATCAAGAAAAGAGTACAGAGTAGTAAGCGCCCGTAGTGTGCGTCTTTTGCGAAAGGGTAGCCACCGCAGCTGGGTACGATAGGCCGATACGTGGTGATATTTTCGGATAAAAATGTAAAGTCAAAGTAGCACACGCCACGTGAGAGGACAAATCAAAGTCAGACAGACAATGCCTTAGTTGGTAAGGGAAGAAAGTTTTTCAGTATGTTGTTGTTGAATAGCTCATACGACATTGATTACGATGGATTTTTACTGTGGAAGAAAAAATTTAGAAGTGGCTGCAAAAGGTGGCCAGGAAAAAAACAAGAAAGGGACAATAAGTTATTTATTTTAAAAGTTATATGATACAAAAAATGCAACAAAATTCCCGATGCTACAAAAGCACAGAACATCCCAGCTCTTTCAGTATCAACGTATATACCACCCACGCATCAAACTCCCTTATGGCATAGTGCTGGTCAATAGAGTGACAGCTCTAGAGAGCGCACCAAAGAAGGTAGGCGCATCTATGAAGTAGAACAGTTCTATGGGATCAGTCGTCTCTCTTTCGAGCGGCCGCACTCCACGGACTCCCCGGCCAGTATCACAACTGCCAGTTATACGGTCTTGCTCCTTGTAACTGTTTCACCCGCCCTTGTTTGCGTTAAATGCCTCGGGGATCATGGCACTAACGATTACTCCAGACCCAAGGACATAGAAGTCCTTGATTCTTTTGAGCCCCTAATGTGCGATCAATTGCCGCAATCCCGGCCACTGCGCTAATGCGCCAAAAAGGAGAGTTCCTGTGAACCCCAGGGAAGCCTCTTCCAGGCAACCACCAACCAACTCATTCTCTAGCACTACATTTCCACTGAGCATGATGCTTCACTATTAATGAAGGCACTGGATGTTTTTGATCTCGACGACTCAATAAGGTAGCGCGATGGCTAGGCTCAATACATTTGTTAAATACAAGAATTTAGTTAACACCCTTAAGGCAAAATAGGTTATAGGCGATACCCACGTAGCAGTCTCACACACCCTACACTTAGTAGTGTAGGACAACACACCACCTCATGACATTGTATAAACATTTACATATAACCCTACACCCGGTATGTTCTAATAGGTTTACTCCACTGAGCTCGATATCCAGTCAAAAAAATGGCAGTTGATTGAGTCTGTACTTATGCAAATATATGATTTGATAGACGTTAAAATTATGTATTTGATTTAAATTTAACAAAGGTACAAAATAATTTAAGTACCGTTTTAAATACTAGCAGTCCGTCCATGGCCCTGCCCATGACTATTTGAGATTTTTGGAATAGATTCTATTGGGACATAAAGGTAGCCTATGTTAGTCCAGGATAATATAGATTTAAAATATTAAAAGAATATTTCAAATCTGTAAAGCAATTCCGGTGCCTATTCAAAATGAACAAAGAAACGTAACATTATTCTTTATAATATTAGAATAGATTTTATTTATATACTTTATTATTTGGTGCTATATAAGTAACTGTGTTAATTCTTAGTTAACGGGGAAATATAAATATTTGGGAAAAACAGACGCTTATAGCAAAAGATCCTTTTTTTTAACCTCGATAGGTAAAAACAAAAAAAAAGCTTTGAATATAAATACAATATAAAAGTTTCAATAGCTTTGTAAAGTCGCGATAACCTGTTATCATGGAACAACTGGTAGGATGTGATTAAAGTGCAATTTGTAAAATAAATCTAGACAAATACTAAACAAGCCGCTTCAACGTACTTTTCCCACATTTAGAAAGGCTTTAGACGCAATTTAGATAAAAAGTTTAAGAAGAAACGAGCTAGATGCTTGTACGGAACTTTCTTTGACTAAGTTTGCGATAATATACGTTAGAAAGTGATAAGCAATTCAAAAAGCTTTATCACAAATATCTTTAGTCTTTCTTATAAAACACACAATGTGGGTATGTGAATTCTTTTAAATTACATATAACAATATGTCTCATTATACTATTTTTTATAATTCAAAATTTTTATATGCCTTAATCTGCTAAAACTGGATTTTGAAGACAAAAAAAGTAATAAAATACTTCTACCTAGTTACAACGACGGCCGACCTAATAGTAATAATAAGATAGCAATAACTGTAGGGGGACATGTTAAGTACAAATGTGTTTTAAACATTTAATACCCATTTGTATCTAACATGTTTTTATGCTTGTCTAAGAAAATAGGGCGACATGCAAGGAAAGCATCATATGCCAATTAAGAAAAAATATATCTTTGCCCCATAACTGGACAATAAAGAATTCTACTTGGTGGAACTACTTTAATTAATATGACAATATTTTCTGTTGCATATGAAAATGAGGATCTTCTTGGCAGGGTCACACAACACATGCTGTGGTGTTGTCCGCCCTTACAGTCAATTCTTGATGTTAGTTTGCCTAATTGGGGTCATTATTAATAAAAGCATTTGATTTCCTTAAGGTAAAAAGTAGCCTATGGTTCTGAAGGATTATTTAGATTTTAGTTGTGAAGGAATGTTTCAAATAGGTTTAGTAGTTTAACAGCCTATTAAAATAAACAAAATATCTTTTCTCTTTAAAAAATTACAATAGATATATAAGTTTTCCATCATAAATTTAATGACAAATTTGCTGTTTAAAGAACGTTTTCTGAGGCACAAAGACACGAAGCTTAACTTACTGAGTTAATAAAATTTCATTAAGGATCTGTTACTACAAAGCCTTGCATTTATATTATAACTTATTTTTAATTGCTACTTATTTTTAACACTATAAAAATATTATTGAAATAATAATGTGGCAGCTGTACTTTTCACAAAACAGGTTCCAATGTTGTCGGTTATCAACTTTTACAGTTACTAAATCTGAGCATCCCAATTTCTGGGTAATTGGTGTATTTTTAGAACCAAATACCGATTACGCTGTAGAATTTCTGGTTACATTCAAAATTTGGTTTTATCATCGTTTGAAATTCATCAAAAAGGCCTTTTTTTATTAAATTTCTTAGAAAACTCTATTCCAAGTCTTTATCTGATAAAGCGTTTTCCTATGTAACTATGTTTCGGGGTTAGTAAGTAAAAAGGAAAGTGTTTTCATGAAGTTTGATGATAGTTTCTTAATACGATCTGTTCATAAGAGGTAAAAAGTAAAAAAAATGGCTTAAATCATATCTTGGATACTATGATATCCTTCAAATCGGAAAATTGCACCGCCGCTTCTTTGGTCCTTACTAAGTAAATATTAAACCTGCCACTTCTCTAAATATTACTCTTAGATTAGCTCCAAAATATAATTTTCTAGTATTATCACTTTTTAATAATAAGATTATAAGGAATTTACGAATGTACTGTATAACGTAATATCACCCCTAAACCCTCAAATGACGTCATAATTTCAGGAAGAGAATAATTACCGCTTGATCAAATACATAATCGTAAATGAAACAAAGTTTGAAGATTTAGGCGGGCTGTTTCCTGCTTCAATAAATGTTTGGCCTTTCATTGAGTAAACAGTATCAAAATTATTTTAATAATTATCTGCTTAGGTTTTCAGGTTTCTTAAAGTTAAAAATATTTTAAAATAATTATATATCTTTTTAGTAAAATGTAATTATCATTTATTTCTTTGAAAATAATGTGCTTGGTGAGATTGTGAAGGTCATCTAGGTGTAAATAGAGGCAATAGTAAATGTATACCTGTTACACGTGTTGACAAAGTTAATCTTTTTTTGCACACAATTCTGCCAATAAATTAGAAATATTAACGATTATTGTGCAAAACTTACTGCCGATTTTCATGACATGGAATTTTATCTTTATGGTACCTCGGATATGATTTTTTTAAAAAGGTGATCAACTAAAACGTGTAATAAACTTGCAAATGTATCTTAGGATGCGTGAGAGGATAAAAGTAAAATAGTAAAAACCTCTATTAGGTTTTCTTGATTTTAATACGCAATGTTAAACTGTTGCAGTCTTTAATGTGATAATATTTTTAATAATGTTTTTTCCTACACCTAAGAAAGATAATCATCCTGCATTGTCCAAACTAGAACACAACAAATAAAAGTTTTTGAGTCCTCACAGGGTTCGAACATATTACCTCGGTTTCTAAAACGAAAGCCTGTACCTAAGATAATACAAGCGAAACAATAATATTCTCTTTTTGGTAAATAAATCAGCTTAGACTGAATATTCAGCAAAAAAAATATTCAACGCTTAATTCGAATAAACACATGTAATAAGCAAACGCTTTGGTAAAAGAGTTCGTTGTGCATTCGTACTAAACGTATCTAATGGATCAATAAATTGTTCTGTTTCATTATTTCATATTTAACTTACTTGGTTAAAATAAATTAGGGAATTTATATCTATAATAATAATAATAATAATCTTATTCCAGTGTGGGTATCTGTAACTAACTTTTTTGCTTATGTACTTTGGAAACCACGAACTGAAGCTTACTTGAGAGTGAATGAAGTAAGTACTGAAACAGTTTAAACTTCTTTTCTGAATTAAACACTGTATTTACTTCGATAACAATTCTATTATTTCCCTTTATCCTAGCAATTATCGTTCAGGTAATGACAATTTCAGGATCGAACCCGTTTATTAAAACGTTTATGGCTTGTGTCTGGCTTAATATTATCGAGCTGTTCTTATACAGTATCCATTCGTACTAAAATCCTATTAGTATTTACAATAGCACTAACTGTTTTTGTCAACGATTCAATTATTATTACTCTAGACCATCGACCGATTATGATATTGTAAAATAAATCATGCAGTTTGTAATTTTACTGCCTCAGTAGCCTAGTGGTATGGGCGTAAGCTTTAGAAACCGGAGGTCGTGGGTTCGAATCCTGCGGGGACTCAACAAATTTTCATTGTTGTTTCCTAGTTGGTTAGGGTAATTTGGGCCGATCACCCAATTGTCTGAAAAGTAATAAGATCCATCCGTCGGATGGGCATGTAGAAAGTAGGTCCACTCACCAACCCGCATTAGACCAGAGTGGTGGGATAGGGGTGTATTAGGTGTTAGGGGTGGCCTACGTCCAGCAGTGGACTAATAAAGGCTGATAATGTGTGTGATGTGTGTGTGTGTATAATTTTACATTATATTCTTTGATAAATTATAATATAATTTTATTATTTATATTTTTAAGATGATTAACAAAGAGTAAGTAATTTGTGATTCAAGGTTATATCTTAATCCGACGTATTTTATTTAAACTCGTCGGTAAAAATTGTAATCTTGAGACATTAAATTAAAAACTCTGTCCTTAGGAGATTGATTAAAACCATGTTTTAGGACATTCAATGAATACTATAAAGTCAACGATTTCAAATATCATTAAAACCAAACCTTTGTAAAACATGTCAAATGCTTCTAAAATTATGACCGACTTCAAAATGAAGCAGTGCATCAAAACTCAATAAACGTTCTTAATTCCGTAGGCATAGTTTCAGCCCCTGTGCCGCCGTATGCTAGCACAGTTTTAACAAAAATATAACGGACCACAACCAAGCAATGTATTTATAACTTTAAAGTTCAATGACGTCGTCTATGGCTTCCATAATAAATAAGCGGACGTCTTCAATAACAACAATTTCCTATTCCTAATTCCGCGTTTTACTTGCACCGTGTTTGTGATTTGTGATAATAATCATTACATATTATGTATTTATAAGTCCGATGGTTTGCAGTTCATGTATCATGTTTGTAGCAAAATTACAAATTATAGCCTATAAGTTATTCTGATATACAGTATTTATTATTGCAAAGTTTCATTAGAATCCATGGATCTCTTTTTTTGTGAAAGAGTAACAAACACTTAACAAACTTTCGTATTTATATTATTACTAGGAATAGTGGAAGAATTGTTAAATTTCATGTCATTCAATATTGTATTAATATCCTCACAATAATTATTTCATTTACTATGAAGGCAACTCAATACATTTTTTAACACATTTGTTATAAAAAATTTGATGACAGTAAGAAGGTTAATCGATAACCACAAACCGAACGTTCGGTTTGTGGTTCCTTCGCAAAGACTGTGAAGGCTTGTCCTCAAGAAATGTACACCATGATGCCACAAGCCTGCTCGCTATCCAGAGACATGAAGAGATGTAACATCCTGTGTTACATCTCGTTTACATAATAAATACGTGGCCACGGTGTCCTTACACGGAGTACAATATTTATACTAATGCTTAGTTGTAAAAAGGCACCGTGGTGGTCTTGCCTCAAACGGTCCCTGTAAAAGGAGGACCTAACCACCTCTAAAAACGTGATAAAATAATGTTTTATAAAGCAAATGTTAAGTGTAAATAATAGTAGTCAATTTAAAATTCAAATTATGTGTACTTCAGTGAAGATGAAATTTAATACATGTTATCGGAAAAAGAAGCCACAAAGTGTAACAAATTAATTTCCTTCAGATATATTTGGAAACATTAGAAACACGTGCCTTTAGATTTATATAATAAGACTTGTTAAGGTTTTATTTGTAATTGTAACAATAAAATGACTTATTAATTATTATAACTTATGTTTTTTACCTAGTAATGACCGTGTTTTCAACTAAAGGCCAACGTAAGCTATCGTTGGCCTGAAACACGTTAATGTTTTAATGCTATCACAGACATTTTTACCAAATACCCAATAATACCTTTTTTATTTTGTGGACCTTGCTTTTTATGAGCAAATGTTTATAATTTTCCCATAATTGAATAAAAAGTTACTTCAAAAATATGAAAAAGTCGTCGTTAAAATAACTAACTTGTGCGTTTAAATTGCAACCTGTGGCTAAACATTAAAATATGGAGTATAACAGTGTTTTACCAAGCTGTATGTATTTAAGCCATTTTCATAATATTATGTGACTATAAGTTACAAAGAAATGAGGGTTTGGCTGCAAAAATAACTGGCTGGACCTTTGATCAAGTGCAGTTAACCTTTGAGTTAAAGGGTTGTATATAAAACTATGTTGTAAAAATAGAAGTAGTTCTTGCTAGTTTTGGCAGATTGTTCACGATAGACGATTAATTTAAATATTTTTATTTGGTTGCAGTTTTATATGTTTACGATGTTATGATTTGCAAAGCAATTGTCTTTTGAGCACAAATGAGGTAGTCAAAACAGAGGTACTATTTGGTCGAAATCTAACACAATGCTGTTATTTAAGTTACGATAGCGTAGACGCATAGGCTTCGATATTAAGCCACATTAGGGATATAGTGCAAGTTTTGTATTTGCATTTCGTAATTCATAACTCTGTATACTTGCAATTTATCAATATGTTTTACAATTATACTACTAATTAGTCTACAACAAAATCCTCGAATGAATCAATAACCCCCAATAACCTTATTAATGTAAAAGATTGTTACAAATCGCAATCAGACATTTTCAAAGCTCATTTAAAGTAAAATAATTTAAGTTTACATTAATTGAAAAAATATTATCAATACATTTTGGATATAAGAAAAAAATTTGTAATGCTTTAATCACAACTGTAATACCAGAACCATCTTTAAAGAGATTCGATGTACACTATTTTGACCGATCTCCCAAAAAAGGAAGTAAGAAGAAGTTAAATTTATATTACCTCGTTTCTCGCTCCTAGTGTCTCAATTATGTTCATTAATTTATTTTTAAATGATTGGTTATAGCTGTCATTGGTCTATTAAAATAATTTTCTTATTAATAGTGGGGTCGAACGACGGACGACCTTTAGAATACTACAATGTTTAAGTGGAGATGAAATAGCATTCACGAAAATTTTGATAATTTCTATTACGTGCCAAATAATTTCAATGAGTGTTTTACTTAATAATATTTTGATTAATTATTACCTTAAAAGACGTGAGATTTAAAATAGGTGGAGTAAACGCGGCTTAAAATGCGAAAATGTTTTATGTACTGTTTCTCAGTCGGTCATATTTTTCTAACGTCTTCTAAAGAAGAAGATAGTTAAATAAGGAGCATATGTTTTTTACAATTTTCGTAGGTTTAGTAATTCGCTGAAATAAATAAATTTTGGCGTCAAAAATCATAACCTCGTGCGATTAAATTCCAAACGCTGGGTCGCACTTCTAAGAGATAGACTTAAAGTATGTACTACATAATTGTACTACTTGAATTGTCATATTTATGTATGAAGTACAATTGATAAACAAAAAATACATTGAAGTTGATCATGCGAAATTGTAATTCGGTGGATTATATGAAAAAAAGTATTAATAAATAAATTCTTTTAATTTTTCGTTTCGTTTCACATTACAACTGCAATCATGAAAATAGTTTCATTATATTTTATTATTTAATTCGTAATATAAAATAACATTACAGTAACGGAGATGATTTAGAGCACGTTATTTGAAGTAATAAAAGAAAATAAAACAGGTCAAGTGTAAGTCGAAAGCGGAGAGTTCCATATCTACTCATTATACTGCCATGATAAAATGGTGACATTATTTTTTTACATAAATTTATAAGTATTTGTGCCAAAATAGTATGGTGGACGTACTATAGTACGCTGAACTGTAAAAGCGCTCATCAGGCTCAAAGTTCGATCTTATATCATATCAGTAAATGCGTGGGGAAATCTTTTACTTTAATAAAACAATATCATATCCTTTTCAACTGCCTCCGTAGTTTAGTGGTATGGGCATGTGCTTTAGAAATCGGAGGTCGTGCGCTTGAATCCTGCGGGGACTCAACAAAATTTTCAACAAGAATTTTCGTTGTTTTTTCCTAGTTGGTTAGGGCAATTTGGGTGCCAATACAGCTAGGTATGTAAACTATAATTATTAGTCGCTAACGTTGTCAACAGAAAGTTCAGGCATCTAACCGTGCAAGTAAATACGTTATTAAGATTAAAGCATAGCAATAATATTTGGCTTTACATTAAGTTGTGTTAAATTTCATGAGTCCTAGGGCCCTTGGGTCAGCTACGGGTGTTGTTTTGTCCGATCAGGGGGGCTCAGATGTGTTTCAACAACCAAGATTGGTGGGACCGAGGGCATATGGAAAGGGGCAAAAGGTCACGCTACTAATTATCATATTGAAGTACCGAAATACAATCTGTCGTTACTTTGAAAAGCGTTGCAGATACTTTGAGAACAGAGTTTGACTATACTCTTTCAAGTCTAGGAGAATTAAAGTCTATGTACGCATTTTCTCATTACGTTATATAGAGTTATCTACTTGTTTAATCTATTTATATCTTATCTATACAAATAAAAATAGTTGGACTGTCCGTACATGACAATGGCATACCCATTTTCAAAGGATTACATGCTGATATATAAACATGTAAGAAAACAACACTTTAAAAACTAATCTGATTTTCTAGAGAAATAAGTTTTTTGTCAATTAACGAAGCGAACGAAGTCGCGACATATAATAAACTTTATATTTAAATAATTCAAACTTTAATATTAAATCACTAATATTTAATACAAATACGGATGTTTCATTTATTCCTAGCAGCCTGTGAATGTAGCACATTTATCACTAAAATACTACTACTACTAATAATACAATGTAATTTTTAGCATCATTCATTTAATGATGGTTATGACTGCACTTTTATTTTGATAAATTAGTTACACCACGCTGATTTACTTCAAGCAGTTATTTTTATGCATTATTGCAGACGGTATTACAACATGTTTTAAATATTGACATGTTTAATGTTCCTAAACTAGTAATCAACATAAAAGTCTATTCGTTTCTTAATAAATATTCTCAATATAACAAATAATCTGAATTATGAAGACGCTCTCATTTCTCGAAAATAATTTCTGCTAGGTAAGTTAAACAGATCCTTGCTCGTTAGTCAAATTTGCTGTAGAGATTGAGCAAACTAAAAGTCAGAAAGCTTCATTTTTCTTTGCTGGATAAATATACTTGTCTATCATACGTATATAAATACGCTTTTATTACACTGAAAATAAGGCAATTGTAACACAAATAATATTGCCAGTGTTAATTTAGCAGGCTAGCAAGATATTGGAATGCAGTTTTAATATTCTTCCAAATAATAGGAAATAACGAATTTAAACAAAAAGGTATGCATTTGAAAATAAAATGTAAATTTAATTTGAATCAATAATTTATAGTTATAATAGTTAAATATTAAGACACAAACTTTGTAAATAATAGTTTAAGTATATTGTTTTTAAACAGAAGTTTGCGGTGACAAATCTAACGGAAAAACAACTTAACATTGCTGTTTACTAGTTTAATTAAGAAATATGACATAATCACTTTATTTTCCCTGTGGATTAAAAGATTGAACTATGCATTGTCTTATTAAAGGGGAAAAACCTCTTTCCTCGCGGTAAAAAAGAAGAAAATAGCACACTTTTTAAAACCCGTAAAAACCCTTTTAAAATTTTAAAATTTACCAATTATTAAGATTTTGATGAAACCCTTTAAAAGAAAATCCTGAATACCACCAAAAATTTAAAAGAGTATACAATATTTTCATGGGTTTTGGTGCCTTTTCCAAAACTGGTTTTGAAAAGTTTAAAAAAATATGGCCGTGTAAATAATTTAGACCCTTTTAAAACAAATTTAAAGTAAAATTTTAAATAGGTATAAAAAAATATTTATTTTTTTTTCTGTCCCAGCCCTAAGGTTAGGGGGTTTAAAAACTGAAAATTGGGGAATTCATTGAAACAAATTTTTGGTTTGGGTTTAGGGCAATTGGAAATACAATTGTTAAAAATGGATATCACTTATTTCGGATGGGCAGTAAAAGTGGCCTTCCCAACCCCATTAAAAAGGGGGGGAATTCAAATTAAAATTTTAGGGGAATCCAACTTTCATAAGGCAAGATGTTGTTGTACAAAAAAAAAATTCTTTAATGTTTTTTTTTTTTTTGGGGAAAGGAGACAGGTGGGACCAGGGGAAACCCAAATTTAAAGAAAATTTTAATCTTGACGTAAAATTGATAATACCTTCATGTCCAAGCCCCAAAATTGCTATGGGTTGCCTAAAATACACAAATTTAATGCCCATTGCGCCCTATTGTTAGCCAAATTGACTCACCTACTTACAAATTGGCTCAACATTTAGTAAAATCCTCTCACCACTCAGAGGACAAACAAGCGCGTTTACAAAGGATTCATACCATTTTGTTAGCGAGGTAAAACATCTACATCTTGTACAATGAAACTATGGTTAGTTTTGATGTTCAATCTTTGTTTACATCTATACCTATAGAAGATTGCATCAATATTTAACAAGAAAGTTAGAGGAAAAATAACATCTCAATAGAATATGCATTTTTACTAAACATTGCCTAACATCTGGCTATTTATGTGGAAAGATGAGTTCTAAATGCAGATGGTTGGAGTAGCGATGGGTTGCCCGGTGTCTCTATTGTTGCTGACATTTTTAAGGGAAGACTTTGAGGAGAAGGCCCTACTCACTGCTCCCATTCATCCAAGATTTTATAAGCGCTATGTGGATGATACATTTACCATCTTACCATATGATAAAATAAATGCATTTTAAACCACCTTAACTCCATAAACTCAAAATACAGTTTACTATGGAGTTAGAAAATAATAATTCTTTAGTTTTTCTTGATGTTTTAATTATTCGCAATCCTGATAACACCTTGAGCCATACGTGTATAGGAAACCAACCCATACAAATAAATATTTAAATAGCATCACACCACCATCCATCCCATTTAGCTACCGTGGGCAAATCTTTGTTTCAAAGAGCACGAGAGATCTGTGATGATGAACACCTGGCGGCTGAGCTACACCATGTTAAGCAAGTACTGCGAGACAACAAGCTCGCTGCGCCACGGCAGCGTCACAGTGACGGAGTGAAGGCAGCCACAGTGGAGCGAGTACCTGCTGTTCTACCTTTGTGAGAGGTGTAACTGACAAGATTGGCTATTTTGAGGCAGGCTTCAATCAAAACTTATTTCAAGCCGCTGAAGAAGATTGGTCAATTCCTACCACCTGTCAAGTGCAATATTCCTCTACAAGACCCAGGAGTGTACAAGCTAAATTGTGACTGTGGCTCTCTTATATTGGACAAACGAAGGAGCAATAAGAACCCAGCGTGAAGAAACATATAGCTGACATTAAACATAGAAGACCCAACAAGTCGGCAGTGTGTGACCATACCTTAAATCACCAAACCATTACATCAGATTTGATCGACCACAAATCCTCGCTAAAGAACACCGATTCCTACCAAGGATGATCCGTGAGGCTATTGAGATTAAAAACATCCAAATTTCAATAGAGAAGATGGTTGGTTCTACCACCTGCTTGGGATCCCATAATTAATAAATTAAAATTTAAACCCAAGCATAATACCACTGCCGCTGTACAGATAAAATCAGTTCATTTTGCATAGGTCGGAGTACAGATTAAAAATAATTCATAAAATTAAGATCGGAAACCCGCTTCAGCACTGGCAACAAGACGCATGACATCTCGGTCTACCCGTGACCACGGCCGCTGGAAAGTGTTCGAAACGTCGGGAATTTAAAATGTAAAATAAACGCGATAAAATCCGTAAAGTAATTTTATTTAATAATGTTAAATCTCGTTTACCTAGTAAATACGCTGGCCACGGTGTCCTTACATCGGAGCACAGTATTTCATACTAATGCTTAGTTGTAAAAAAGGCACCGTGGTGGTCTAGCCTCAAACGGTCCCTGTAAAAGGAGGACCTAACCACCTCTTAAAACGTGATAAAAATATGTTTTATAAAGCAAATGTTAAGTGTAAATAATAGTAGTCAATTTAAAATTCAAATTAGTGTACTTCAGTGAAGATGAATTTGGTCATATAACTTGTCATACATGACATTTTGAACAAATAAACACATACCGTTAAAGAAAGTAGAGATTTAAAATGCAGTTGCGGAAATCGCGGGGTAATTTTTTGCAGAAGGCATGTTTCACAGTCTTATATTGCGCAAAATCGTTATATACTGTTTGAAGTCGGTCATATTTTTTTGTTGCAATTTTACCTGTTATCATTATAATTATCATTTAACAAGCACTTTTATTTAATTTATTTGCATGCATAAACTGGACCATCAGATCGAGATTTTATCGCCTTTAATGTAGATTGGTTATGTGATTTCACATGATTTTGACAACGAATGCCGAATATTGACAATATTAGTTATCTGACTAATAACCGTATCGATTGTTAAATGATCTGATCGCTTTTTAGTAACAGAAAACAGTATTATTTTAAATCATGATTTGTTTTTTATTACAATTACCTCTAACTAGTTTCTAGATTAGCAATGAAATGTTAAATTCATATATTTGAAAATGTGCTATTATTGAACAAATAATAAATACATTTTGGATATAAGAAAAAAATTTGTAATGCTTTAATCACAACTGTAATACCAGAACCATCTTTAAGGATTCGATGTACACTTTTTGACCGACTCTCCCAAAAAGGAAGTAAGAAGAAGAAGTTAAATTTTGTTACCTCGTTGCTCCGCTCCTAGTGTCCAAACTATGTTTATTAATATATTTTTAAAATTAGAAGGGTCATGCCTCATTTTTAAAAAATAGTTTATCATATTAATGGGGTCGAACGACGGACGACACTTTGAATGACTGCTAGTTTTAAGTGGAGATGAATAGCATTCATGAAAATTTGATAACTTTAATACGTGCAAATAATTTCAATGAGTATATTTAGTTAATAATATTTTTGATTAAATTATTACCTTAAAAGTCATTAGAGGTTTAAAATGGAGTGGAGGAAACCGCGGCTTAAAATGCGAAAATGTTTATGTACTGTTTCCAGTCGGTAATATTTTTCTTAACGTCTTCCTAAAAGAATAAGATACTTAAATAAGGAGCATATGTTTTTTCATTTTCGTAGATTTAGTAGTTCATGAAATCAAGAAATTTTTGGCGTCAAAAATCATAACCTCGTGCGATTAAATTCCAAACGCTGGGTCGCACTTCTAAGAGATAGACTTAAAGTATGTACTACATAATTGTACTACTTGAATTGTCATATTTATGTATGAAGTACAATTGATAAACAAAAAATAGATTGAAGTTGATCATGCGAAATTGTGTAATTCGGTGGATATAAGTAATGAAAACAAAAAAGTGTTAATAAATAAATTCTTTTCAAATTTTTCGTTTTCGTTTCACATTACCGAACTGCCATCGTAAGAAGAGCAGTTTCATTATAATATTTTATTATTTAATACTGTAAATATAAATAACATTACAGTAACGGAGATGATTTAGAGCACGTTATTTGAAGTAATAAAAGAAAATAAAACAGGTCAAGTGTAAGTCGAAAGCGGAGAGTTCCATTATACTCATTATGATGCCAAGGATAAAATGGTACTATTATTTTGCACATAACTATAGATTGTGCAAAATAGCTAGTTGACTACTATTACAGCTGAACTGTAAAGTATTTTTAATTTAATAAATCATAATCATAACTTTTAACTGTTCCGTAGTTTAGTGTATGGGTGCTTTAGAAATCGGAGGTCGTATGTTCGAATCCTGGTGGGACTCAACAATTTCTTTTTTTCCTTTGGTTAGAGCAATTTGAATAATACATTTTAGGTATGTAATATATAATTATTTGTTCTAACGTTGTCAATCAGAAAGTTGAGGTATAACTGCTAAGTTATATCTGAGATTAAAGCAGTAGAAATATCGCTTGTACATTGTTGTGTTAAAATTTCATAGTCCTAGGCCTTATAGCTATCAGGTGTTTTTTGTCCGATCAGGGGCTCGATGCTTCAACAGCCAATGACTGGGACCGAGGGCCAAGGAAAGGGCAAAGGTCACGCTACTAATTATCATATTGAAGTACGAAATACAATCTGTCGATACTTGAAAAGGTGTTGCAGAATCTTAGAATAGACGTTTGACTATACTCTTTCAAGTCTGAGAATGAGTCTACAGAGCATTTTTCTCATTACGTTATATAGAGTTATCTACTTGTTTAATCTATTTATACTTATCTATAGAATAATATAGTTGGATCGTCCGTACATAGAACAATGACTACCCATTTTCAGGATTGACATGCTGATATATAAACATGTAAGAAAACAAACTTTAAAACTCAATCTGATTTTCTGAGAAATAAGTTTTTTCTGTCAATTAACGAGGAACGAAGTCGCGACATATAATAAACTTTATATTTGAAATTATTCAAACTTTAATATTAAATCACTAATATTAATACAAATACGGATGTTTATTTTATTCCTAGCAGCCTGTGAATGTAGTGACATATATATAAATACTACATACTACTAATAATACAATGTAATTTTTGCATCATTCATTTATTGATGGTTATGACTGCACTTTATCTTTGATAAATTAGTTACACCACGCTGATTTACTTCAAGCAGTCTTACCTTTTGCAATGACATGTTCCATCATCATCTCATCATCAGCCTGTGATAGTGTCCACTGTGCATAGGCTCCCAATACACCCTATCCTATTACTGGGGTTTTGGACCGATCACAGCTGGTCCCAATGACGGTTTGGGTGAACGGGACTTTTCATGCCCAACGACCGGATCATCCTTACTTTCAGACCAATTGGATCGGCCAAATTGCCCTAACCAACTGAAACAACAAAAAATTTGTTGGTCCCGAGATTTAAACACAGACCTCCAGTTTAAGCCACACTATACCACTATGGCTGGAGGCAGTTAAAGATGAATGTTTAGATGTTCCTAAACTAGTAATCAACATAAAAGTCTATTCGTTTCTTAAAATATTTCTTAATATAACAAATAATCTAATTATGAGAAGCTCTCATTTCTGAAAATAATTTCTGTGTATAAAAATCCTGACTCGTTAGTCAAAATTATAAAACTTGTACTAAAGTAGAAACTATTTTTGAGTGGATAATGATACTATTTATCATCGTATATAAATAACTTTTATTTACGAAAATAAGGCAATTGTAAAATATATTGCATGTTAATTTAACGTAGCAAATGTTGTACATAAGTTTTATCATCTTCCAAATAATGAATTTAACGAATTTAAACAAGTGAGTAAATAAAAATAAAATGAATTTACTATAATTGAAGTTATAATAGAAATATTAAGAACAAACTTTGTGATATAATAGTTTAAGAATGTTTTAACAGAAGTTTGCGGTGACAAATCTAACGGAAAAACAACTTAACGGTTTTTTGTTCTTATTAGAAAATGACATATGTTTTTTTTTCTTGCTTAAATAACAGAGTTGAACGTTTATTAAATGTTGTGCACTTAGAAGGTAAAAATTCCTCTATTAAACTCAGACATTTCAGATTGCAACAGGCAAGAAAATAGCAGTCATTCTTTCATAAACAAATGTTCAGTAATAAAACTTTATAAAAATGTCAAAGTACCAATTTAATTAACGATTTCAGGATCATTTTCCTTACAAATTACATGTAATGACGTGTACCACACATTTGAAGTACTCTTTAAAGAATATAGCGTAATACATTTCAGTGGTTTAATTAGTGAATTATTCTAAACTTAAAACAATGGTATTTGAAAAGTTATTACACAGCAAGTGTAAAGGATTTCCATTACTTTTCAACAATGGATTTCAAGGAATTATTAATCCAGGTATAAAATTGTCTATACTTTACCTTTATGCTTATCCAATGGATCAGGCGTTCTTTAGAAACTGGAGGTGGGTTCGGTAACTAAGTTTAACTAATAAGCATTGTTGTTTGCTAGTTTTTAACCACTGCCAATTTAAAAGCATGTACTATCGCTAGACCCGTGGTCATTAAAGTCCCAATAAAATAGAGTGATGATGAAGGTGAAAATTCCAATGGAAGGTGTTTCGTGTTCCTTCGTTTCACTAATTACTTGTACGACCTTGTAAAAATTGCAAGGTAGAAAATATCTATGTCAATGTTTTGCGTCCTTTTATGTCTAATGCTGACGGTAATTACATCATACTTGATTAGAGGAAGAAACAGATTTACATTTTTTATGAGGCAATATTAAAATTGTCAGCCACTCATATATTGAATTCGCGAATTTTTTCGTAAACAATTATCTGAGAATATTTATATTCAAAACTGACTATTAAAAATTTTATAAGTGTAATAATTTAGTTAGCTGGACAGTAAATTTTTACTTGATTCCGAAGTCAACAATTTTATATGAATAGATATTTTTCAGCCTCTCTAAAGGTTATAGTAAAAATGTTTTATTATTATTAAAGTCAATTAACTAAGATTTAGGATAATATAAACATCACATAATAATCTAGTGATGTGATAATAGTAGAGTTAGTTGACAACTGGACAACTTTATTAAAATATTTGCTTCGTTTTTGGATACATTTCAATTAAATTTAAAAAAGCATACCTTAACATACTTTGAAAGATCCATTTTTACCAAAATTTGTCTTGAGGATATGGCCTTATTTGCTGACCATGATTTTTGTTTATGAATCAATATAACTTTAATTCTACGTAAAGAAAGGACATAGTTCTAATTAATCAATATTAAGTAATTTATTCAATGGTACATATTTATTTCATGTATTTAAATTATAGTACTTTCTTAATATATTTTTTTAAATTTTAATATTAATAATTTATAGTTAATTTTAGTAGCTACACATACTAATTACTCTTTACTGTGATATATATAATGTAACTGCCTCAGTAGGTAATTTTTCGTTGTTGTTTCCTAGTTGGTTAGAGCAATGCGAGCTGGTCCTCCGAATAGTTAATGTAATAGGGTTAACTTGTAAAGAAAGATAATCCTTGAGTGGGATTGATATTAGATGTTAAAAGTTGGTCCTGCGCCTGATATCTCTCCAGTCGTGGATGGATACCTGTATCCATCTTATCGGACAATGTGAGTGTAGTTGTGTGTTATAATATCTCTTGCGAAGTTGGCTGATCTCTTATAAATGGTATCAGTTGGATTCGACTAAGGAGGATGTAACACGCCGGAAAGATATCCAGGCACTGAACCTCAAACTCAGGCAATCTTGAGTGATCACGATACCCAGTTGCCAATAATTAGAGAAAAAACAATTAAAGTGTTTATGTCACTTTATTCAACCAATTGTTTCTTGACTAAACTACTGGCTAAAAGTAAAATACTAAAATATAATATTTAATGAAAAAAACTGTGAACTATTCACAGATATACACTTACTATTGGCATATTTTTTTAATACGATTGATAAGCTTTCAGGTTTTGTACAATTATCGTACAAAGTAATTCGATCTTAGACCTAATTTACAAAGGAATGTAGCCCACGACGGAAACAAAATATGATTTTTACAAATTTTCAATCTATATATTTCTTTTTGTTGATTCGGATTTGTTATGGTTGTATATTGACAATATTTCATGCTTGTTAATTAACCAATTTGATTAAAAAAATTATTAAATTTCTTCTTTGCTTACTTTATTGCCCTATTTTAAAAATTATCATTTATTTAATTGTTTTCAACGTTAAATAGATTTCTACTATCTAGTTATATCACACTACTTAATGTCAATATGGATAAATTTATCAACAGAGAATACATATTTTTATTTTTCTAGCAGAAAAAAAAATAAAAAATCATGGTCTTTAAGAAAAAAAACGTAAATGAATATTTTTCAAACTTTTGGTTTATATAAATAAAGCCTAATCATTAAAAATGCACCCGGAACTACATAAATAAATTATTGCTTACAATTAATATCATTTACAATTGAAAAGAAATTTTATGGAAATAATTTTAAGACTTGTTTACGTTTTTTAAAATAAACTGACTTTGAAAACTTTTTAATTACAATCTACTGAAGACCAGGCAGACGTAAACATCGCGAACGGTTCGAGTTGAGCACCTTTTTTTTATTTAGAGCGGCCATCGATAAAATATGCATTGCAATGACGAACGCTGACTTCCGGTAGGAGATGGCACGTTAAGAAGAAGAAGAAGACTGAAAGCTGATCAGCTCAAAGAGACATAATCTGCTGTTATGTTTTTCTGTTTAAGCAGTAGATTTAGAAAACCTTGCTTTAGAAACCGAAGGTCACGACCTCCGGTTTCTACACGGCTGCGGAGACGCAACAAATTTTCATTGTTGTTTCCTTGTTGTTTAGGGCAATTTAGGCTGATCACCAAATTTTCTGAAAAGTAAGATGATCCATGCGTAGGATGGGCATGTAAAATGTGAATTACCACCAACCTGCATTGACCAACGTGGTGGATATAGCCAAACCCCTATTAGATAGGGTGTATTAGGAGGCGGTTGTCAGTAGGACTAAAACAGGCTATGATGTTGATGTTCTTCTTTCAAGCAACACGCCTTCCATCTTTAACACATCTTCTGCACTCACCTGAGATCATCCTCAGCGACTGATCAGCTTCCGCGACCAGCCTCCCTTCTCAGGTTGGCGAGGTTCTTCTAAGATCACCTGACCAGTGTTCAAGCGATAAAAAACTCTTAAAACTTTACTGATTGAAATGTTCACCAATCTGTCACATTTAACGTTGTAAAATGTATTTGCCGACTCGGCTTTTATCAATCTCAATCAAGTTAATAAGTCATAATGAGTGTAACCTTAGCGAGTATTTATAGATAACGAATAAAGTATACCAAAAAAAGTTTATCCAATGTGTAAAGTGAAAGAGATAATAGTATATATTATGTGAAAACCACCTGGTCAATTCTGTAAAAAATTGTTGCAGAAGATAAACCCATTTGTTTCCTTTTTTAAAAGTAATAAAATTGAATTTCAGATTATATAATGTACATTAAAGAAACTTCGAACAAATAGTTGGGAGTCAAATAGCTTCCCCGTATCCCTGCCTGAGTATTAAGTAAAGTATAGGATACTAGATTTGAGGGGCACGTTTTTAAACAAATAAAATACAATGATATTTCTATTTGTAGCTTTTAAATATAATTAATATCTTAGGACTTAAATTATTTAAATGTCGCAGATGGGGTTCCCGTCTTCCAAGGACGTCACAAAAATGTTAGGTATCTAGACAATTACGCGAGGGAAATTTTGAAAGCGGTGCGTAAATAACCTGTTAATCCTATACATATTGAAATATCTACCACGGTATATACGAGGGACGGATGATCCGTTGTTATTAAAACATCGTCTTGCATTGAGATCGGCAGAAAAGGCCGTGTCAGGGGAGCGATTCGCATAATAGTGTTTACCCGATCTCTTTCCAGAGCAATAGGGAGATTATTTTCAAAAAAATCTGCCAGTAATATTTGCTTTCATGTTATTGCTGTAAACATTAATTTCTTTCAAAGTTTGTATCGGTAGCATATAAGGATAAAATATCTTTAATAAATATTAATTAATAAACGCAAACAACACTAACGTTATGTTATACAGGCATAAGTCCTTGAAAATAAATAAAAGAACAGGGCGCGGTAGCGTGCAGGGAAGCGGAGAATTTGGTTTCTGGAATGAGTCGCGATGGAGCGTTTACGGAGCGGACCGTGCGTTTTGTGCGCGGGTTAAAACGACAATTCGCAACCGTTGCGCGGGCGTAAGACTCGAGTACACAAAGGTTATACAACTTGACGACACTCCAACTCTTCAAACGATTAAACCTGGGTTGCTAAGGGTTACAAGAATTTTGAAGAAGGATTTACATATGCACTTCTACAAATTCAGTTGGTTCAAGAACTAAAGGAAACTGAGTATTCAAGAGAAAATTATGTGAATGAAATGTTGAATCAGTTTACTTCCTTCATTAACATAATGTTCTCTGACGAGGCTCATTTCCATCTGAACGGGCATGTTAGTAAACAAAGTTGCCGCTATTGGAGCCCCATCAATCAAACTTAAGCATCAGAAGCCCTTACATAGTCTGAAAGTGATTGTTTGGGCCGCTATGTCAGCCATGATATCCTAGGGCCTTACTTCTTGAGGATGGCAGAGGGCGCGCAGTTACTGTTACGTCGGAGCGATATGTGGCTATGATCGAAGAGTTTTTCATACCAGGATTAAAACTTTTCAGGCTTTAATGCCAGGACGTGGTTTCAACAGGTGGGCCACTTCTCACAAGTGGCACTTCTGGCAAAGTGATCTCTAAGAGAGGACATTCCTGGCCTCCACGAGGGTACCTTAGGCTAAAGAATACGACCACAAACCCGCGGTCAATTGAGGCCCTAAAGATAACATCCGCAGAGAAATGACAAGCATTTCAGCAATGACGTGCCGCGCAGTCATCGACAATTTTAGACGTCGTTTGCAAGAGTGCCATGATCACCAACAGGGATTACATTTAGAAGATGTTATTTTCAAAAATTATTCCGGTTTTTAAGCTTTTTGTAAATAAAAAATTAATTCATAATGTAATTAGTTTTATTATAATTTTTTTTTTTCATATCAAAGGACTTATGGGCCACCCTGTATATATGTTAGGTTTGTTATTTCTGTTCTTGTATGTTTTTTTACATAAACTCATGAACTACTGTGATAATTTATAAAATATATTACCATTAGAAAGCTAAATTATCACTTTATAACATAGATTATATTTATTCATAGAAATATTATAAATCATAAGAATATCAATTAATAGCAACCTATAGTACAAAAAATTTTAATATAGACTCGTTGAAATTTGGGCAAATTACGTTACGAACGTTTTAATTAACCTTCATGTGAGTTAATTTAAACGGGCCGTTTATTATTATTTCTATTTGATTTGTAAGGTTAAATTTGCTTGGTATAAAAGTGGGAACGATGTGGTGCACTAATAAAAATCACAGATATGTTTTTGTGATTCGTTGAAATTAAAGGGTCGGCGATAAACTAAGTAATGATACTTTTATTTGTACTTAATTTGTGAAGTAAGTATCATCATTATCCGTTAGTTAGTCCACTGCTGGATATAGGCCTCCCCTAATGCACGCTAACCCCATAGTAATAAAAAATTATAAATTTATTATTTATGAAGGTTAGCGATACAACCACTTGTTTTAACCATTTCTATCATACAAATGGTAATAACAATTTAATACTTTTAAATTGATAATGAACGCGATAGATATATTATTATAAGTATGTGGAGTTTTATAAATATCCCGTAGCAGGTTCACTTTCAAATAGATTAATAAAATCTTAATTAGTACTCAAGTAAGTTACGCCAAAAGAATATTATTTTCTCTGTAAGTTTTCATTGGGTTGCTTTAAATCCATTTACAGCGTTATTACCAGTGGACCCTACCAAGCGCAACGCTGTGGCTGAGATTTTTATTATATTATATTTTAGTAAATTATTTAAGAGAAACGGTAGGAGATCATCAGACAAGGACACCGCAATTCTTTTTGCAATTTTCGCATGCCATTCGTAAAAAAAAAACACGCGTACTCTAACCGTTGATGCTGTTAAAAAATCATAGAATTGCGATTGAATTCGATACAAAAGAATTAATAATTGAAAGAAATTGAAATAAATGAATAAATTAAATTTCCTTAAAAATACATTTAACTCATACTTCAGACTACCAGAAATTGTAGTTTTGTTAAATATTTACATATTTTATTAAAAAGCAATTGTTTAGTTTTTAATATAGCAGTTGCAAACGTTGTGTTACAATTCAATACATGGCGTATTCAACTATAACACAACCCAGTCAACAATAATTAGGAGTATACGCAGTGGCTTTATTTATATAAGTCCTTCATATAACATATTATTTTCAAAACACCCCTTTTATTTTATGCGCTGTATACCTATATTATGTATATATGAGTTGAATATTTGTCATCATTACTTTGTACAAGCACACGTTTGTGTACTTTTAGAATTTACCCTTTTTAATATGATGCAGTCATGTTAAACATACGTGACCAGTATGTTAATATAAGATCTTCTAACAGACTAAACTAACTTTTAGCGGATTCCTTCAAAGTAGATACACTGCTTTTTTTGTATTTTAATAAAAGACTCCTTTATAAAAATACTCTTAACTAAACTTATTTACAATGTAGGTTATTGGCTATTTTATTATTTAAAAATATTAGACTATTATATTATCTAGCTAATATATCAATCGCCTATAACAATTATCACCACCTGACAAAAATCTTTGCAGCTAGTTCATTGTAACTGTAGTTAGCTAGCTGCTTGGACTACCTTTCCGATTAATATTATTGATAACTGTCGACTTGTGCAAATGTTTTAATACTTTAAAAGCCATTTATTACAAATTATTGTGAATAATGTTTTGAGTTTACTCGAAAATTGTTTATTTTCTTATAATTAAAAAAAGTACAAAATATTTGAAGTATCATTTGTGAAAAGGTTTTTATGTTGTTCTATGCAGTCCGTTAACAGCTCTGCCCGTGTCTCTAATAGATTTTTGGAACAGAACAATCGTAATTGTATCGTTTTAGTAGTGAAATAATATACAAATCAGTTGAGTTTGCCGTTGTTCAATGCGCTATGCTCGAGTCTCTTTGTCAGACAAAATTCGTGAAGAATAATCCGACAAAGAACCAAAGTCACTGACATAGAGCAAATGAAATGGGAGTGGGCCGGTCGGGGCCAATGATCGATAGGCCAATAAGATTCTAGAGTCGAGGCCCGGTTCGAGAAGACGAAGTGTTGGTCGACCCCCGACCAGGTGGAATGCCAACCTCTGTACCTCTGTATCTCCGGTTTAAGTTGGCAGCGAGTGGCATGGGATCCGCCGTCTTGGCGTTCATTGAAAAAGGCTTATGTCCAGCAGTAGACGGAGAGAGGCTTCTAATGATTAAAAATTTATAATGATACTATGATACTATTATAATGTTTTATTTGGTGCTTTATATGTAAATCTATTAGTATTAAGTTAACGGGGAAATAGAAACTTTTGGGAAATATGAAATATTTTAATACAAAAACGAGAAGAAACCTAACTATTTTATAATAAAACGTGCTTTTATTTAACCTCCTAACTTTGAATATAAATACAATTATTAAAGCCTTCAACCCTTTGTCACGTCGCGATAACGTGGAATCATTACACAACTGGCGGAATGTGATGAAAGTGTAATTTGTAAAATAGATCTAGACAAATACTGAACAAGCCGCTTTAACGTCTTTTCTCGGAATTAGAAATGCTGTAGACCCGATGTAGATAAAAAGATTAAAAACGAGCTAGATGCGAGTACCGAACTTTTTGTAATTTTTGTTAGAAAAAGATTAGCATTTTAAAAGCTTATTAACAAATATAATAAAGCTAATTAATAGGCTGGTCACATAGGCCGCATAAATGATGACCGCTGAAGTCGGAAAGTTCTGGAGTGGAGACCGAGGCTCGGCAAACGTAGCGTTGGACGTCCTGCGGCAAGAAGGAGTGACGACATTCGCCGTTGTGGGCTGGATGAGAATAGCCGAAGATCGGAAGCGGTGGTGTGCGTTAGGGGGATGGGGCTATGTCCAGCAGTGGACTGAGACAGGCTGATGACGATGATGAATTAATATTTTAGTTAGCTGTATCACATACACTATTTGGGTATGTGAACACTTTTTAAAGTACATAGAATGTTGTGACTCATATTTACTATTACTATTACACAAATGTGTATAAAAACATAATTTGCAAAGCAATTGTCTTTTTAACACAAATGAGAAAGCCAAAACGGAGTTTCTATTTGATCAAAATCCAACAAATCGCTGTTATTTTAGATGTCTGGAAAGCGGATACGCATTCCGTATCCGCTCTCCAGACATCTTTCCAGACATTTCTGTCTTGCGCCATTTGGATGGATCCTTGTAGAGTAGCTCCCGTAGCGTCCTAAGCAGTGTGAGTCCATCTTGTAGGACGCCGCCCTCTCGCTCTTTTTCCTTCCGTACAACCAGTAATAATCAACCTTTCCGAGCTGTCTGGGCCTCGTCTGACCGTGTGTCCGATGAACTTGAGGACTCTTTGCCTACAGATAGTTGAGAGTTGTGTTCTTATATTAAATTGTTTGAGGATTGACTCGTTTGTGCGACGTTCCGTCCAGGATATCCTCAACATTCTGCACCAGCACTACATTTCGAATGCGTCTATCTTCGATCTCGTTCTCGCTTTTAATGTTTAAAAAATAATTAAGCTATAATTCTTATAGCCTAATTATTTTTTTAAAAAAGGTTTGCTCTGAGTCGCCAAATGTATCCAACATGCAATATAAATATATATTTCTTAGGGTTACGTAGGGATACAGTTGATTGCATGGCTTAATCGTACCTCGTGGTTGGAAAACAGGACGGCAAGTTCTTCGGATACTAATTGAGGGTCAAACGACTTACGATCCTTTGAACGCTATAATCTTTGAGTACAGTTGAATTAGCGGTCACAAAAAATTTGATAATTTAATAGCGTGTCAAAGAACTTCAACAAGTCTGGTTAGTTATTAATATTTTTAGTTCTTCACTGAAAATAAGGCTTGGGCGTAATTAAATTACATTAATATATAAATGTATTTGGACTAACTTTGATCTTTAAAGTTTTAATATACTTTTTAACTATATAATTCTTTACTATAATGTTTTTCAATAACCTATTTTGTTTTCGTTATTTTAAGAAACTTATTTAAAATTGAAATGTAAAGAAAACGACTGAAATAAAAGAAAATGGAGGGACTCTAGGAATCCCTAGAAAGCAGTCTCTCCAAGGTTAATCAACCGAGAACGATATGTTACAAAGCTCTGAATGATAACCGATTGTAAATTATGAACAGAAGCAAAGAAATGCGGCTTCCTTTTTTAAAAAAAATCTTTATTCAAATAACTATCTAAAATTTTTATTTAAGTAAGTAATACACATTCAAAATCTCTTTTTTGACCATCTTTCCAAAAGAAGGAGGTATGTACTCAATTAGGGAAGTATGTTTTTGAAGTGAAACTTCTTTATAGGGGTTGGAAAAAAATTTAGTGTAACATTTTTTCGTTACGCGCCATTTTTTTTTTATTCTAGGGTTATGAAATGTTCTTATTTAGCTTAGTTAATATTTCAGTAACAAATTAATTTTATTTTAGGCATTTTTGGAGCGCGTTACTAACATATTTATATAAATTTTTAAAGCGTTTTGCGCAGGGCACCTTCAACACAACAGACAACCAGGTGGGGTTATCCCAGAGCACCAAACGTTGATTTTTTTTTTTTCAAGTTATTTAAAGCAAACTTTGTCATATTATATATATATATAATATATTATTTTTAAAATTGATAAATTAACTAACAACGAAAAAACGTCATAAAGGTTTCACTTCAAGATATAACCTTAAAGCACTTTTTTTAGAAATGTTTCCTCGTTGCTTGGCTCCTAGTGCTCTGATTTTGTTTAGTCTATTTTTAAATGTAATCCGTCATTTGGTTCCATTTTTTTAAATTATTTTATAATAAGCAGTTTAATACATATCAAAGAAATGAAGCCAATTTCGTCGCCAAAAATCATAACCTCGTGCGATTAAATTGCTAACGGGGCCGAAACCCGATAAAGATAGACTAAAACTATCTATTACATAATTGTACTTCTTTAAATGGTCTGTAATAAAATGCTCGACCATACCTTTAGTACATCTATGTTTTTGGGATTAAAACCATTTGTTTAATTATTTTAATTCATTTAAATTGCTTAAATATTCAAAGCTCATTTAAAGTAATAAAAAGTAAGATTACATAAATGTAAATGCATTATTTTTTTTATTCTTCTCATAAAAATGTCATAATTTTTAAAAATTAATACCTTAAAAGTTAAATTTAAAATCATTGTGAAACCAGCCTATAATAAAATCATTATATTCTGTTTTTTAGTCCTCTATTTTTGAGCTTCCTAAAGAAGATGGTACTTAATATATGTTTTTGTTGATAAATCAAAAAATTTCGTTCAAACCTTTGCTCCCCTTTAAGAATGAATTAAATATCTTACATAATTGTACTGTTGTGTAAATTTTATATTTCTATTATCGGAACCAAAATTTTGTTTGTTAATTATTGTAAAATATTTTGGTAAACAAAAAATAAATTGTGGTTTTAATTTTTTCAAAAATTGTGAAAACAGGGTATAAGTGATAAACACAAAAAAAAATAGTTTTATTATTAATATTGTATTATTGAATACTGTTAATAAAAATTATTTTACAGTAACTGAGGTGATTCATAGCACGTTATTTAAAGTCAAATAAAACAGGTCAAGTGTAAGTCGAACCGGGAAAGTTTCTCCAATCATTATCTGGGAATTCAGGGACATTTTTGGTAAAAATTTTTTTTAAAAAAATGGTATGGTGGACTGCAAGGTTGAACTTAAAAGCCTCATCAGGTTTTTGTATCATAGTGGAATATCTTTTCATTAATAAATCAATATCATATGTTTTTTTAATTTCCTTTTTCAGGCTGTAAGCCCTTTTTTTAAATCAAATCATTCTAGGTCACAGGGAAGTACTATATCAGTTTAAGACCAAAAAGATCAAAATTTTTATATTAAACCATCCTTCAAGATAATAAAGTTTTTTAAAATACATTTGTTGAACAAATGTATATCTTTTCGTTTCTTCCTTTATTACAGGTTTGTCAGGTAGCGATACCGTGGAACCATGGCAAAAGGAACTTTTTGTTTTAAAATGTTTTTAAACGGTTTGTTTAATAAATCCAGAAAATTAATAAACGTAAAAAATTCCGATTTGGATTCTTATACTAGAACGTGGTGGCCGTGATAGGACGTTGATTTCATTTATCCAACATGAATGACATTAGGTAACTTTTTTTTATTATTTCGTCTTAATTTAGGCAGAAAATTCGATTTAAAATTGTGTAAAACGCAAGGAAAACTTAATGTGTGATTTTCTCGTTGATTTCAACGGCACCAATTTTTGACAATAATTTAGGCAAAAAATATTCAGCATATTTGATATTTCTTCGCTCTTATCGATGACACACTGGACTTACTGGTATTTTTTATCTCACTTTCTATGTGATTAGTCCAGATTGGTTTATAATTCCTACGAACCGGAAAGTTTATATGAATTTTACCGCAAGATTTATTTTTTGATTTTGTTATGGTATTGTTGTACTTGCTACTACAGGTAGGTATGGAAAATATAATAATTTGTTGCTGATGGGCACAAACTACTCATCATCATCATTATTAGCAGCCCCTATCAGTCTACTTCTGGACACAGGCCTTTCTCAAATAAGGCCAAGTACAAACTACACGTGTACCTTAAAATAGTTTTCAGAAAATTAAGGCTGTAAATGACCGTGCAAGTAAATAAGTTATTTAGATTAAAGAAAATAAGCTGTATAAAATTTTACAATTCCAAGAGCTCCTGGGTAACAACGACGAGTGTTGTTTTGTCCAGCCAGAGAGGGTTAAGATGTATTTCGGCGGCGAAGGTTAGTTTGGCCCAGGGTTTAAAAGTACCGAACCAACCTGTCATTATTTTGAAAAAAGCGGCGCAGATACGTAGATAATAGAGTTAAACTAAGCCCTTTCATGTCTAGAAGAAGTTAAGTGAACGCATTTCCTCATTGCGTTACATACGGTTAATAAAAATTGGAGTGTCTATATATGCGTAACCGTTTTTAAATGATTATATAGGTATATATAAACGGTACGTAAAATAAAACAACACTTTTTAAGAATTTTATCTGTCTGTTTCCCAGAAAAATTCCCTTTTTTTTAATAATAACCAAGAGGACGTAGTCACGTCTAGTAATAAAAATTATATAAAACTTTATATTTTAATAATCCAAACCTTAATATTACATAAATATTTTAAACAAATACGGGTGTTTATTATGTTCCTTACAGCCTGTACATTGTAGGACATTAATCACTAAAATACTACTGCTACTAATAACACAATGTCATTTATAGCATCAATCACCTTTTGATGGTTATGATTGCATTTTCATTTTGATAAATTAGTTGCATCGTAATATACTTCAAGCAGATATTTGAATGTATTATTGCAGACGATATTATTACAAATTTAATGTTTCTAAATTAGTAGTCAATATAAAAGTCTATTCGTTTCGTAATAAATATTCGTATTATAACAAATAGTCTGAATTATGAAGACGCTCTTTCTTGAAAATTGTTTCTGCCAGGAAAGTTAAACAGATCCTTGCTCGTTAGTCAAATTTGCTGTAGAGATTGTGCAAACTGAAAGTCAGAAAGTTAATTTTTTCTTTGCTGGATAATAATAGCCCTGTAAACAAGCTTTTATTTTACTGAAATTAAGGCAATGTTAACACAAATAGTATGCTTTTTTACAAAATTATGTATTTTTATAAATGATTGCCATTTTCTTGACGGTTCTTCGCTGGACAGGTCTGAGTTTTTAGAATTGGTGGCAATTTTTTGACCTCCATAAAAGCTACAGGCAGCAACACAGTGACATTTATAGCATGGTCCAGTTTTGGTATTAACGTACAGCAAAGGGACAAAATAAGCGATCAGCTGATTTACTTTTAAATAAACTGGTAAAGAGCAACGTAAAGTTGATTTCCGCGAGATTCGTAACCACAACCTTCTGTTTGAAAACAATATTTCATGTAATATTCACAATGTTTGTAAATTGAAATTATATCAATAATCTAAAAACATGGGAAGAAATGCATACCTATTGTATCAATTCGCTATTTACTACCAGTGAAAAAAATTACAACTGCATTATAACATATTGTCAGCTGGCAAAGTAATTAATAGAATGTTAATATCGGCTAGTTAGATCGATATAAGCTGATCATTTCACTGCCCAAAGGATACGTAAAAAGTAGGCTATCTTTAAATAATCTTATACATCATTATTGCTGTAGATGTAAGTTGTACAACAATTTCGGTTAAAATTAATGCACTATTTCACTAGTTATAAAGGGTTTTTGAAAATTTTACAATTGTAAATGTGACGTGAAGTTAAAGGTGACAATTTTTATTTGAACATTTTAGTACTTTTTTTTGGAGTGAAATAAGTTCTAAATTATTATCAAAATGCCAAAATCAGCCAGGATTCCCTAATAATAAATGAATGATTGTATAAGTAAAACTAAAAATTTAACTTCTGGAGCTAGAAAGGTAACTTTTAAACTTTACACAACCTTATACATATTTTTCTTAAACGATAAGGGTCGTTTGTTTTTCTTTCATCCGTTCTATGTTTCAAAAGTTGACAAGGTGAAATTAATAAGTGTATGTTTTGAGCATCTTTATATTATTTTTATGACCATAATTTTTGATTAAATACGTTTTAATTATGAGGAGAAAGCAGATTTATATTTTTGTCGATGGCAATTTTTACAATCCTCTTTTTTTCAATTTCCCAAATAAAAAAACGTTTTTTCTTCTCAACCATCTGAGAATATTTAACTTCACAACTGACATCATTATCATTCATCGTCAGCTCGTGCCAGCCCTACACTTCGTTTAAGACTTTACGGCTAAGTCTTTACAAAATTTTGTTAATTAGGATAATTTTGGATAATATTAACAATTACAAAAATCTGTGACCGGATAATAGTGATTTCCACTGTATGGACAAACCCACAACCTTAATAAAATATTCACATATTTATTACCAATTTCGTTCTTGAATATATTTTAATTAAAAATTCTTAAATAAAAGCTATCTACTACTTTAACATAATTTCAAAAGATCCATCTTTTACCGCCAATTTGTCTTCGGTGGACTATGGCCTCTATTTGCTGACCATTATGTTTGTTTAAGCCCAACAATCAATTGTACCCCAACTTTAATTCTACGTATTAAGTACGTACACCACTTTACCTTTTTCGGCAGCAAGCTAATTACGTAATTTATTTTAACAGAAATATCTCTTTTTATGAATTATCAGTAGTACTTTATTAATATATATATTTTTAATTTCACACACATCATCAGCCTTTGTTAGTCCACTGCTGGACATAGGCCTCCCCTAATACACCCTATCCATTAGGGGTTTGGACCGTATCCCACCACGCTGGTCCAATGCGGGTTGGTGGGTGGACCGACTTTTACATGCCCATCCGACGCATGGATCATCACTTTTCAGACAATTGGGTGATCGGCCCAGTTGCCTAACCAACTAGAAACAACAATGAAAATTTGTTTCGTCCCAGGATTCGAACCCGACCTCCGGTTTCTAAGCACACACCTATACCACTAGGCTACAGGCGTTTTATTTTTAATTTTATTATTAAATATTTATAATATAATTTTATAACTATCCTTAGTACTTTTTACTATAATATATGTAATGTAACCTCCGTAGCTTCGTGACAAAGGCGTGTGCTTAAGACATCGGAGGTCTTAGGTTCGAATCCTGTATATTTCGTTGTTCGCATATTTCGTGGCTCGCATTGCCCTAACCAACTAGTAAACAATAATGAAAAGTTGTTGAGTACGCGTAGGTTTTAACCCACGACATCTGGTTTCTAAAGCGCAAGGCAGACTACTAGGAGACAAAGGTATTTAAATTTTTATTTAATAAAATACTGTGTAAAATAAATTATTATATAATATGAATAAACTATTCCCAATAGATATACATTTACTATTGGCATATAATATATGCTATATTTACTATTGATGTATAATTTGCCATATCTACTATATATAATAAGGAATAGTAAATGTATATCTAATGAATTACTTACACTGTACTAAACATTACTTGTACTTCTAAGGTTAAGCCACTATTTGCAATATAAGTTGCTATTGCATGGATGATTCTATTTCTGCCACCTTAATTTGAATAGTCGCGGAAGTCAGTTAAAAACCAACTGTATAATCAAATGAAATATATGCCTTAAAAAGGAAATATATATAAGAATTAAAAAATGTAAATCATTTCACAAACCGTATTAGCTACCGTTTTGTTAACCGTTTTATTAACCATTTTATATACTTTACAAGAAGCTCAAAATGATTTTCGTACAATAGACTGTTATATATCTGTAGGTTTAGAGAGTAATGACAAAGTAGTTTAGGCACACACAAAGCCTTGTAACCTTTATTGCTAAAGCAACTTGTTAATTACTATCAAAGCGGAATCACGGTATTAATTTACGGCATTATGCGGTAGATATACTCTGTAGCATTCAAAGAAGTAAATTAATCAAAAGCTTTTAGGTTCTGTACAGTACTCATACCAAATAATTTTATCTTTGACCAACTTCACAAAGGAAGATAGCACACATCGCGAAGAAAGTATGTTTTTTTTATATATACACCCTCTGTCTTCGATTTTGGTGACTCGGATTTGATACGTATAATAATAGATTTCAGTGATGTATAATGAAATCTTTTCTTTACCTATTTTGCCTTTTTCTAAAAAATATCGTTTAATTAATTGTTATTTAAACGTTAAATAGATTTGTACTAACTACTTCTATCAGTATGGGTCTATTGAGAAACTGATTTTTCATATTTTTTTATTTTCTAGGAATGCAAGCATATTTATACATATACATTTTAGTACATAAATAAGTTATTGCTTAAAATAAATATCTCTAAAAATTTCAAGATGAGTATATACATCATGTTTTGTATAAAATAAATATCAAACCATTTGTACACTTTTTGATTACAAAAGCCCAGGCTAATTGCTGACTATATTACATCACCGATAACCTAATCGTCTCAAAAGTAAGATGATCCATGCGTCGGAAGGGAATGTAAAATCTCGGTCCACGTATCAACCGCATTGGACCAGCGTGGTGGGATACAGTCCAAAACTAAGATGTGCCGTATATGCCTATGCTCAGCAGAGGACTAACACAAGCTGATGATGAGTGATGAGTCATTAAAATTTTGCGTAAACTATTTTGTTAAATGATATTGTCGCTCCCAACATGATGGCTTTGCGTTTAAACTATGATAATATTTATTATATATTAAAACTTTTAAAATAGTATTGGGCATCATTTTATTTAATCCCGATGTGTATGTCACGTAATGCATTTGAGAGAGAAGAACATATTTCTCCCACATTAAAGTCAGCGTAAAAATACTAACCTAAATAGTAAGCTGCTCTGACCGCCAATAATGATGAAGAATCTGAATCAAATTCAAACTTTAACTGCACCAAAGGAATAGAATGAGTTGTTGTTTAAATAGATAGAATGAAATAAATATTTCGGAATATCTTAAACCACAAGATTTTTTAATATATGTTACCTCGTTGCTCTGCTCCTAGAAGTCCGATTTTGTTCATTCTTTTTTTTAATGATAGGCTTTATCTGTTATTTGGTCTTTTTTTTAATAATTTTGTAATATAACAACCTCTTGCGATTAAATTGCAAACGCTGGCTCAACCTTAAGAGATATACCTTAATTATGGTGTACATACTAGTACTACTTGGATTGGCCCAAATAAGTTTCTTCCTATTTCTCTTGCCATAAAGTTGGTAAGAGAATACATCTTTTATTGTTATACATGTTTTAAAAATAACTCACAATAAGTATTTCAATATAAACATTTTTAAAAATTACAAGTTGGCAAATTCAAAGCTCATTTAAAGTAATATTAGTATAAGTTTAAATAAAACTAAATAAATTAAAAAAAATATTTTTTTTGCAGATGGCACGTTGTCACACACTTATATTGCGCAAATTGGTTGTATGCTGTTAGACATGGTCCTATTTTGTGGTTAAAATTTAACTTATAGTTTTTACTTCAAGATACTTATTTTAAAATATATTTATAATATATTAATCATTTTCATAACTTTAATAAATAAATATTACGATAATTTATCTGTTGATAAGCATTTTAAATTTGGTTTTTAATTATTCTGGCAGTACCGTGGTGCCTATTTCTGCCGCAAAGCAGCAGTGTGTAAAATACTACTGTATTCCGGTTTAAGGGGACACCGTCGCCAGTGAATTTACTGGGTACACGTAACATCCTATGTCTCACATAGGCTGCGCATCGGTGATACTCCTGGTATTTTCGATGGCCATGGTTTTTATAGTTATTAATTATTTTATTTATTCATATTTTTTAATGGAAAGTAGCCTTTACAACTCAAAAACAAAAAAAAATGTTTAGTTGAATATTATTTTCTTAGAACTAAATTTTTCATAGTCAAGGCAGATAAAGTGACAAACTTGAAATCATAAACAATTGGCACTCAGAGTTTTCCTTATTGTTAAATCCGACTGATCCGAACCAACCGATCACTACATAGTATAAAACAAAGTTGTTTTAGCTGTCTGTCCCCCCTTGTATGCTTAAAATTTTAAAATTACGCAACGGATTTTGAAGCGGTTAATTTTTTTTATGTATTGAGTGATATAAAAAGAAGGTTTATGAATAGAATACATGCATTATATTGTAGAAAAGTCCTGATAAGTTTTGTATTTTATATAAGTATGTGAAATTTCAGAAATATTGTTAAAAAAATTAAATGCGATAAAATCCGTAGCCTTTTATTAAAGTTTTTTCATGTTTTTCTTTAGTAAAGTTTAATTACATCATATACTTTTTGAAGTAGCCTTTAATTTATTTTAATGTTAAATCTGATCAATATACGATTCAAACACGCAATTGACAAATTGCACAAAAGTAGTCAAACGGTACTTGGTAACTCTCTAGAGACCGGTCCCTCCATTTTCCTTTGTATTTGTCGCATTCTTTTACACGTCCTTTTTAAAGAGATTTTCAAGAAGGATTGAAAAACAGCCGTTTCTTTTGTTAAAATTTCTATAAAAAAAGAAAGATTTAAGTAATAATTGAATTGTATAAGAAAATAAATAATTTTGTTACACTACCTGAATAATAGGCATTGTACTAAACATAATTAGGAAAATAACCAATTCATAATTTTAATAATACATTTTATAGTTTATTTTGGACCAGGCATGAGGTTTTCTTAAAATTTCGCAATTTAATCAATTCAAATGTATGAATGTGTAATGTGTAGCTCCGTAAAAATACTACACAATAGATACATTAATATTTCTGTTTGTAACATTAAAATATCCGATTTAAAATAAGTACATTATGATATATCACTGGTACATAAAACAAAATAAATATGTTTGTTTGTTTGTTCTGGGTGATCTCTGGAATGGCTGGTCCAATTTTGACAGGACTTTAAATAAAAGACAGCCGATGTGACTGGGAGTAGCTTAAGCTAATGTTATTAAAAATAAAGCTTTTTATTACATATTACCATGCGTGTCATTCATACCTTATATAGCACAATTATCAGTCCAGTGAAGTTTTACAATATCTATGCTTATCTACAGGCGGGAGTAGTACCATTTATCATTTTCTTGTGGATGACTAAAGAAATATTTTTTTGCTAAGCGTTTCTGATATGAAGCAGTTTTGTGCGTACACTCAAGTTTTCTCGTAGCGATTGCTAATGTTGACCTCATAGGCTTGTCGTGGACGGTCTGCATCTGAGTTATAAGTATTTCCATTAAGGTAATCTTCAGTCCTATATTATAAATATTCTCGTAAATCGGTAATCGTCACGGTTGTCGTCGATCTAACAAATCTTTTAACGTCAATCAAGATTATCCTTACAAATTGCGCTTTGATTGCGACTCCATCCAGTTTCATCATGTTATCGGATTTATCGGGTAGTGACAGAAGAAAATCATGAGTAGCTTCGATAGTTTTGATACATTTGTCTCTGAGCTGTAATCATTTTATGTTCGTGTTGTTGAATTTTTCTAAATATACAGTTAATTTATTGAATTTAAGCCGTTTTTGGGCATCGATGACAACAAATCAAATATTTTAATTTAGGACCGCGGGTTTTCAATTCGTACAACCTACTAATACACTGTGAGCGTTAGTAGCTATTCGTTTAATTGAAATATTAACAATATTAGATATTTAAAAACATTTTAAAATTGCTACTTAAATTCTAGAACCGTGTAATTTGTGCGAAGGGAAGCCCTTCGGATATGTTACTTTTACTCAAGTACTTCATTTTATTACCTATTAGTGTATCGCGCGCATACTAACCAAGCCTAATATTTAGGACTCCTGATACGATATTTACGGTTACATATTTTGGAAAGCACTTTAATCATAGAACGCTTTATGAAATTTAATATTCCTCCACGCCCAATAGAATCCATAAAAGTGTTTTAAAACGAAATAACTAAATCCCATTTGTTATAAAGCGAATAATGTTGCAAAATGTAAATTTGTTAAGTATTTTATATAACTATCTCACAAATTATGGGGTATATTAACGGTTCTAAAAAGAAACTGTTTATAAGGCCTTCAAGTAAATCTCTTCAGTACAATATGTGAAGTAATGCGACAAATACAAAGGAAAACAGAGGGATCGGTCTCTAGGGAGTTACCAAGTACGCTGCTTAGGTACAAAGCTCCAAAGATAGCTGCTTTCGAATTACGCCTTCAAATTGGACACTGATCTATATTTAAAAAAATGTTAAAGCTTCGTTGCCCACACCTACAGCTCTCATTATTTATTACAAAACAGGAATGTATGAAAAAGTAACTTCAATTTATAAAAATTAAATTGAGTAATAAATATGTTTATAACGTTATTTTACACTCTTGTCATGTTCTTTACTGTTTTCTTATCTATTTAATAGATATTCTATCGCTCAGCCAAAACACTTACATGGACTTAATACATGTTTATACAATATGTCTTGCAAGTATATATATATATATGTATTACTTGTGGTAAAAATATATTTAAGGCTTTCAAACTTCAACCGAATCTTTTAATCAGAAACTAAAAACTAAACCGGTAATCAAACAAGTAAACTATTAAAACATGTATGCTGGGAGTGCAACCAGCCTTGTTGCTTAACCTAAACTTATCTATGGAGTTTTCATCTCTTAAAGCTAAAGCTTGCAAAGTTAATATTAGATTGTACCGTTAGTTGTATTAACTACTGAAATAGTGTAAATTGCCCCATTTCTTTTATTTAATTTCTTCTTTTATTCTCATTTATTGTAAATCCATTAGGAATCGACTTTCAATAAAAAAAATATATCTGAACTGATAATCGTAATTTATTCCATAAGGATATACTGTTCTTACGTAAATAGATTCATCATCATCATCATCAGCCTGTGATATGTGATGTGATGGATCATCTTACTTTCAGACAATTGGGTGATCGGCCCCAATTGCCCTTACCAACTAGGAAACAACAACGAAAGTTTGTTGAGTCCACGCAGGATTCGAACCCACGACCTTCGGTTTCTAAAGCACATGCCCATACCACTTATCACGCATAAATAGAATAATTAAGAACTATTTAACGGACTTTATAACGTTTAGTTAGTATCTAAGTTGTCTGGTGTCTCAGACACTTTTCAGCGTTAATGTTAATAGTTTTATTTATTATGTGTATTTTTCGCGTAAATGACAGGAATTTATTACATTTGAGAAAATGTTATCAAATACTCGACGAATATTTGATATGATTTTATATTTATCTAGAATTTGTAATACAGCTCACAAAAGCTTGGGGAAGATCAAGCCAGCGATAATTTAGAAATTATAATGCAATGATACTCAATGCTGCTGTATATAATACAATGATATGCAATAAGATGTCACAGTTTAGCTTTAGTTATCATTACCGTCACGTGAAGTTTATATTTCACACTTCTTACTACAGAAGCAACAAATGACGAATAACACATTCCATGTTATTTATAAGATATGTTACAAACATTCGAAAATGATCTGAGATCTCACGTTTCACCCGTTACAAAAACGAAGACTGTGTTAAGCGATACAACTACGATCAAATGCTGTATGTTTCTCTGGATGAGTAAAAAGATTTTTCACACGCCTTATGTAGACTTCTCATGACATGTGCCCAAAAAGTAATGGAGACCACTCGGAAAAAGAAAACTTAACGTGTAATATAACGATAAATCTGTGAATAATGTAGTTGCGTTGCACTAGTAATTTCTATTAATTTTAAAAACTTCTATTACATGCACACATTACACACTTATTTATTAATTTTCTCCGTAGCCTAGTGGTAAAGCAGTGTGCTTTAGAACCTGAAGGTCGTGGGTTCGACTCCTGCGAAGACTCAACAAATTTTGATTGTTGTTTCCTAGTTTCACCCGATTGCCTGCAAAATAAGATGATCCATGCGTCGGTTTTTATGGTTTTTAGGTGATGGTGGTTCACATGTATGGTTATGGTGGTTTATATAATTAAAATTCTTCCATATTCGTGGGAGCAAAATAAATAGGACGGGGCTTAAGATTGCATCGCCGTGGTGTCTATTTTCGTCAATGACGTATGCGGTCGCTTTGTGGTTACAATACGCAATAAAGTTTTATAGTTACTTCGACGCGTTTCCTTTATGTGAAACTTGAAAAAGAGAGTTGTGTATTTATGAAGAACTATTTTGTTATTAAGAATTATTTACATAGTATTAGAAGTACAACTTGTAACGCATGTAGCTTAAGAAGTTCTACTTCTTTGGCGTAACAAAATTAAATATTTTCAAATTTTTATCTGTTACCGTATTCTACGTTTGTGGAGAAAATATCCTAAATACAGTCAGTTGTCTATAGCCAACTTTAGGTGTCGGTTATTCGTGACGGTATGCGCGCATCGTAAAAATTAAATTTTTCCCTAATTGCAAAAAAAAAACAGTCAAAGTAGAGTTTTAGAGTCCTTTGAAACTAAATATATATGTATTATATAATTCAGACACTTGCTTGTCGTAAACACTTTGCATCAGATTTATAACGTCAAACGACTTTCAACTATCAAAATTTAACTTCAGACCTATAGTGAAAAAATCGAGTGAATCTGTATTCGTTACGGTAACCGCCGATTGAACAGATCTTTTAACGTCAATCAAGATCCTTTTTACAAATTACGCTTTGACTGCGACTCTATCTAGATTCATCATGATTTCGGATTTGTCGGATATAGACAGAACAAAGTCGTAAGTTCAGTTAAGTTCAGTTCAGATTATAGCGCTACTTCGCTATAATTTGAACTGTAGTCATTTGGTATTAGTTTAGTCGCATTTTGTCCCAATAACAACTAACTTACCGAATTTAAGTCATTTTTGATGATAATAAAAGCAGGTGCAGGTTTTTATTTAATATAACATCATACTACACTGTGTGTGTTTAGTACCCTACTCGTACCTTACTCATAAACAAAATAAGATGTTTAAAACATTTTAAAATTACTACTTTAGTAACAGTAACAGCAAATAATTGTAAAAACAAGCATATGGGAGTACTTTTGTTACCTATTAGTGTATCGTGCACATACTATCCAAGAATAATCTTTGGAACTCCTGATACATCACGTACGGTTACGTATTGTTACAATGCATATTGATCATAGAAGGCTTTGTGAAATGAAACATTTCGCCACAGCCGATAGAATCCATAAACGTGTTTTAAATTTAGCGAAATAATAGAATTGAATTTTGAAACAAAATTTGGAAAGATTGTTATACAAATATATCACAAATAATCTATTGGAGTAATGCAACAAACACAAAAGAAGACAGAGGGATCGTTCTCTAGGGACTTACATTTAGGTTTTTATAACAGAACAGGTATGCTAACAAAGTAATTTATTATTATTAAAAGTAGCTTATCATTACCATCACAGAATTTCAGTTCACACATCTTAGTCAGAAGCAACGCAAGAGAATAATAACACATTTCATTTTATATGTAAGATATGTTACAAAGATTCGAAAATAATTTGAGATAACGAAATGGCTTTTCTCACGTTTCACATGTCGCAAAAACGACGATTGTGTTAAACGATACAACTCCGATCAAAGGATGTTCCTAAGGACTCCTTTGACGAATAAAAGTATTTTTATATACCATGACAAGTCTACATAAGGCGTAGACTTCTCATGAAAATTGATATTGACGGATTCAATTCTTATTCTCTCTAATCTCATGAAGATTATGCTGTGCAAAACCATTTGGGCAGTAATGAAACCGTCATAGAAAGAAAAATGAACATGCAAATATTGTGCAAATTTTTCTGTACGATAAACGTTCACTAGTAATTTTTGTTCATTCTTAAAATGTTCTATTTAATTCCACACGGTAATATTTGCAGCGACTTCAAATTAACCCTTATTGATATTATAATTACAATACAGTTGTCAGTTGACTATACCCAACTTCAGGGGTGGGTTTTTCGTCATGGCGTGCGTGTGCATCGTAAAATACATTTGTGAGGTGACTGCAACCAGGATGAACTGTCACCAGGTCTGTTCAAGCGATATGAAATTTGTAAAAATTGTCGTTTAAAATTTCAATAATGGAAATGATACCTAATCTGTCACATTCCATGTTGTAAAACGTATTTTAAAACTCTGCTTTTATACTAAAGTAATTTTTATCTGTGTAAAAGTAAACAGTTAATCTACTAACTTTAGAAAGGAAATGTTATTAAGTGTTTCTGATTGTATCTCGAAAATTTGTTGAGTCCCCAGGATTTAAATCTACGACCTCCGGTTTCAAAAGCACATACCCTTATCACTAGGGTACGGAGGCAGTTCTACATATAAAAAGTAGTATACGGAAAGGATGAATTTTCGAATAGAGATCATATGTTTGTTTAGACAAAGGTAAAATAATTTTTTCTGCCAGAAACAAAAGGAATTATCTTTATTTTATTAAGTAGGATCAAACGTATTAGTAACTGTTACCAAAGCGAGCATTTACACATATTATATGATTAAGTAGCTTTCAGATTAAATATGTTATACATATATCTTAGATCTTCAATAATTTAAATTTCGGAGATGGGTTCCGTCTTCCAAGGACGTCACAAAAATCTAAAGTATCTAATCAGTTTATTTTAACTCATAAATGTCAATTAATTGTTGAATTTTACCCTAAACGATAGTAACTAACTGACTTACAAATTACAGATTTTAACTAGTTTTGAACCAACAAAGGATACTCTAAATCATAGGAAATATTGAAAACAAAATTAAACGGCTTAAAATTCTTAAAGCCTTTGATTAAATAATGTGTAGTATTTACGTAAGTTTTAAAAACTCGTAAATGACTTAAGTTAAATAGTTAGGACTCTGTTTTTATAACCTAATAGTTATATTGTATATTAACTGTATCGATTAAATTAATACAGTGAGGCGTATAAAATTTGAACAACGAAGTACGTTACAGAAAAAAATGTTATATCGCACATGAAGTTCTGTATCGAAAACGACGCGAGGAAAATTGAAAGCGGTGCGTATATAACCCGTTAATCCTGCACATATTGAAATATCTACCACGGTATTTACGAGGGACGGATGATCCGTTATTATTAAAACATCGTCTTGCATTGAGATTGGCAGAAAAGCCGTGTCAGGGGAGCGATTCGCATAATAGTGTTTACCCGAACTCTTTTCAGAGTAACGGGGATAATATTGCAAAAATCTGCCAGAAATATTTGCTGTCATGTTATTGCCGTAAATATCAATTTCATTCAAACTATGTATCGTTAATATAATTAGTATGAAGTGTCTTTTCTAAATATTAATAACCAACTTGATCAATACTCAAGTTACAAAGAGAGATTTGCATTTCTTATTTTTGTATGTAAAAGATAAAATCATAAGCTACTGCATTAATCATTATTATATTCATCACTACTGCATTCATTAAAAAATATATTGTACTTTTAAAATGCTACATTATCACTATATAACACAGTTTACATTTATTAATAGAGAAGTTAAAAATCATAGGGATATCTATAAAAACGAATTATTCGTGTAAAAAATTAACCTTAAAATATCTTGGATTATACAAAGACTGGTTGACATTTAAGAAAAATAAAGTTACGAACGGTTAAGTTCGATAATCGATTTTTTGTACATTCGTTTTTTATTCTCTCCTGTAAAGCTCAAATTTTTAATTTTTGTGCTCAAAATGTACGTCTTTATATTATACCGTGTCATAATAAATGCTTAATCTAATGTAATCTTAATCTAAATAATTGCTTAAATAATGGCTTAATCAATCAATTTTGAAAAGGAATAGTTATTTAATTGTTTAACATGAAAGTCAGTGTTGACATTTTTACCTTGTTTGCTTCTTTTAAAAAATACAATTTTAGAAATAATTTACTAACTAACTACAGGCGGTTACTGTTACATTTTTAAGATACTTTTTTTTCTATTTTGAATATAAGCTTATCAATCACATTGTCCTTCTCATGAAGAACGAAACTGATACTGAGTCACCTAAATGTGGATGATTTAGAACTTCTACTTGGAAAAATGGATCGGAAGTAGTAACTTAACGTAACTTCAGTTTCAATTTCCGTAGTAAGACGAGCCGGACATTAGATATAACAATAAAATAACTATCCAAATTGCTATTCAAAATACACTGAAATTCACTGTTTAAAATCTGATTTTTTTTCACTTCACAATTGTTGTTTTTTAATCCAAATAATATATTTAATTATATATAATAATTTATAATGTCAGGTTGAAAAATATTTTCCAAGTTATAAGCATCATACCAGATGCAGATGCTAGAAAATTAAACTCTGAAAAAGTAAAATGAGCAATGCAGCCACAAAGCGAGTAGCAAATTGTTGCATTTAAATTGGCTTGCGTTTTAACATAGCTTGAATTTGTTACCCAAAGGGTCAAAGTGAGCGCTTGTGAATGGAGACTGAATTAATTAAACGTACAGCAAAAGCGTTGGAGACAATGCAGAGAACGACAACTTGTTACTGGTGTCACAATTATATTTAGAGATTCTTATTTTTACGGTTATTTTAAAAATGTAGGGATTCACATTTGCTTGAATAATATATGAACTAAAATGTTCATTACATTTCAGTTTATCAATTTTTGAATCTTTTTCAACTGTCACCGTAGCCTAGTGGTACGGGCTTGTGCTTTAGAAACTGGAGGTCCTCGTTTCGAATCCTGCGGGGACTCAACGAATTTTAATTGTTGTTTATTAGTTGGTTAAGGCAATTTCGGCCGATCACCCAATTGTCTCCAAAGTAAGATGATCCATGCGTCGGATGGGCATGTATAATTTCGGTCCACCCACCAACTCGCATTGGACCAGCTTGGTGGGATACGGACCAAACCCCCTAATGGATAGGGGTGTATTAGGGGAGGCCTATATCTAACAGTGGACTATCACAGTCTGATGATGATGATGATAAAATATTTTTAGGCTTTCTCCTAAAACTTACTATTTCATGTTTACTTTAATGTTATTTAAGAAGTTACGCAAATTAACTAGAACTTTTTTCTTTGATTAAACTTCTTGGTGAAATTAATGTTTTCTAGAAATTATACTTAACAACTTTACAAAGTCTTTACAAAATCCATGTTACAAATTATTTATATTTTTTCGTTGGACTGCTGAGTTGTCATAAATAAAAACAGAACTTCTTTCTTGTGGATTGTTTTGTTGTGCTGTGTATAGGTACATGATTTATTGTTTTTTTTAAATCCTTCTATGGTTTAACATCATGTTTTAATAATAGTGAAGCGCTGTAAGGCATAAAAATAGTAAAATCTCGAAACCCAAGGCCAGGCAATGTATCTGTATTTCATTATTGCAACCTCAAATAAAAAAGTTAAAAAAAATAATTGGCCGATCTCGATGACAACAATTTTTAACAAAAGTTTACTGAAAAATAACAGGCAAAAGCGGGAAAAATATTTACAGTAAAGATTTTTATTTTCTATGAGATAAATTATGTTTGCAGAGTAACTAGGATAATCGTTTATATATTATATTTTAGTAAAAAAAATATTATTTACTAAAAAAAATATCATTAACTGTAAACATTACTGTTCATTATTTTTGTCGTCGATTTCGTTGTTGTAGATTGTGGGTGAAGGATAAGTACATCAACCATTGCGTTCTAAGCAAGCTGCAGTCCAGTTTAATCCTCTTTTCCTGCATTTATTTTGCATGCGCAAAAAATAATTTTTGACAAATATTCTGAAGCCGGTCACTGCGGCATTATTTACGTTATCAATATTCCGCGTTCATGTATACAACCCCATTCTTCTGGTAGTATTTCTCTTCCGAGCCATGTTTTAATTTGTAAAAATACTCTTTTAAAGTGTTGAAAAGCGGTATCTGCAGAAGTGGTAGAAACGGACGTTTAACGCAGGAATTTTTGGCAGTTGCTTTCAAAAAAGAGCTATATCTTAATAAATTAAGGTCTTTTATTTTTTAAACGGCACCGTATAAAGCAAGAGTGCATGTAACACCCGCCTATAAAATTTCATCGATGTCTTTTCGCAGTCTTGTCGTACCATTTTGTAAGTCAGTTCGTTTTTCAAAATTATTTGCAAACACGTTTTGCCACGTTGGAAAAAGCTTGACAGTCGATGCACTAGCCTGTAAATGGATGTAAGGACAGAATATAGCACTGCTTTGTAATATTTTTCTAAACTCTTAGAAGAGTATGCTCTTTGCGATTTTGCCTTTGAAGGTTTTTGAAAATAAATCTATTTGAAAAATAAATACATTGAGAACCTCTAGCAGTGAAATAACTGCAGTGAATTTTGAAACTCTTCAAGGTCCATTTGGAAATAATTCATGTAATGTCATTTAAGAACAGTTGCGCAAACGTTGCATACGGAATATTTCAGATGTGAAAGTTGAATCCCTCACTCCTCAATACTTTTTAATGCCAGATTCTAATTACCCATACGCTCAGCTCGTTTTAAGGCTAGCAAGTTGCCACGTACATATTCTGTTAGTGTTCGCAAACAACACCAACAGCTGCTGTTGTCCCATTGCCTCCAACCCCATCATAATACGGCAGTCCCTTCAGACCCAAGATTAAGTTTGAAAAGTTCTTCTTTTTAAAAATGTAACTTAAATTAATAGAAATAAAGGAAAACTATAAAAAATAATAATTATTTTTCATACAAAAAAAAGTGATCACATTTTTTTAACATTGTTTCTGTATACTATTAAAAAACAAATTTCAAAGTTTAGATAAAGATTAATTGATGGCCCTGATCTCAGGTATAAACCTTACGCCTCCACTATAAGATTTATACCTAAAAACAAAATCTTTGGTATTTATTTAGAAATTCTAAAAATATTTTTTTGATGTACGTTACCATGGATTTTATAGTATATCATTTCAGAACATTTATCTACAAAATTATACAATATAATGGGACAACATGACCAGCATTACCTTTGAAATACAGATAGGATTATACTAATAGATTTTGATGTTAACAAATAAAATGGGCAAATTGTTTATTTTTCGTTATATTTTTTAAATAAAAATATAATATGTTAGGGAACCGTCTAAACGAGTAAATACTTTGAATGTGAATCATAGATATTAACAAGAAAAACGAAAACGGCCAAAAGCGGTTGAGAAGCTTACGATTATCGCGTGGCTGCTGAAAAAGTTAAGCACATTAGCCGTTAACGATACTAAAAACAGAGCAACGTTCGATGAGTAATTAAGTCAAGAAAATAAAATAAAACAGATGAAAATTGTATTGGACTTTCTGTGCTGCCTATATATTTTATACAAATGGAATCAGCAATTAAAAAAATTACAACAAAATCAAAATTGAAGTACGAGCTACTACATTGGAGCAAGTATGTAAAATAATGTAATTACTTTTTCTTTAGTTCTTGTAATCGTGAAAATATTAAAATTGGATATTTTTTTGTTTAAATCTCAACGACTCATTTATAAATGTATAAATTATTTAAGAAAGTAAAATCAGGTTAACTGTTACTAAAACTATCTCATTTTGTACAATTTTCTGTATTATTTTCAACAAAAAAACCATATAAATTTGTTATCACATTCTGTATCTATCACGTCGCGTCTTTTTGTCGGTGCTTATGGTAGCACGGATGATTTTAACTGTACCGCCTGTTTCTAGCGATAAATAAATCTAGGGAGCACGTAAGATACGGGAATCGGTTTTGTAATGTCTTTGGGTAGCCATAAATACAACAACGTGCGCTACATATCTGTCAGAAACACACGCGCGGAATAATGCATAGGTTTAGTTCAATTACGTTTACAATTTTAAATAGTGAGCTATGATCTGCTATCATTACATATGTACAACATATGTTTTGTTATGTAATTTATCAAATAAAGCTAAAATGTGCTTTTGTTGATATTGTACATTTTAAAGTGAAGTAAAATCAAGAACTTTACAGCCATCAAGGTTTAAAAAACTTCAAAAATTGTCAGAATAATGACTAAAATAAAAGCAATAATGACTAACTGAATAACGGTTCCTTTTTCAACTATCTATCATCATTACATGATGTTTAAGTGTTAACGATAGGTATAATTGCATTTTTATTTTTTATTGGGTAAATAAAGTTTCAAGCGAACGGCAAAATAATTTTATATACGACTGTAAGTACTAAATTAAGATTTGGTTATAAAGTAAAATGTATAATAAATATGTTGTAGTTCCTAATTCGACAGAAGTTGAGTAATAACAATTAAATAAACGGACGCAGGACGATGCAACTACCCTGTATAGCGATTCGGATGTGATATGTTCTTACTTAAAAAAATGTATTGTTTGATCGGGTTAAATATTTTTAGATTATAAACTATCAATATTCTTATTTTTGTTGCCTAAAATATAAGATAGTTTGTTTTGGTGAGATTAATTGCAGTAAGTTATATTATAGCCACACGTATAAATTATTGAACTTTTTGAGGTTGATCTGATACTGTTCGATGGAACATCCATATAATAAAAGACTATCTTTATATACTTATATCTATACTTTTTATTGAATGAAAAGTAATTCGAATACAAAAATCTTTATTCAACATTGAAGAATTAAACCTAATATGTTATGCTACCTTTAATATGTTATGAGTATAAAGTAAATGCATTTAGTTTTAGAATTTATATTCAATACCAAGTACTAAACAAATCAGCTCAAAAACGTTCCAGAAACACGGACGTTTCACAACCTTTTAATTAATTTTTCACGAAGTACCTTATCAAAACTTAAGAAGTTTGTAAATAACATCAATTTGTTGTCGTGATTAAACGGCGACCGTTAGATTTTCTTATGAAGAAGTTAAAGTCAATTTATTTATTGACTTTTTTCTTTTTTAATTATGAAAAAAGTTAACGATGGTTTATCATTATAGCAATATTCTATTCAGTGTCACGTGGCAGTCTTAACTAAGTTTAAACACATTATTAATATGTGTAGTAAAATTTATTTCAATTTCGCTTAACACGATACAAAGAAAAATTCCAAATTTTGATAAACATTGTTCATTCGCCATGTTTTTAACGATATATCAAAAAAGCGATAACGTATGCTTAGTAGCTGATGTAAATAAGTTTTACAAAATCACACTCTCTTAAGGGTTTTAATATCAAAACATGGGCAAAGTGATCATACAGGGGGCGATCAGCTTATCCTTAATCCATCCTCTGTGATGTGACTTCAACGGTGATAGAGTGTTAATTAACTGCAAAGCTAAAGCTGGGATGAATAACTTTCATCTCGTTCAGATAAAATTAATGTGTTTTGTGTCATATTTAAATCTGATTATTTTGGATGAGACCCTCATGGAATAAACATATTATTACATTTTCAAATATGTTTTTAAATCCTTCCCTTTTTATGAATAATATCTGTATTAAATATGCACTATAAAGAATAGAATATCTTTGTCATTAGCGTTATTAATAAATTGTTGGTTGTTAAGAATATATATGAAGTATTTAAATCCGAAACAGCCAACTAAAAGTTCTATACTAAGGCTTATTGAATTTTAAATATGTTTAATTCGTAATTTAACGAAGTTCGTAACGTTACTCAGTAATATACATTTTAAAGAAGTTTTAAAATCGATGTAAATAAAAGTGCTTTTTAAATTTTTTTAGAATTAATAAGTCATAGGCAAAACAACGGCATATGATATATATGCAGTAAGTTTAAAAACAAAAATTTTGTAGGTAAACTAAAACGGAAATTAAATTTCTGAGCATTTTTCATTATGAATTATTATGAGATTTTGTTGACAATATATAGAGAAAAAATATACTACGGCCTACGGTAATTATTATAAAATAATCAAGCACAAATAGGTAATTTATAATATCTGCACGTGGGATTTGACGTTGATGGATATTGCCAATAAATAACAATGCTTATGATACGCTTAGAACAGTTAATCCTAATCAATCACAGAGGAAACTGTCATTTAATCACATTTTATTAAATTTTTATAGATCCACTTTCTTTTAATAAATAAGGATATTAATGTAATAGTACGATTTAAATAGATTAGGCGTGTAGTTCAAGATAATTCTAGACAGATTTTTATTTTCGACCGACTTTCCAAAAGAAGGACGTACTCAATTAGGAGAGTTTTTTTATATATATTTTACCTCGTTGCTC